>JAOTQP010000619.1:2264629-2275723 GCA_026413545.1 Cichladusa arquata
TCTATTTTAATTTTCCTAGTAAAGAACTGTTGTTCCTAATTCCCATATCTTTGCCTGAGAGCCCCTTAATTTCAAAACTATAGTAATTTGAAGGGAGAGGGTTTACATTCTCCATTTCAAAGAGAAGCTTCTGCCTTTATTGGCAGACACCTGTCCTTCAAACCAGGGCACCAAGTTACACACACACCTGAACCTGTAACTCAGTGAAGCCCTCACTAAAGGGACACTGATCTCTCCACTGGCAAAGGGAAGTTCATTTGAGCTATAAAGAAACAGAAGTCCATTGTTCAGGCCAGAAATGTATTTGAAATAAAGGAAGAATGAAAGGAAAGAAATGGGTTAGAGCAGTACCTTCCTCTTGCTGGCTGCAATGACAGCAGGCAGCCAGCGACTCTCCCGGGTGTCCATGAGCAGGAACACAACATCGTGGGCATCAATGAGCTCCTCCAGCTTGGCCACATCCTTCTGAGCCTGGGCCATGGTCACCTCAGAGAAGTTCACTGGGTGGCCTGGCATGGGGATGCTCATGTTGTAACCTTCAGAGCTCTTAGGGGGAGGCAGACAGAAAATAATCTTGTGACTGACAGGTGTAAAATCCAATAAAAATCAGAGTACAAATTCAATTCCTGTTTGTCAGAATGGCAGCTCTGCTCTCTGCTGCTCTCTGTGTGGCAGTGCTGTGCACCAAAGCACAGTGCTGGGGTTTCTCAGTCTGCATTTATGCAGAACAGACTCAGAAATCACTAAGCCTAGGAAATCACTACAAGAACAGAGTGGAACTACTCCTGATCCCAGGGGTTAAAAACATCACCCCAAAGCCAAGCAGCCACATTTACATATGATTATAATCTGTGATTAAAACCTGTGTCCTGGATTCTCTTTCCAGTCCCTCCCCACATGACTTCAAGAGGCTGCAGTTTGTATTTCTGCTGCTAAATACTGACTCAGGCACATCAGACGTGCAGTATCACACACTCTGCTCTTCATCTTCAGCTCCTGAGAACAGCCTTGGATGATGTTCCTGTAATTCCCCAGCCTTGTGGGAACCTGAGACAGCAAAAAGCACTTCTGAGACTTGTCACTGCAGAGCTGTGCAGCTGCTGGAGGAGTTTGTTCCTCTGGCAGAAACATTTCCCTCTTCCAGCCCTTGCTTGGGCAGGACATACTGAGAGGCAACATTGAGCCAAATAAGCATCTACACAATGCATGTACAATGCAAACAATTAATTCACTCCTTTGGAAAT
Organism: Cichladusa arquata; assembly: GCA_026413545.1. NCBI lineage: Eukaryota > Metazoa > Chordata > Aves > Passeriformes > Muscicapidae > Cichladusa > Cichladusa arquata. The sequence goes on from JAOTQP010000619.1 coordinate 2,265,874, forward strand.
GTGTCAGCACAATCTGCCAGCCATCTGCTGGAAGGGAAGGATGGATCCCTCATTTATGTTACACAAGAACAAGCCTTGCCAAAGCCTCCCTGCTCAGTACTGCAGGAAAAATTCAAACCCAAAATGTAAAATCTGGATGAACCAAGCATAAAATTCAATGGGAAGAGAGGAAAGGAAGGTTGGTGGAATGTACTTTTGCACAGACCAATTAATTACCAGCACAACTCATAAATCCAGGTGAGTCAAATTACTAGAAGGCTGAACATACAGAAATATCCCTGAGGATAAAAGGAATCAGGCACATTTAGCAGCTAAGAGAAATGACTGTGGGTAATATCTGCATTAACCATACCAAAGGATACACCTTTTTTTTCCCCTCTGTACTATCACCACAGACATCAGGAAATTACTGGGGCAGGCTTTAATTTCAGAGTCAGTGTCTCCTCCAAAAGGCTGTGGTAGGAATACAAAACTTAATCCATGCTGTGCCTGAATAATCATGGATAACTCATCAAGCCTGAGCTGCAAAGTGCTGATTGATTAGATCAGCTCAACTGACACTGCTGGTGACTTAGGAGGGCAATTTTTGTTTAATAAATTAAAATAAATGAGCTGGACATTAGCTGCCCCAAAAAATGGTCAATGCTGTTTGTAAATACTAAAATCCTACCAGAATTCAAAAAAAAAACCTCCATCAGGCATTGTAGCTGTAGGAATACAGACAAGTCTGGCAGCTTCAACAATTTCATTTGAATAACTGTCCCTCAAAAAGGACAGCAGTCACTGGCCAAAGTGGCTGAAATGCACTTTGGTAGCCAAGCAATGGCAAAAAGAGCTCAAAGGACACATTGGTATTATTTTAAGGAGGAGCAAATGTCCATATATATCCCCAAAGAAAGATTTTCCTCATTCCACAGAATCCCAAAATCTCAGAAATCTAAGAGAAGTTCTAAAATGCCTCCAAATTATCCAAAATATTTAGTTACCATCTCATAAAATATCAGAATGACATTAAAAAGGGGGGACTATTTGTTCCCTTTGCTGGAAGTTAAAAACTAAGCTGTTATCTTCTAATATAGAAAATCAATTTAGAGAAGATTGCAAATTTGGGGTCTAAAGCATAATAGGAAATCTCAAAAATACATTTATTACTTCCCTCAAGACCTGGTCCAAGAATAGACAATTAATATGTCTGACCTGACATTACTTAAAGCTCCTTAGGACATCCTAGACAGGAAAAAATTTCACTTCACTATCAATAAAATACAAGATGACTTAATGTTCCTTAATTATATTTCATTACTACAGATAGTTACCTCAATAGTTACCAGGAGCAGAGATTTGAAGTGAAATATTTCAGTAACCAACAGAACACCTGGGGTTGCATTTTTAATATTTAACTACTAGAACTTGCAATAGCAATTTAAAGCCACTTTTTTTTTTTTTTTTTCCCCTAGTGATAGTAACATGGAAATAATGATTTTACCACTCCTGGGAAGATTTTCTGCAGCCTGTCTGCTGCTGCCAGAGCCTTGGGTTTGCCCCCACTCAGGCAATCCTCGAACTCGTAGAGCGGCTGCCGCACGGGGTTGGAGTAGGAGATCTTTGCATTGTCCACAAAAGTGATTTTCCTCACCCCCCAGCCCTAAAGGAGAACAAAATTTAATAAAGATTATTACAACAGCCTTGGAAAATCTTTTTGAGGAATGCCACACACTCAACGCTGAGTTTTGCCCACTTTTTTAAGTTACAAAAGCTTTTGCAATTATTCAAAGCAACTGGAATAAGGGAACAGAATATTTGGTTGGTCCAAATACAGCATTTAACAGAAATCCCTCAAACCCAGCTGATTTCAGTGGAATGTGGTGAACATCCCTGAAAGGAATTATCAGCACAGTTATTTCAAGTGCTTCACTGTGAATTTGGTCTTTACAGCTTGTTAATTTGTTCCAGAATCTCTTTTTCAATATAAATTCAAAATATTCTGCCAAGGTTCCCTACTATCTCACATTAGCAGAACTTCACTTATTTATTTTCATTAGCTACAGATCTCACCTCTTCCCTGAAATTTATATTATAACTAACATGCATTCTGTTTATTTTGATGCAGAGAATGCAATTTGCCTCTGATGTGTCATGGCAGCTGGACGAAAAAAAATAAAGAAATATAGAATTTATGAGAAACAGCAGATTATTTGTAAGATTAAGGATTTACCATCAGGGTCCTTGCAACACTACAGCCCAGGGTGCCAGCTCCCAGCAGCAGACACTTGGCAGCCACAATCTTTTCCAAATCCAGAGTAGGCACCAACCTCCAGCACATCAACTTCAAATTCAGATCCACAGATGATTCTGCTAACCTGTGCCATGGAATAAATAACAGGGTTCAGCTTCTGAACCCTCCTGTGCTTCTCCAGCAAAGGAATTACTGATATTTCAGCTGAATGAGTTAATTTGTGAAACTTTTTTTAAAGGAGAGAAAGAATTCAGCAGTTAAACACATGGGTAATATGAAAAGCAAACAGGCAAGGGCTTCTGAAAAAGTAACAATGCAAAACCAAACTTTTAGTAATAAAATTGATGCAAGCATGAAAATAAAAATGATGCCTGAGCCAAGATTCCTGTTAAGCTGAGTGCTAAGACAGACAATTTGTCCATAAATTTTTGTTTCTTTTTAAAACGATCTGGTTTCCTGTATCCAGTTACACCTGCCCTTAACATGAAATATTCCACTTGTGCCCTGAAGCATGTGGGCAGCTCTTTGTGGAAGTTTGAGAAAGAAAATGAGGCAGGAAATCTGTGTTCAAGCAAGGGGCACATTTTTACACCCAACAGAACACAGGGTGTTAAAACTCTCACCAATGCAGGCCACCTCAGCTCTCAGATTCCTGCAAGCTTCATTCCCTCACACATCATAAACAAAATCTTTTCAGCATCCAGTAAATTATTTGTCCAACAAGGATTTAAACAGCAATTGTCAAGGCTGGCATTTTAGCAACACTTCTGTGGGAAGCACTTACATAATTTACACAAGAAGTTACCTAAAGAATTAAGAATTCTGAGCTGAACTTTATTGAATATCTGTGAAGACACTGAGAATTTCCACAAATACTTGATGGGAAAATGTGAACCTGAACCATCAGACCAGTAAGTTTTTCCAAGGCAAGGACACAGATGCAGACACAGTGTCCCTATTCTTTTCAATCCACTACCCAAACATTATGTACAGAATGATAAAAATTATTGAGGTCACATTTCCTGAGCACTTTTTGTCCCACTCTGAAAAATCCCAAATGCTTCTTTTCATAACACCCTGCAGGTTACAGAGTTCAATGAAATTACCACAGGCCTGTAACACTCTGACCTACATTTCACCCAGTTTTAAACAAATGCAGTCAGAATTCTCAACCAGAGTCCAAAATTGCCAAGATTTCTGCAGCAGGCAGTGCACTGCTCTGTAAAGGTCCTTACCTCCAGAAGCAAAGTCCAGACAATATCCAGTGTCTATTTACTGCACATTTATTTCACATTTCAACTTGCTGTGGATTAAACCCAAGTAAAGAAAACTATGGGAATTTAAAAGATAAAAACCAAACCTTTTTGGATCCATGCATTCACTGAGATTCACCATCCTCGGCCCCATGCCTCCTTTTTGGTTTTTCTCCCATCCAACAGCTTTTGGACAATCTGTTTGAAACATTTAAAACAAAAACAAACAAAAAAACAAAAGCCACGAAAAACAAACAAACAAAGCAAGAAAAAAGGAAATAATGAAAACCTTAATACCACAGGACAGAAAAAAAGAAATTTTGCTGAACTTAACCCTAATGGAAAAAAATTTATTTTAAACCTGCCAGTAAATAACCTGTATTTTAACCTGCTATACAAATTGTGCTGTTTACATCAACTGAAAGCTCCTGGAGAATTTCTTTGCTCTCAGGTGTCCTCTGTGCTGCTTTTGCCTGTTCAGCCTCAAACTCAGCACAGAGCTGGCATCATTCTCCCTCAGATCTTTGATGTCAAGCTCAGTAAATTCACAATTCAGTAGATTTTGCCACTTTCAGTCATCATTTCATGGTCCCTAGGCCCCATTTGCAAATCCAGTGGAGAATTACATATCTTAATTATAGATAATTAAATAGTTTGCAACAATGACATGTGAAGCATTCAGAATTTTTTGCCTGAGGTAGAGAAATTTTGTGATACTGTCCTGTACCCAAAAATTAAATCTGAGATTATGTTTTAACATTTCAAGTCTATTGCTTTAAAATACACCTGGACGTGTCACTATGGGATTAAAGGAACAGTTCTACTCTGAGGCAAGTTTTTATAATTTTAGAAATTCTCCAGAAATTTTACATCCCGTAAATTCACTATCAATTTTTCCTACCTGAGGGACTGTATAGAAATTCAACAAGAAAAAAATGAGAAAAACTGCTGTTTCATTGTATTTTCTTTGATACCAGCAGGACTTTTCTTGATTTTTTAATTAGAAACACAATTAGAGGAGGAAAAAATTTAAGAGAGGACATTCCCTCTCCCTTCTTTGCTGAAAAAGGAACCATTTCACAGAAATCCAAACAATTTAAAATCCACTTGAAATAACTTAGCATAAGTAACAATTTTATAGTAGTAACTTATTTTGCCATGTCAGCAGCGATTAAGAAGGAAAAATAAAAAGGGAAAAAGTGTTTTTAATGGATTACCTGGGCCCAGGGGTGTCTCTGGCAGTTTGATTTCAAAGATGATGCTGTGTGAGATGTCTCTGACCCCCTGCATGGTCCTGTCCCTGAAGCAGAGCACTTCAACCCTCTGCAGAACACTGCCCCTGCCATTAAAATGAAAGATAGATAGAGACAGACATGCAACTTCTTTAACAGGAAAGGGACTTGTTTTAACCCCCATGTCACACAGGTTTAGTCTTTTGCAGGTTCTGAATGAGGCTTTTTGTCTTGGTACTGAACACTTGTCTTTATCAGGTATAGAAAGAATTCCTCAAGTGTAAGAAAATTGCTGGTTTGGTGTGAACCAGCTCCAAAGCAATGCCACTGTCAGCCTGTCCTTGCACTTGTCCAGACTGCATAAACTGCAGATTTAAAAGAATAAAAAGCAGAAAAGCACCAGAGCACACATCAGGTGACACAGTGGGACTTTGCTGTGGCACCAAGATCCTCTGAGTTCTCAATATATGTAATTTTTCCTCTTTGTGATTCCAATCCCCTAACAAAAAATGAGAATTTTAATGCCTAAACCCCTCTGAACCCCAAGGCTGTGTAAATGTAACACTCAAAACTATGGAAATGCCACCTTATTACAGTCTTGTTACAGCAACTCAAATTCATTTCATAATTTAAATCCTTTCTTTCAAAACTCAGAGTGTAAAACTGTGTCTTGTCTTCCCATCTTCTCCCCAACAAAAAAAAAATTCAAGTGGTACAAGAAGAAACCCTAAGGATATCTGATTTCTAAATTATAAGTCTGATATTATTTGACATTAATTATATAAATTCACAGAGTATTTTAAATAAGATTTGACACAGCAGGGTGTGAAGCTGCCATTTCCAGGTGCATGCATCCATGTGAGGATTAGGATTAACAGGAATTTGTGATTGACAGAAGTGAAAAAAACAGAATAATGCACAAAATCAGAATCACTCCAAGTGGGTAATGTCAAGGGAAAAAGCAAAATCTCAGGTGGGTGATATGAGTGAAATGTCATGGGGAGAAAAAAAAAATCTCATTTAATATCAACCAATAAATAATCTTTGTGGGAAAGAATAAAACAGATACCATTTGTGGGCTGCCAGGATCAGGAAGTTTCTCAGTGGCCATCCTGGATACTGGGATAAATTACAGGGATCATAAACTCCAACTGTCACCTGCAAATCAAATTGTTCTACATGAGAAGTCATCTATCCACAGTCATGCAAGGTTTATTTGGCATTTTTAAATAAAAATTCTGGACAGGGCAGGCCTACACATACATTTTGCAGATTTATAAATATTTAATCCATGGTCACATCAGTTTTTCCTCAAGCTTTTGCCACAGCTTTGAGGTTTATTCAGTTTGGCCTCTTTAGGGACACTGGATGTTCACTGCAATAAATGCACTTTCATTACCTTAAAAACACAATTATGAGGGAAGTCCAGCAATTGAAAGCCTTGCTCCCAAGCCAAAATTCTGCATTGATTTTGGGATGATCAAAAAGAGAAAAGGCACAGGCAAGCAAGAGAACAAATCAAAGGGAAAACAGCATAAAAATCACTTTACAGCCACCCTCAAGACACAACCACTGTGCCCAGCTCAGTATTAGAGCCTCAAACCATTCACAGATTAAACATTTAATTACATCAAATTATATAAAATTCCCATTACCTTTTCTCCTTGGTCCTGGAAGAAGCCATCCCACCTTTTCAGCGGGGATATTATGACAGAATTATCATGATACTTAATTAAAAAGTAAGGCAGGGCTGTCACCCCCTCCTCCTGGCAGAGGTCATCATAGGCTTTCTGCAGGGCTTCAATCTGGAGGTGAGAAGACAATTGAACCAACAGTTTTAACAATTTTGCACTTTAATATGAAAGAAACTAAAAACTGTTAAACTTTTCTCCAAAAAAAAATTAAAATTAACTTCTTTTTCTTGTCTAATCATGTATTTTATTATTAATTTTGTAATTTTACTGAGTTGGCTTAGGGGATGCCCCTTTATAAAGATTTTTTTTAAATGAGTTTCAAAAACATAACTACACATGAATTTTAATTTTTATATACAGTCTAACATATATATCTCAAAAATATATACATAATATATAGCTTAGCATAATCACCTCTTCAAGAATTGTTTGCCACGTCTGCATCTTAACTGAGGCAATTTAAACAATCACAGAACAAAAGGTAACCAAAAAACCAACGTGAAAATTTAAAAAAAGGCAAAGATTTTAAAAGAAATTAGAGTCTCCAATTAATTCAGTTTGTGGTAACAAAAAATATTGGGTTTTAAAGCTCACAGAAGTTCTCAGTATTGCAGAATTCACAATATTTAGGATTTTGAATACCTGATTTAGTGAGAACCTGTCCCCAAGACACACAGGTTTCTGAGTTATATGAATTCCATCAGGGAAGCAGAGAGCAGGGTAGCAAAACCAGTAATAGAAATGATACTTTTTTAAATCCTAGGGAAAAAAAAAATTGTAAAATTACATAACAAAGAGACAAAGTAAACTGTATAACACTGATTAAAATTAATGGATTATGATTTTAAGCATGGGAATCACAGGGATCTTTACCTCTCAATGACTTTAGAAGATCATAAAAATATTAAAAGACTTCCATCCTCTGTATATCTCAATTTAAGATTTAAACAATGTGTGTACAATCCTTCAGGTTTCACTAGCTGGAGCATTTAGTAAGACTTTCAATTTATTAAACATGAAACAGCTGCTCTACTGATATCTGTAAGGCCATCAGGTAATCTTCCACATTTGTAGAAAATAATATAAAATTTATTAATGCAGCATTATTATCAATACAAAAGATGTTAATACTCCTAAAAGGAAATTACTTTGCTGCTTCCACTACAAGTAGGAGACACAAATAATCTGTACTCACTGCAAATGTCAACAGCAGGAACCTGTTCAGGAGCATTGGGTTCTCCAGAGCAGCTCCAGATTTGATTGATTCCCAGATCTGCCATGGATTGAGGGGACAAGAAGGAAGAAAAAAGGCAGAGAAACACCAAGAGAACATGAGAACAGCTGCAAAAATCTGTAATTCTTCCAGCTACCTTTAAAGTATGCAAATAAACATTCACTGTGATCTTCTCTAACTGAATTTGTCCATTATTATCTGTGTTAAAAGCATTTTAAAGGTTAGGCAACACGGAATTATGAGGCCACAGGAATGCAAAAAAAAATTCCTAGTTTGGAGTGAAGATGTGCATAAAAACCTTATTACTCAAGACAATTAATTAAAGGAATCAAGGACTGGTAAAAGTAAAGCATCTTAAATTTGACTTTCACCTCTCCCCAGGCCATGACATTAAATGTACTGGTGACAATGCAAGCAGACCAGCCCCTCCAACCCATCTTTTTCTTGCTTTATTCTCAGGCTTCTTGCTGCTGTGGAGTTTCCCCATCTCTTTGTCACACAAATAAACTGCAGTAATCTGAGGTTAAAATCAGGTACTGCTGGTTTTTGGGTATGAAGACAAATTTTTATAATGTGCTCTACAGAATTGAAGTCCCTGGCAGTTCCAAGAGCATTGTAGAGCTTAAAATGTGATGGAGCTCTCCAAGTAGAATTAGTTATCATTAATTAAATTAGGTTCTACTCTCTTATATAGAACAGTAAAAAGCAAACACCAAACTCTTCCTCCCAGAATAAGCTAAATCCTGAGGCTGCTCAGGACTGGAGTATCTCCACATTTGGGAGAGAGTGTAAAGCTCTTAAAGTGGTAAAAAGGATTTGATTTTAAATCCTGCCTCATTTGCTTCCTTGTCCAGAAGTGCTTTCTTATCACAGGATTTGAAAGTCTCAAAAGTGTTGGTGTTATACAGTGTTCCAAAAGCAGGACAGCAACGTGCTGGTATTGAAGCATTCCTGAAAAAAAGAAGGAAAACTCTGGGCATTAACACAGTCATCATCTGCAGAATCCATCTTATGGTGTGAACTTAAATCATCAAATGATGAGGCAACAAAATTAATATCACCTCTAAGGAAAACATCTTTATGAACATGGATTGATGGAATAATAAGCAGTGCAAGCACACATCTCCATCATGGCTTCAAAAATACATCTGGCATCTGTGTTTGCTCCAGGCAGAGTGACACTAAATCAGGATCTGAAGCTTTTAAATTCTGATCAAATAGAAGCTACCCATGACAAATGGGATTTGCACTGAGAAAAACTTATTTGGGCTAAACTTAGATGTCAGTGTTAGTTAAAATTTGATGTTTACATAAATAAAGAGTTAGTTAAAATTTGGTATCTAAAATACATTCCTAAGGAAACCCATACCAGACAAAAGATTGAGCAGCTTCTATAGTTTGTAACATTATCAGCTGGAGAAGCTACTTTTTGCAAAAAGCATTTTTTTTGGAGACAAATAAGGTAAAAACCCTACAATATTCCCTTAATTTACAGATCAAATTGAATCAGATTGATTTCATTGTCTCCTTTAACACTGTTCTCAAAACTTGGTATTTTCCCAGTTGCAACAGAAAAACACTTTGGAAGAGATTACAGTGTAACAACCAGGGACTGTAAAAACTTTTTGAAATCCTAATTAAAGCTGTAAGAGAAGGAGTCAAATTACTAAAAAAACTGAGGAAATGGGAAAAAAAAAGGCATTTTATATAAACACACATGCAGAAAGTGAGTGAATCTGAGAATTCAGAATATTTTAAATTCAGCCAGAAGGAGCTGATTTTCTGTGACTGGAAGCAGTCTCTCCACTGTTATTAAGTTCATTAAAATGTTATTTATTCTCATGTAGTTTCTCTAACTAATACATCAATTTTATGTCATGAAAGTGTTTTCACACCCAAAAGAAGGTAAACCACAGCCTGTACTTACATATCAAAGGCACTGAACTCCAGTGTCAAGCGAGCTGGCAAACCCAAAGGATCACCTGGACAAAAAAAGCAGCAACAAACCTCCTTTTAAACTGAAATATTCAGGTTATTTCCCTTTGGTTTTTTGTTGATGCTAATTACCCAGTGAAATATTCAAAATTCCCAGCCATGTGAAACACTAAACTTTGAAAATTAGGATTTTAGTTACCTTGCTGAAAATAATTAAAAGTTAGAAGTTAAAAGGGAGTAGTTATCTGAAACTTAAATAATTGATT
>JAOTQP010000619.1:2275823-2288334 GCA_026413545.1 Cichladusa arquata
AATCATTTGTATTGTCAGTGATAGAAAAGGTCAAGAGTTTAGGGTGAGGAAGACTCACCTTACTTCCTCCTTTTAAGTCCCCTCCCCACGAAAATGACCCCAGACTTAATTTAAGAAGTCAATCGGTGCTTAACAGCTATTCAAGCTAATTACTATAGGAAGTGGGGGATGGGAGGGGCTGTTATTATGAACATTTGTTTGAATCCTTTGCTAATAAATAGACTGTGATCCCCTGTGATTTTGCAGTGCATATTAGAGCATTACCTCACAATAAACATACACTTTGTAACTTTAAATTGTTAGAGAGTCTTTTGGCTCTTATTTTGGTAAATCACATGCTTTCGAGCGTTTCAGCAAAACATCTGAACCACGTCAGATGCTCAGAGGAGAAACCTGAGCCGGCCCAACAGGGCCAGTTCGTACCCACCATTGTAGTAGTAGCCCTTGATGACTCTGGGGGTCTCGTCCAGCCGGTACTGGTTGAGTTTCCTCTGGGTGAGCTCGTGCCAGAAGCCCGCATCCAGGGCGCTGCTGAAGGGAGCGAACTGCAGCTGCGAGAGCGCGGCGCGGCCGGGATCCCCGCCCGCAGCGGCCATGGCGGGGCTGCGGAGCGCTGCTGCGCCGGGCCCTGGACCGAGAGAGAGCGGGGAGTGAGACACGGCACCGGGACACGGCACCGCTGCTGCGCCGAGCCCTGGACCGAGAGAGAGAGAGAGAGAGCGGGGAGTGAGGCACGGCACCGGGACACGGCACCGGGACACGGCACCGCTGCTGCGCCGAGCCCTGGACCGAGAGAGAGCGGGGAGTGAGGCACGGCACCGGGACACGGCACCGGGACACGGGCACCGCTGCTGCACTGAGCCCTGGACCGAGAGAGAGAGAGCGGGGAGTGGGACACGGCACCGGGACACGGGCACCGGGACACGGGCACCGCTGCTGCACTGAGCCCTGGACCGAGAGAGAGAGAGAGAGAGCGGGGAGTGGGACACGGCACCGGGACACGGGCACCGGGACACGGCACCGCTGCTGCACTGAGCCCTGGACCGAGAGAGAGAGAGAGAGCGGGGAGTGAGGCACGGCACCGGGACACGGCACCGGGACACGGCACCGGGACACGGCACCGGGACACGGCACCGGGACACGGCACCGCTGCTGCGGGGAGCCCTGTACCGAGAGAGAGCGGGGAGTGAGGCACGGCAAAGGGACACGGCACCGGCACCGACACCGCACATTGACACGGCACCGGGACCGCACACTAACACGGGACCGACACCGAACACCGACACGGCACTGACACGGGACTGACACAGGGACCGGACACGGCACCGGACATGGACACAGACACGGCACCGGCACCGAACACAGACACCGAACACCGACACGGGACCAGACATGGCACCAAACACAGACAAGGCACCGGCACCGAACACACACTGACACGGCACCGGGACCGGACACCGACACAGACACGGCACCGGACACCCACACAGACACGGCACTGGGACCGGACACCGACACAGACACGGCACCGGGACCGGACACCGACACAGACACGGCACCGGGACCGGACACGGCACCATCCCCGCACATTGACATGGGACCGGCCCCGCACAGCGACACGGGACCCACAAGGGACCTACACGGGTCCGGAACCGGGACCAGCCCCACACAGCCACACGGCCCCGGCCGCTCGGCATGGGGCAGCCCCCGCCTCATCTACGCGTGACTGCAGCCACGGGGGCCGGCTGAGGCGCGGACACACGGACCGCGGGAGGTAGTGCGGGGATGGTGCCGGGGCCGTGGCGGCGCTGTGACCCCGCGGCAGTGCCCGGGGCCGGCAGGACCCGCCCGCTCCATCCCCACTCCCCTCACCGGCTGCGCCGCTCGCTCCGCACTTCCTGCATCGCCGGCCGGCGCGCGCCGGTGACGTCATCCAGCCTCACCACGTGACGGGGCGGGCGGCGCGGGGTGATGGCGTCACGAGGCGCGGTGGGCGGGAAGGGTCTGAGGCGGGGGCGGTCCCTGTCGCGATTGCGATTCTTGTCCCCGTCAGCGGAATCCGTCGGTGCCCCCCCGCCCTCGGTATCATCCCTCGCCTCGCTGCAGCCGGCGCAGCGGCGGCTCAGGCGGGCCCGTGTCCCGCAGCACTCGGAGCCGTGTGTCCAGTGCCGTGTCCCGCTCCAGCCTCCCCGGCGCACAGCAGAGCCCTGACAAAATCTGCGGTTATTTCACAGGGTGGGGAAAGGCCAAAATGTGCGCCAGCACTCTCCTGTCCGCAGCATTTCCTGAAAGCATGGGGAAAAGCGCGATGAAAATCGGGATTCACTTGTGTCCCAGCAGATGTCCCCACTGGCGTGAGGAACGCTCCCAGAGGAATTTCGTGATTTTGTAATTTTGTGTGCGGTAATTGATAAAAGATTCGTGTTAATCGTAAAAGTATTGGGGTCTGTATAAACCAGAATACTTAGGTCTGAAATGAAGCATGACTTTAAAGAAAGGAAAATATATGATTAAATCATTTTGTTTTAAATCCCCCTGTTATGAATGTTTCTAAATAAGTTGTATCTACTGACAGCTTGCAAACTAAGGCTTTCACACAGCCCAACAGATTCTACAAAATCAGGTTTCCTGCCTTTGTGTCATCAATTGCAGCCTATCCCTGAGACCAGACTGCCTGACTTCTGCCATTTCCTTGTCTACCAAGACTGGATGGTTATCTATGGGACTTGACAAATTGTCCAGAGACTCACGTCATCCAGCCACCCCACAGACCACCACTGCTTACCTGGCAGAATTATGACAGCAAAAAAATAACAATTCTTGATGACTACAAGGAAACGATGCTGTAAAAGGGAGCTGCAAACCAAAGTTTGGTGGAGCATGGAGTGGGCTGTGACCCCTCTGCCTCCTCAGTGCTGCTTGCTCTGTCTGTATAAAATAAAGCAATTTAATTTTGCTGCATATCGAGGCTTCAGTTTCTCATTTATAACATGTGCCTGCAGAACCAGGTCCACTCCCACCACACCTCCATCCCAGCACATCTCCCTGAAATCCCCAGGCACTCCTTGTGTTCTTTGGAAGCTCTGTGTCCTCTGACCTTGGTTGTGAACTGGAAAAAGCTGAAAATATTTTGCAGGAAACCACGCCTGAAATATTCTCTTGAGCCTTGACCCCACGTTGGTGGGAGGCTTCTCCACTTCTTACCGTAATATGCTTTTCTCTGCTTCCCTCCCAGAGCAACTGGAATTGCCTGCTCAGAAATTTTCTTAGGTACTTGCTATTTAAATTATCCCATCTCTCTGTTTTATTGTTCTCTAATAGATATCAGATGTGGCTATCACAAATCTTCTGTCTTTGCTATTAACACAGTTACCCAAAGATCATGGGTAAAATGACTTGAGATAAAAAAATTTTCAGGCAGCTTTATTTTCCTGGGTTTATCTGTTTGAATGTCCTTTATTTTTACCAAAGGTTTTTGTTGTTACAGCCACCATCATTTTAGACCAATTTTCAATGATCTTGCTGAGGTTTTGTCATGTATTAGTACATTTTAAGGTCAGAAAAGGCAATTTTCATGATCAACAGGACAGATTTCTTGATAACTCCCAGCAGCCCGTGGGTAAATGTGTTTTTCAGCACTAATAACTGTGGCTGACTGTTATTTCCTCTGGGATCATCTAAATTACCATCCATTATGGCCAGAATTGCTGTTGCAAATCAGAATAGGAAAAAAAAATAAATTTAATGGCTGTGAACCTCAGCAATTGTTGATGAAAGGCCAGGGATTAGAGCGTGTGTTTCAAAAGCTTCTGTTCTCTGCTCCAAAAAGGTGCATTTCACTCCTTGTGCAGGTGTTCCTCTTGCAGTGAACAAGTTGTCTGAATTCTGCAATTAATTTTGTTGGTTTTATGTTCTCTCCCTGCATTTTGCCTTATTTCTCCTAGATTTAAGTTTCCTAACTACAGTTTTTCCCATGTGCAACTTGAAACCAAAGTCAATCTCTGAACCTTGCATAATACATTGAAATGGACTGAATTTTAGTTTATTCCTTTAGCACATTTCCCAGATTTATTAAAATTCAGATATATCAGGGCTTCATTTAATATTGAGTCATTTAAATACAATTCAGAAAGTGTTCAGGATGTGGGAAATCCATCAGCACAACAAAAGGAACGAGAGAACTTTATTTTTTCTTTGTAACATCAAAGCCAGCCCTGCTTTCAGCTGCACTTCAACATCTTCTTGGTCTCTTTTCCAACACTGAGTATTCTATGGTGTTTTTCTCCTGAAATATTTGACAGCAAGGTTTATGAAATACAATTAAATATAAAGGGTAGAAAAGGTAAACATATTTCATGTATAATTAACTATACAAGTCTAGAAACAGCAGCACACCCTTCTGGAGCAGATGGTGACAGTATATTGAGCAGGGAAACTCTTTTGGGACATAAAAATTCTACTTCTTTCCAGCAAAGTTAATGTACAGTTCATATAGGCATGATATCAAAGAGATACAGTAAGATACACACTAAAACTTGACATTTGATGCAAAGTCTGTGATTTGGAGGAAGCTATAAATAAATAGGGAAGTTTTTTTAAACAGTTGGACGTTCTTTCTTTGACTGTGCAAAGTGCCTCCACTTGCAAATCTCACTTCACAAGCAATGTGTTTAATGGAGTAAGTTGAAAGAAAAAAATGCTTCTGGCCAATCACAGAAATGTGATTTCTTCTTTTTCTGTAGCTGAATAATTTATACTTACTGAAAACGTCTATTTGTATCTCCATTTCTGTGATGGAAGTGGTGATCTAAGTGGTAAAAGGTTGACAACAGTGTAACAGTTCATATATTGACCTTGAGTTTTTCAGATTCTTGATCTGAAGTTGCTCTTCGAATGTGTTACAACTATTAAATGCATGTTTCCCACTTTTACTAACACTTCTTTGTAGATTACTATTTGCCAAAGTCTTTTACTGTACCCATCCTTTGAAACTGGAACATTTTTGTTTGGTTGAACTCCTGAGCTTCACTTGAGCTCCAAAAAAACCCCAGACCAGCATCAATGAATGTGAAGGATCTTTTTAAAAGTCTTCTTGAAATTGTGGTTGCAGAGAGGATACAGGAATGGGTTTAAGGTGGAGTTGATGTAGCCCAGCCATATGGTGACCCTGTGCAGTTCTGAGAGCTGTTTGTGGTCCTGGAACGTTACCACCATGAACAGCACGAAGTAGGGGATCCAGCAGAGCATGAAGGCTGCCATGATCACCCCCAGCTGCTTGGCTGCCTTCTTCTCCCTGTTCCTGTGCTGGTGGATGCTCCTGGAGTGGCTGTGCAGGGTGTGCCAGGTTTTCCTGAGGAGCCCCAGGGCCCTGGAGTCCCTGCGCTCAGTCCTTGCCTGGGGACAGCAGGCTCCTGTGGGGCTGGGGCTGGGGCTGGGGCTGGGCTGCTCGGCGCGGGGGGTCACCTCAGTGAAGGTGTGGTTGTCAGATGCCACGCTGGAGTCGCTGTCCTGGCTGTCAGGCTGCTCCTTGTCCTCAGCTTTTCTCGTGGCACACACCCCCTTCTTCCCTGCTTTGTCCGAGCCAGGCTCAGCCTTGGCTGTGCTGAGAGACAAACAGCTCCACTTCGGGACCTTCCCGTTACTCAGTGCCTTGGGAGCCTTGTCAGGGTGGCTGAAATGAAGCTCTGCCTCCATTCTTTGGGGCTCTGCTTGCTTGTCTGTGCCAGGGCTGTTCTCCCCTAAGATTTGCTTCTGGAGGCAGATATTTTTGTCATCCTTGGTCTTGGTCTGATGCACGTTTTTTTCCATGGCAGACCAGTAAGATCCATTGGTGAGCTCTCGGTGCTGGCAATGTTTTCGAACAGTTCTGAAGATTTTGCAGTAGAACCACAACATCAGCAGGGAGGGCAGGTAGAAGTTGAAAATGGCCGTCAGCACTTTAAACCAGGTGACGTGGAAGAACTCGGTCTCACACTTGTCTCCTGTCACGTTCCTTTTGCCGCTGTTGGCGAAGACGTGCCAGCCCAGGATGGGGATGACCCAGGTGAAGGAGAGCAGCCAGGCGCCCAGGATCAGCAGCGAGGCCCTCATCTTGGTGCGGTACCTGAGGTACTTGAGCGGCTGCTGCACCGAGCGGTAGCGGTCCATGCACAGCACAAAGAGGTTGAAGATGGAGGCTGTGCTGGCCACATAGTCCATGGAGAGCCAGAACAAGCAGGCTGCCAGCCCCAGGGGCCAGCGGGGGCTCAGCAGGTCCACGATGTGCAGGGGCATCACGGCCGCCCCCACGATCAGGTCGGCGATGGAGAGGCTGACGATGTACAGGTTACCCACGGTCTGCAGCTTCTTCTCCGTCTTCACAGCACACAGCACCAGAATGTTCATGACAATGGTGATCAGGGAAATGCTTCCCAGGAACAGGCCCAGCAGGGCTGAGGGAGCGTTGCTGGAGTTCTCTGTTGTGTTGTTGGACATCTTTTTCCTGGACAGAGTGAGAATCGCAGTGCACGTCCAGGCCGTGGATGTTCAGTCATGGTTTGCACTCCTGGATGAAGATGTGTTGGGTCGCCTGGGGATTTTTATTTCCAGAACTAGAGAAAAGAAAAAAAAAAAATACTCAGCCACTGTAGTAATAAGATAATAAAGCTAATTTGCGCCTCGGCTTAGCACTGTCTCTTTTAGAGCTTTCCTAAATAAGAAATTTTTACAACATTTTACATACAGGTACTTTGTGTTTTATGAAACCCCACTAACCAATCCTAAATAGTTTTCATAGAGCTTCATCTATTTCTGACCCCAGAATCTCAGAATTCCTCACAGTTTTAATTCATTATATCTCAGTAAACAGCTGATCATGAACCATAATGTAAACTCCATATTGGCAAACACATTTAAAATGTGGTAGCAAAAAGCAATATTAACATATTTTGTACTAAATAATTTAAACAAGCCAGTGCTTATTTACAACCTCCATCTGACAGTTTGAGAATCCAGGATTTGGCAGTCAGTAAGCAGTCATTCAAATTAGAGGTAATGAGTAATCTCTTCCTGCACAATTCAGGCTCACACAGATTTCAAACATTAAAAGATGCCAGGCCTATTTGAGATCAAATGCAAAATAATAGGATTTTTCAGAGTTAATAAGCATATTCTGCTTCCCAACTGCTAACTTCATGTATTGATCCACAGTGCAGAATTGACTAATAGTATTTTAGATCTTGGAGCAAATGGTCAATTGACCAAATTCTGCCTCCAGTCCATTGGTGAAAAATGTCTGTGAGGGCAGCACACATTTTGTGCCATTTCATAGCTTGTCAGAGTTTATATTCTGGTGGATCTCTTAAAGCAATAAGGAAAGAAAATTGAGAATGTAAATATATTTGCTCAAAGTATTTACACAACTTACATTGAGGATGTACTCACCCTCATAACTAAAATGGCCAAAGCAATACAATGCAACAGATGGTTCAATAATCAGGATTTCCTATTGAAATTCAATGATGCAATACTTCATTTTACTTTATCCTTTTTATTCCAGTAATCAGGGTTTAAGCTCAAATCATTTGTGCTTCCTTATGAGGGGTCAAATTCCTTCTTGCCTGGGCTTTACTCACAGGTGGGTGTTGGGAGAGGAGCTGTGTCCTTGGGGCCAGCACCATCCATAGGCAGAGGAGACAGGAGCAGCCTGAGGAGTGCTGTGATCCTGGATTCCTTCAGGCTCTGCCAGGACAATTCCTCTGTGGCAGCTGCTCACAGGTCCCAGAGCCCTCGAGCATCTCCTGAGAACAGGGACAGAAATCACTCCATGGATGCTGAGGACAGAAATTACTCCATGGATGTTGAGAATAGAAATTACTCCATGGATGTTAAGGACAGAAATCACTCCATGGATGTTAAGGACAGAAATTATTCCATGGATGTTGAAAACAGAAATTACTCCATGGATGTTGAGAACAGAAATTACTCCATGGATGTTGAGAATAGAAATTACTCCATGGATGCTGAGAATAGAAATTACTGCATGGATGTTTGGGACAGAAATTACTCCATGTTAAACATGGATGTTAAACCAGCGAGTCTGGAAAGTGATTACATCCCAGCCTGTGTCTTCCTCTCCACCTCTTCAGGTGTGTTTAAGTGTATGGGGCATGGTCAAGGCAAGGAGCTGATGTAAGAACCTGGAACGAGTGATCTTCACCCCCACGTATTTCCATTTAAATGTATGATAAAATAAAGGGAGAAGAAGCAACTTTAATTGAGTCTTCAACTGAAAAAAATTGCAGCAGAGAAAGCTACTTGCTTAGACAGCTCTCCTTGGTTGCATATGGAATATATGAACTGCATTTGGGCTTGGACTGGATGATCTCCAGAGCTCCTCCCAACCCTAGCAATTGTGGGATTCTGTGAATAAAACAGCAGAATGCAGTAAATGGTGTTCACTGCTTCCCAAACTTTCTCCTGAGCACTGCTGTGGTTGGATAGGGCAGGATTTAGGAAGCAACTTGCAGAACTGATCAGGGGTACTCCTGCTCCAAAGAAGGTTAATGTGCCCTTTCTTCAGGAGCCACTGATGTAATTCCTTATCTCTAACTCAGCTGCCAGTAGAGGAAAGTAATAATAGTAAATGAATGGGGTTTAATGTTTGCACAGTTTAATTACACTGAAACAAAGTTCACTAAGACAGAACAGACTTTTTAAAAAAACCAGCCCAAAGCCTTGAATTGCTTTGTGGAAATTCTAAACCCTGACCTCATCGTGAAATGCCTCTTTAATTTTTGCTGTCTGTGAAGAGCTTTTTCTACAGGGAGGCTCAGCAATCATGATTTGTTATTGTATTACATTTCCAAGGAACAAGAATCTACAGGGAGATGCTAAGTGGATGCCTCATTAGTGCAGGTGCAATCTATTAAGCCCTGACTGAGTGGGAGTAAGTTTCTAGAAACTGATAGATTTTTAAGAAATTACAGCTGCAAACAGCAAAATTCTTGTTCATCAGACTAAACTCAAGGCAGAAAGTGAGATTTAAATTCAGATGGCCTTTACTCACCCTGTGGTACTTTTTATTTTTAGACATTTTTATTTCTAGTGATTTTTTTCCCTAAATAATCCTTGAGTTGTTGAAAATATTAACATACTAGAAGCTTGATTAATTTCCCTCTCAAAAACTCATTTATTTCTCTGTAGGGGGACAACCCCTCTGCAATTCCTGCCAATATTCAAGGAATATTTTTGATAAAAAGTAAATGAAAAAACTTGGTAAACCTGCCTGTTGTTCCCACTCAAATGACAATGTCTCAGTCCAGCCAGGACAGTTTGGAAATCTAGTTTCAGTATCCTTCAAGCAGCATAACCAGCTACTTAATTAAACAATATTCTACACACCACTATTTACTTCCTATTTTTTCTAAGTAAATTTATTGTTTTTAAGTTTCAGCCTTAACCTGAAATTACCAGGAGATAGATACAGACTTTTTTGACCCTGGCTGGCATTTTTTTAACAACTCTCTTTAACACTTGGCCTGTATGCCATGAATATTAAAAAGAAGATAGACACATTCCAAAGAATGTTTTGGCCTTCCAAATGTAAGCTCAGACTTCCATGAAACTCCTCTTCTGGCAGCTCAATTTTCTAGTTTAATTTTTTCTAAATGTCAGTTTTTCCATGACAAAATCCAGTCTTGTTCTTGTGACAGCATTTCCCAAATATGGATTATTTTTTGCCAAGAGATTGGAGAAAAATCTTGTCTTGACTAGAATCCCAGAGCTTCCAGATATGGTATTAATTTTCCCTGCTAGTCTAAACATTATCAATATCAACTAATTGGTCATCAATGTGATCTCTTAGCAAAACAGTATTTAAATGTAATTTTCCTTAAGTGCTGCTATGCTGTGTTTACCCCATTACTGTAATAAGAGAATTTGCTATAGGTGCCAGACCTGTGAAATCACTTCTGTAATAGAAGAAAAGTCCTTTGATGCAGTAAATAAACCCATGAGCTGTAAAGTCCCATAAAAACAAAGGGGAATTTCCCAGGAATGTGGTTCCTTCAAAGCTGAGCAGCTGCAGTGGTTCCTTTCTGTTCTGGGTTTGGAACCTGTTATCCCAACTCAGTCTAACAGGACATCTTTCCTACAAGGACAGCAAAAAAAAAACCTTGATTTTTTTGGACTGCATGTTGTGCTACTACTGAGTCCAATCCCTGGCAACTGTAAAACTTGGTGGGTTTAATCCCTCTGCATCTGAAATACAATTAACTTTTTAAAATATGACCCACCCTGTCATTCAAACATTAAGATCTGGTTCTTTCCAAGTGGCTTGGGAAATCACTACTCACAAAAGTAAAAAACAATGTACGTGACTAAGAGTTGGCAGCTCTTTCAGTAGTGAGATTGATCACTATGAAAACTCTTTGGGGATGTACTTGAATTCACCTCAAGTGAACCTTTGGTGCCTTGGAACTGTATGAAAACCATCACAAAAATGCTTAGATTTCAAAATTCTAGTGGGTATGAGAAGTCACTGTCTCTTTGTAGTGGGAATAAAATTAAACCCTGTTACTGAAAGATTTATTTTGCATAACTTTTTTTTTTTCCTAGGCAGCTTTAATGTTTTTTTGTTGGATTAAGCTGATAGCAAAGGGACACAGGTCTCTTACAGTGAGAGAGCCTGGTGCTTTGCAAGGAAAAACTTTAAAAACATCTTATCCAAGTTTTCCTATTCCTCTCCATCATTCCTGTCTGCAAAGGAAAGCCAGGGAAGACTGCATCAAGAATGGGATAAGGTTTAGGGCAGGTTATGACCCTGCTATAGGGTCAACCCCCTCAGCATGTGCGGGACTTGTATTTGAGAAAACATCTGTATGAAAATAATGCATTTACGATTTTTCCTCAATTGTTTTCAGAAGGGGGTGAGGTTTTGAGTTCTTTCTCTTCCTCTTTCTTCAGCCAAGCCACCGTTCTCCCTTAAACGAGGAGCCAACCCCTCCCTGCCTGTTTTTCCCAGCCACGTACCCTTCCCTTCCCTCACCAGAAAGATGCTTGAAACAAAAACACAAATATTTTCCGGGCAGACAGGAACTCCCCTGAACCATCTTAATTCAAGCGTGGCCATTAAGTACAATGGAGAATCTGGACTTTATCCATCTGTTTCCCTTGCCTTCCTTTCCACTTCCATCTGAACATCCCCTTGCTGGTCTGACCCGCAGCGACTCTTTTCTGCTCCGGGGGCAGGGGGCAAACCTGGAACCTTTGGAGCCGCTGGATCTGCAGCTTGGACAAGTGTCCTCCGGGGAGGAGAGCTGGCTGAGCTTCCTGCAGGCTATTGAAGCACTTTTGGGATTTTCCTTCAGCTTGGTTTGCCCCTACGCGAGACCCTTTGCTGCTCTGGGCTGGGATGCGCCGGGTAAGGAGCAGCCAAAATCTGCCAAGGCTCCCAGTTTATGCTGAGGCAGAGTTCTGGGAAGCGGAGTGTGTTTGCTGCTGAGTTGTGCTGCTCCTGTTGGCTTTTCCCCCGCTCCTCTCGCTGCGCTCAGGTACCGCCGCAGCCTCAGCCGGGACGAGCGAGCACATCCAGTCCCTCCAATCCCTCCAATCCCTCCCGCTGCCCCTCGGGCCGGCTCCCTCCTCCCTGTGCCCGCCGCCGTTCACTCACCGGAGCGAGGAGGAGAGCGGCGAGCGGCTGCGGCAGCTCCGGCAGCGGCGCCGGGCGGAGCCAGCCCTCCTGCCCGGGGCTGGGCTGGGCTGGGCACGGCGGGGACGGGCGGGGAGGCGGAGAGGCGATGGGATAGAGGCGGTGGGATAGAGGCGGTGGGATAGAGGCGATGGGAAGCGATAGGATGCGGTGGGATGCAATGGGATGCGGTGGGAGGCGATGGGAGGAGATGGGAGGCGCTGGGATAGATGCGATGGACGGGGTGGGAAGCGAGGGATGCGGTGGGAAGCGATGGGAAGCGATAGCAGGCGGTGGGATACGGCGGGAGGTGATGGGATAGATACGATGGGAAACGATGGACGGGGTGGGAAGCGATGGGAAGCGATGGGATGGATGCGATGAATGCAATGGGATGCGATGGGAGGCGGTGGATGCAATGGGATGCCCCGGCGCTCCGGCACGCTGCAGAGGGATGTTCTTCTCTTGCAGGAGGATGTTCTTCTCTTATAGAGCGATGTTCCCCCCTTGCAGAGAGATGTCCCCCCGTCAGAGGGATGTCCCCCCTTGCAGAGCGATGTCCCCCCTTGCAGAGGGATGCTCCCCCCTTGCAGAGCGATGTCCCCCCTTTCAGAGGGATGTCCCCCCTTGCAGAGGGATGTTCCCCCTTGCAGAGGGATGCTCCCCCTTGCAGAGCGATGTTCCCCCTTGCAGAGGGATGCTCCCCCCTTGCAGAGAGATGTCCCCCCTTGCAGAGCGATGTTCCCCCTTGCAGAGGGATGTTCCCCCTTGCAGAGGGATGTTCCCCCTTGCAGAGGGATGTCCCCCCTTGCAGAGGGATGGACCCCCTTGCAGAGCGATGTC
>JAOTQP010000619.1:2313628-2333605 GCA_026413545.1 Cichladusa arquata
ATGTTATGCTTTCGCTTCTTTTCCTCTCCTCTCCTCTCCTCTCCTCTCCTCTCCTCTTCCCCCATTTGCAAATAAATCTCTCCTTCTCCTGAGGTACATAAATACCTCAGCAATAAATATTGCAGAAAAGCTGATAAATATTGCTGAAATTAATATATTTAGTGAATGAAGTAGCAACTTTTAAATTCTCTGACCTCAAGGAAATAAACAGAAATTAAACGTAAGAAATGTCATTAAATTTCTTTAAGAAATTAAACTAAACTTTTGGTGAGAAGCATTGGAGGATAAATGAGTGGGGTAGCATTTAGAGTAAACTACGTGTTTGTTTTCTTAATTTCAAGTGTTCCTGATTTCATTAGAATGAGCAATTTCCTCAGGACTTGATTCCATTGATTTTTGTGTTTATGGGACTGGTGTGTGTTTTCTGAACTAAAACAAAAGAGCAGCCTCTGCTGGCAAAAACCCCAGATGAAAGCAACAACAGAAAGTAATAAAAACCTACCCAACCTTCTAGAAAAAAAGTACTTTTAAGCTGCCTATACCAGCTTGTGGGGCTGAAAGTGTGAATAAAACAGATAAAATGTTCTCTGTGAGCCAAATAAACCAAATGTAAACCAAATAAAACTCTCTGTGTGATTTGATATTGTCTCTTAGGCCACCCATGGGCTGGGTTAAACCTGCCCTGCAGCTTCCCAAATTTCTTCCAGCCTTCTGCAAAGCTGCACCCATCCCATGCACATCCTGCACTCTGCTCAGAGGAGCTCAGGGACTTTGGGAAACTCCTGCAGATCTCAGGATTTTGAGGCTGCAGTGAAAGAAATGGAGATTTTTAGCAGCACTCTGTAAAGTGCAGTTCAAGTATTTATTCCTTCCTCCTTTATTCCTTCCCTCCCTTTGCTCTCTCCCAGAGGAAAGTTATATTCTGCATTTTTTGGTGTGTCTGTGTTAAATCTTTTGCTCACTCGAGGTTCTGCACCCTGTGAGAGTTTTGCCAGCACAGCATCCACCTCTGCCAGCACTGGGCTGAGGAAAAACTTTCCATTTTAACATGTAAACTCACTTCCCACTGTGTTTGGCCCTTGAATGTGCATTTTAATTCTTGTATTTTGGAGGAAGTCTTCATGTTTGATAAACTGTTGTCAAGCAAGGGTTCCATGCTGAAGACTGCTGATAATTCAGAATTTGTGCTACAGATGGAATTCCAGTTAAATTTGTAACAACTCTTTTTTTTTTTTTTCCTAAAATAAAAAAATCCTGTTGTGCTGGGATGTAAAATTCATATTTTTTCCTAAAAAATAAAAACAAACTGCCAAAAATTCTACTGCTTCAACCTACCACTTCCTATCCTTTCTCTTGGCTAAAATATTCCTTCTCAGGTAAGCCAACCACCACTTCTTTTAGCAGCAAGATGCCCTAGGAAATTTATTGTGATGTGGAAGGAATTTAATTCTAATCCTACTCAGGAAAATCAGCATCTGCAGCTGCTCAGGTGGGAATAATGAATGGGAATTTGGAATATGGGAATAATGAATGAGATGGGAGTAATGGAGAACTTTAATGAATGTGCAATGAACAATTTCAAGAATTCTGAGGCACATTCAGATTTTTAAGTGAGGAAAGATGAGCGAACCTTAAATTATTGGGCTGAAAGGGTGGATTTTTCTGCTCCAGAAGCTGTTCTGTAAAACTCCAAGCCAAACTTTTTGGTGCCTTTCCAGCCAAACTGGGAGCCCAGAACGTGTCTGAGAATGTTCCTGAGCACCTGCTCAGAGAGATTCCATGCAAACTCAGTCCCTGTGATCTTTTCTTAACAATGGTAACGAGCATAATTAGAGGATTCTGCTAAAAGGTTAACAACTTGCAGAACTTCTGGGAATTCGAAAGCGTATGGATTTTTAATTTTCCTCCCCCCAGTTTCTAATTAGAAGTCTCATCTCCTGAATTTTCCCCTTGAAAATATCCCACCAGCACATGACTCTGTATGCTAAGGAGAATATGTGTCCTTGCTTTGCTTTTTTCCCCCTATTTTTTTTAAAGGAGTTATTTAATTTACAGCAGCCCTTTAATTAGTGGCTGGTTAAATATTCTGGGGGGAGGTTTTCTGTAGGAGAAAAAGCTGAGTTAGGCTTGCTCATGACCATAGGAAACTGCAGGGTGGGCTGGGGATGGGTGGATCCTGGAATCTGATGGATTCTGATGGATTCTGATGGAATGTGATGGAATCTGATGGATTCTGATGGAATCTAGTGGAATCTGATGGAATGTGATGAAATCTGATGGATTCTGATGGAATGTGATGGAATCTGATGGAATGTGATGGAATCTGATGGATTCTGATGGAATGTGATGGAATCTGGTGGATTCTGATGGAATCTAGTGGAATCTGATGGAATGTGATGAAATCTGATGGATTCTGATGGAATCTGGTGGATTCTGATGGAATGTGATGAAATCTGATGAAATCTGATGGATTCTGGTGGATTCTGATGGAATCTGATGGGATCTGATGGATTCTGATGGAATGTGGTGAAATCTGATGGATTCTGATGGAATGTGATGAAATCTGATGGAATCTGATAGATTCTGATGGAATCTAGTGGAATCTGATGGAATCTGATGGATTCTGATGGAATGTGATGAAATCTGATGGATTCTGATGGATTCTGATGGATTCTGATGGAATGTGATAGAATGTGATGGATTCTGATGGAATCTGATGGAATCTGGTGGATTCTGATGGATTCTGATGGATTTTGGTGGAATCTGATGGAATGTGATGAAATCTGATGGATTTGGATGGAATCTGAGGGAATGTGATGGATTCTGATGGAATCTGATGAAATCTGATGGAATCTGATGGATTCTGATGGAATGTGATGAAATCTGATGGATTCTGATGGAATCTGATGGAATCTGATGGAATCTGATGATTCTGATGGATTCTGATGCAGAAGAAAGAAATGAAGGGTTCAGTTCACATTTCCAGCCCAGTCTGAGCTGCCTCGAGTGCCAGGGTAGGATCAGAAAAGTCCCAGCTAAGCTTAAACATCAAGGAAAATTTTAAAAAATGCTTTTCAAATGTCAGCATTTGCTCTGATGAGCTCGTAGAGAGGAACATTTTTACCTACATAATCCTTCTGCTGTCTGATGTGAAATTAGGACTGAATGTGGCAGCAGGAAAGAAAATCAACAACTTTATTTGCCTGTGTTGTTTTCAGGCCAGGTGGCACTGGAAATAAAGACAGGATTTGTTAGTTGGCAGTGCCAACATTGCTCTTCCTGCCACTGGATGGCAATGTTTGACTAAAAAAATGAAATATTTGTGAGGAAATAAAAATTATTCCCTCTTTTCATAACACGTCTTCATTTGGATCTGTGGCTTTCTAAAATCTGAAGAGGAGGAAAATAAAATATTGCATTAAAATTCAGCTAAATTTCTTTGCTCTGTTTGTTATTATTACCCCAACAGTGCTTAGAAAACTCTTGGGCTCTGAACTCCAGTGAGTTGGATGTTGAAGAAAATGTTGGACACAGTAGAAAATTCACATTTTCCATAAGTGCTGGTTGCAGGCAGTGCCCCCTTTGCCATCTTGCCTCTTGCTAGGAAAAGCAGGTTGGTAATTAGTGCACATTAATTTTGCCACAATGAATATTTATGCTTCAAATTGCACAGGTGCTTTAATACTGAAACCCTCTCCTGTGTCAGACAAGGTTACAAGTGGTGTTTGTCAGACAGGATTAATTTGAGGCAAACAAATATAGGTTAATAGAGCTGTTTATTCCTCCTTAAATGGTGAATGCTTAATTTATGGTAGAACTCAGAACAAGTTTAATTGGGTGGGTCAAAGGGAGTGTTTAATTTAGCATTGTATCTTCAACAGGGAATAATGTAAGAGTTTGGTAAAAAAGATCCAGAGATCTCCTCTTTTGAGAGGCTTCTTCCACAGATTTGTTGGAGGGGTTTTTTTGTTTTGTTTTTGCTATTATTTTTGCTTTTTAAAACTGAATCTCTACAGAGGAGCTCCACAGCTCTATTACATTTTGTGCAAACACCTCATTTCTTGTAGGTTTTGGACTTATTTTGTTGTATAAAAAGCATGTCAGAACCTTAGAAAAACCTCATTCTTTGTAGCTCTGCTCTGCCATCAGCCAGAATTTGTGTGGATTATTTGGCTTTGGGCCAAGTCAGCAGTTGCTTGGGGACTCATTTTGTTTGATTTATTTGCAATTTGGCCAATGAGGAAGGAAAAAGTGGATTGCAGTGGAGACAGAATGAAATTCTGTGATTGTGTCTGGACCAGGACTTGTTTGCAGGATAAACTTCAGGAGTCTGGACACGAAGGAAGAGAGGAGTGTGAGGAGAGCAGGTGCCCACCTGGCTGAATAGATTTAGAGGAAATCCACAGTTACTTTAACAGGCCAGTTTATGATTAAAGGATCCATTTTTACCACTGTTGTCAGTAAAATCTGCTAATTCAAACCGGTATCTAGATATATTTGGGTTATTTCCAAAGATGAGATGGGAGCCCTCCAGTCTGGCTCCCAAGGATGGAATTCCTGCCTGGAATCCTGGAATCCTTTTAACCACAGAGAAGCTCAGACAGTGTGGTTATAAACACAGGGTCACCTCTGAGCACAGCACAGAGAGGAAGAGTTTGCCTGGAATTTGGTGGGGAAAAAAGATTTGGGGTGGAATATATATATATATTTCCTGTGGAATAAGGGCTCCAGTAAAATCAGCCCATTTGCCAGTCTGACTCCCATTGAAATGGGAAATGTTTTATTTTTGTCTACATAGGAAAATTTACACTCTTCTCACAGAGAATAATATTTGATGAACTCGTAGCTCCTTTAGAACTCTCCCTGTATGCCAGGGGGTTTCCCTTCCTTGCAATAATCTGCTCAAATGTAGAAGGGAGGTTTTGGACAGATAAATAATCCTTAAACTCCATTGGGGCTGAACATGATCCACTGTAAATGTGTCTGCTTCCATTTGCCTCTCCAGCTCCTGAGACACAGAGCAGGGAACTGGAAAAAAAGCAAGGGAGAGTGATAAAATTTTTATTTGCTATCAGCTATGACACCATGGACACATTTGTGTTTGAAATCAGAGGTGTTGGGAGCACAAAAAGGACAGAAAAATCTGGTGTAGCATGAAGGATAATGGCACTGAATTTGTGATTTGTGTTTTATATAAGTATTTAAGTGATTGACAGATATTATTCTTAGAAACTTTCTGATATTAATCCACACACACCTGGATGCTTTGCAGCTCAAAAAATTGGCAAAACATCCTAGATTTTGTTTATTTGGTGGGAGATCAGCTCCCTTTGCATTTCCATCTAAAATTTCCTTGGGTTCACACTGCAAAGAGAAACCTCTGCAGGGGTTTCAATAGGATGCTCCAAGATTTCTGTAATTACAGAGCAAGGAAGGGAAGATTCTTCTTCAGGTCTAGATAGTGTCTAATGGAGATAAGAGGAATTTATCCTTTGGATTCACTCTAGTGTGCTGCTTTTTGTCCAGATCAAAGTGTTCACAGGATTTTATTCTGTTTAGATGCTGCTCCAGTGCCATTTTTAAGGTCAGGTTGCCACAGCCTCCTTGGGGTACAGGTAGCACAAAAACATTTTTTTTTCCTTTTCTTTTTGTCTCTGTATCTAAATTTTGGATTTGGGAAGCATGAGGTGTGGGAAGAGAGCAATACCAAATATATTTGACATGGAGAAACAAAGAGGGAGGATCAGAAAACTTTCCCCGTACTGAACTACTCATGATAATTCTATTTTTCCATTAATGTCTATTTTTTCCGTGATGACTTTGATATGCTTCTCTGCCAGCTGCACATTTTCCCAGAGGATTTGGGAACATCTGCCTTCCTGGCTTGAGCTTTCCAGTATCCTGACCTGGGGAGATGCTGTTGTGGGGGTGATGAAGGGACCAGGCTTCAACCTGAGCCAGAAAAGTCTTGGTGATTAAGGGGGAAATGGATCCTTCCCTTTGGCTGTGGGGTTTGGTGGCTTTTCTTGGATTTTAATTGGTTGGTGGAATTTTTTTTTTTGGTAAGGGGCAGAATTTACTCGTCTGAACTCTGCTCCTAAAGAGAGAGAAAAAAAAAAATCTGAAATATTTTTAAGGAAGCTTTCCTAAGAAAAAAGCTCAATTTGCTTGATTTTGGTTAAGAAAAACAGACTGAAAAAAAATCCCCAAGCAGCAGCCTGAGCCCTTAGAATGGCACCACTGCATTGGGAAATTGCTGTAGGTGTTGTCACTCGCCAGGATTTCCATCCCAGCTGCATCCTGAGCATTTACTAATGTTAAAAATCATCTGAGACTGGTGATGTGTAAATACCAAAGGCAGGCTCTGTGACTGTGCACGTGGAAAAACCTGAAGGGAGGATTCTGAGAGGATCTGAACTTTCCATGACCTGCTACCTGTTGATCACCAGCTTGGCTGAGCTCTGAGTCTGCTCCTGGTCTTGATTGGGGTGTAGGAACAAAATGCAAAGTTATTTTATATGTAAAATAAGCAATCTTGACTAATATTTAAAATCCTGGTGTCTATGTAAGAATCTATTACAAAATAGATTATTACATGTTATTATATATTATATTATGTATATGTAAATGTATATGTATATATTACATCATTATGTATGTGTGTATAATTATATCTTACAAAAATATTCAGTGTTAAGTGTACTGTGAAAGTAATAAAAGTCTTTAAAAGGTGATACTACAGCAATGTAAAAAACAGTTTTGCTATCCTCAAAATTAATTCTTCACCTGTAAAAGTAGTTGTAACTTATCCTGTTTTGGTTGTTTATGATCAGATATCATTGGCTGTGTTGTTCAGACCCCACCAAGTGTTTATTTCTGATATAAATATATGCAATATTCTGTTATAGACACATTCTGGGGAGGTGGGAGATCTCATCTTGGGAAGAGATAAATGCAGTAACAATTCCCCAGAGCAGCCCAGGCATTGTGAGTGCTGATGGGGCTGCACAGAGGGGAGCAGCAGGGTAATTTTTCTATCAATCACTGCCATCCCTGAGCGTGTGGGGCTCTGGCAGCTGCAGGAACAGCTGTACCCCAGGTCCATTGTCCTCGTGACCACCCCACAGCCTATTCACGGCACTCTCAGGGCTTGCAAACTGGAGGGTAGGAATACAAAAATCTGAATATTCTAAATGCCACTGGCTCATTAGGCACATTCTCACAATGATAACTAATTTTTGAGAGTTCACTTGGCACGAGGAAAGGCGTTTGCAATGGGACAAGTGTTTCACAGCTTTAAAATGCGAGCAGCGTTTTCCCAGCCAGCACAAAGGGGGAGGAAAACTCTCCACAGATGGATTTAATTGCTCCTTCTGCTCCCTGGGCTTGGTTCCTCCCCAGTTCTGAGGGAAATCTCAGCCTTTATGGCAAAGACAAGAACGCCTGGCGTGGATATCCAGGTGCAGGAGGTGCCACAGGAGGATGGGGAAGGTGGAGAATTTTCTGATCCCACAGACAGCATGAAATGAGATCTCTGTTGTATTTGTCATCCTGCACTCCTGGGATTTCGGGATTTTACCTCCACCTTCCTCCTGCCTGAATTTTTCTGTTTGCTGATTCCTTAACAGTTTTGTGCCTTGTGGATTTTGGGGTTTTCAGAAAAAGAGCTGGATTTCTCCAAGGCACGTGGAATCCAGGCTGTGCTGGAGATGGGATTTTTATGTAACTAAAAGAGGAAAAGAAGGTGTTGGAGACCTTTGTAAATAAAGAACTTTTGAAGGAGAAGTAAGAATGATTTGGGTTAGGAGCTGTCCCAATCTGAATTTCATCATCTCAGGAGGCTGAGCCTTGCTTTGCCTCCTTTCTCTTTCTTTAGTGAATTGAAGATATTTAATTAATTTCAGCATTTTTTTTTCCTTCAGGTTAAGCACCTGCTAAACTTTCTGTAGGGTTTTATTTTGGTGCTGCATATCAAACCAAGCTCTAGGCACTCCTCCTTTTCCCAAGCTCATCATTTTGATGCAGTATTTTGGCTGCAGAGCTCTCGTGGGTTTGATGAGTGTATTTTGCTTGGCAGTTGTAGGAGCCATATGGAGCTGAAAGCTGAGACAGGCTCGAGACTTGGGAAAAAAAATTAAAATCTGACACAGCTGCTATTTCTTCTTGGAAATTGGAGTGAATTTCTTACATGGCACTGCACCTCAAATCATGGCAGTAGTGAAGAATTAATTGAACTGGAATATATTGACATTTATATTTTAATATATAGCAGAGCACTGCATTTCCAGTTCCTCTGGTCAAAGGTTGTTTCAGTTCTTTCTGTGGCTCTCACTTCATTTATTAAAACTTTATTTGTTATAACTTCATTTATTATAACTTCATGGCAACCTTCAGTGTTTTACTTCAAGCAATGACAGAATTACTATTTGCTTTATAAAACCATACAATGTGGAGAGTGTTGGTTAACAGTGCTTTTTACTTATTTGTAGTAATTTTATGTCCTTTTTTTTTTTAATTTTTTTTTAAGTGCTTCTGGCTCAGAAAAAAATGAGAAGCTGCTGAATCCCAAAGACTCTTTATTAACACGTAGCTCCTTTTATGTTTGTCTGTTCCACTCCTCTCTTCTCTGGAAATAAAATTCTCTGTTCCACAATAAGGTCCTGTCTGAGCTGAGAGCAGAACTCTGATGATGTTATAAGCATTAAAGAATTTTTTTAAAAAGTTATTTGGATTTGAGGGACAGAAAAACAAAGTGGTGATGCTTTGGGATTTCCTGTTGCTGGTTGTTGGTATCTCCTGCCCCCTCATTTTCTTTGAATCTTCCTGAAAATTGGGCAGACATGAATGGCATATCTGAATAATTCATATAATCAAAATAAACAGAGAGAATTATGGTGTAGTATTTGCAGCTACTGGAAGACACTAAAACCCCATTTTTATTTGGGTAAACTCACCCACATTTTTAGGATTTCACACTTCCCACCAGCAAGATTGCTTCTGTTGGTGCTGTTATTTCACACACATATCAAAACAACAATTGCCATGTGTCCTCTAATGTTATGGATATTAAAATGCAGCAGAATATTTTTGGTCTTCTGTAGTGATCTAGTATATGGAATAATTACAGAGAATTCAGAGTTATGGGTTAGGGCTTAATCTTCCAAATTTAGTCTTTCATTTTGAGAAGGTAAATGAAATATTGGACTTGTGACAGCAAGGAAGCAGCTCTAGCAAAGCTCTAGTAACTTCTGAAAATAAATATATATGTGTTTTATATGGAATAGAAATGGAGTATGTGTGATCCAGCTTAGCTGGGAGCCAAAGGTGATCACAGGGATTGTTGATTTTGCCACTTCAGAGGGTGATTATTCCTCTGATGAAGGGGATATGGGACATGGATTTATCAGATATTATGAAAAATTCTTGAAGGAACTCATAAAGAGGAGCTGCTTTGAACAGATGTTTGGGTTTTTCATGTTTGGACATATTGGGGCTAAAGAAAGAAGGAACTGTGAATGTAACACTTGTGAAAAACTGTGAAAAGGAGGGAATAAATGGGAATATTCATATGCACATGCCAGGGAATGATCCTGCGGATGGAGGAATGTCTGTGATGTGCATTCACATATAGAAATGAGTTTTTATTTTAAATTACACTCAGAATGGCTGGGCTGTAGGGAGCAGGTTCCTATTTTTCTCTCTGTTGGAATGCTGGTTTTCCCATTTATAAGCAGAAGGAATGATGGTTGGCTCTCTTGTGGACAGCTTGAACATGACACCTGGAGATTTTAAGAGATTTTAAGAGATTTTAAGAGAATTTAAGAGAATTTAAGAGATAAGCACTCCCCCCTTACTTATTTTGTGTCATAAATTTATTTCTTCTGCTCCCTGGTGTTCTCTTTCTTCCTTCTTCATTCTCATCATTAGAAGCTCACATTCTATTTTCTTTTCCTTTATATTTTTTAAAATGGGAAGTAGGGAGCAAATTCCAAATGACCTGCATTGTCTAACAACATAAAGTTTTCCCTTCTTTTCCTGTTTCACTGCAATTTTTGTAACTGATTTCCTTCACACTCAGTATTTTACAAATGAGCACTTTGAGAGGCACCTTGGTGAACTTGCCAGCCCTCCCCATGTACATGTATTGACCAGAACATTTAAATGACGTATTTTGGCACATTCCAGAGAGCCCTGACCCTGGAATTTTTGTGTTTTCTGAAACCAGGATGGCCAGGGAAGGTGTCATCCTGCAGCTCCAGAGTAAGGATGAAAAGTTCACCTTTCTTGTTCTGAATCCTTCCTGCTAAAACTTCTGCTCTGAGTGAGGGTGTGCAGTAGAAAATTACCTTTATTAACAAAAGTACAATGTCAAATGAATGTTTTTTCCCCATTAAAACAGACTGTTCCCATCCCAAGGAGCTGAATCATCCCATTGTGGTGCGTCCATGGTGTCTTCTGAAAGCGGTTTTTAGTCCAATGCATTCCCTCATCTCAATTCAGTTTAATTTCACCCTGATCTTGAGGATAATAAAGATGATACATGTTAATTATACACATAAAAAGTAACGTGTCTTACTTTAATTAGTGAAGTGATCAGAAGCAGAAATATAAAAATATGCAGTCTATATTTACCAAGCTGCTTTACTTAGAAAAAAGCCCAAAAAACCCCCACAAGCTGGTGCTGAAAGACACCCAACACAAATTAATTTATTTCCATGAAATAATTTTACTTGTAAATCCACTGCTGTTGCTTCCTTTTCAGATTTATTTCCTGGCTACTTATTTCTCCTTGATTAAAATATATCCTGATTAATGCTGAACTGAAAGGCTTTGACTGTTCAGGAACTGACATTGCAATGAGTTTTTCAACTTGCAAAATTGCCTGGAGGGGATCTGCTCCTTCAGATTGTGTTTTTTCCCCCCATGGTAGCCTGATTAGAATATCCAAACTCATCTTTCCTCATGCACAAACTCTTCTGCTCATTTAAAAAAAAAAAAAAAAAAAAAAAAAAAAATTATTATTCATCAAGGTGCACAAAATAGAAATATTTATGTGTCGTGCAAGAGCAGGGAAATGTGTGTTCTGCTTCTCCCTCTGAAGAGTTCTGTGGCTCTGGCCCTGCCAAAATCCATGTCCCTCATTTTCCAAGCTCAGCTTTGCCTGGTGAAGCAGACAGGATCACCTGGAGTGCATCAGCTTGGGCATTAAAAACCCCAGAGCCTCTAGATTTCAGAATTTACTGGCATAGAAAATGCTAATCAGCAGGGAATTTATTTACAGTGGTGTCAAGGAGACAATATTAAGGCTCTTTACTGAAGAAATATGCAAGTAAATAAATAGTAACTCAATCCAGGACATAAATTAGGGATCAATTATACAATTTATTGGGTGCTACATGGATTTAACTTTGTGAATTTAATCTCTGCTGCACTGGATGTCAGGCAGGTCCTAAACAGAGTGTGCCTATCAGAGAATAAATGAACAAATGATTTATTTACCAGAAGCTGTTTGGGAATGTTTCCCTTGGCAATCCTGCTGTGTTGTAAACCAATATATTCAAATATCTGCAGCCCCTTCCTGTTCTGGGGAAAGGTTTTTAATTCCCCTTGCTTGGTTCTCTCTTTAAGAAGAGTCATTATGCCCCACCACAATAAGAGTATTAAAACAAAGGAGATTTACAACACTTCTAATTATTGAACTTTACTAGAGAATAAAGCAGCAGGAAATAATTTCCTAATAACTGGATTTCAACAGCTCTGCATTAAAGCTTAATGAGGTGATCCTTTACCTGAAACCCCTCAGTTTTTAGATCAGAATAATCCTGAATTGAAACTGGATTCCACCAGCAGTTCCTGCCTCCCCTGATCTTCTTTAGGAGACATTGGTTTGGGGATTATTTGGGGAAAGTTGTTATTTTTGGGTAAAAGGACACAAATGTATGGAATGAATGGAGCTCTGATAGAAAACATCACCTGAGAATCTGCACCTTTATATTTAATTTTCACAGTGATGTTTAAATCTGTTTGTCTGAGCCAGGCTCTTCCCTTTCTTAAGGAAAATTCACTTTGTTCAGCTTTGCTGTCCCTGGCAGTGAATGCAGTCAAATTTCCACCATGGGAAGGAATTTTGGGCACCTGTCTCTGCCTGGGCAGAGCTGTATGGCTGGGACTGGCTTTGGGCATCAAAAATTGACCCCTCAGTTCCAAGAGCTGGAAATTACTGAGTTGCATCAGGTTTTGTTTTTTCTTTTCGTTTTGTTTTGGTTTTTTTGGGTTGTTTGTTTGTTTTTTGTTCTTTATTTATTTGTTTTTAATTTTGGATTATTTTTGGCATTTTGTGCAGTGTTTTTTTCCTTGTTTAGTTTTTAAAGGTCACCTAATTCACCTGGCTAATCGTTTCCCCAAAGAAATGTAAATTTCAGCAGCAGTTGGAACATATTCTGGGGGTCTCAGCCTGGAGAAGCAAATCTCTTCTCATTCCTTCCAGAAATGGGGGAAGGTTTGTTTGGCTGCAGAGTGCATGAGGGAAAGGTGTGAAAAGGAGGAAAAGACAGGAATTTCATTGCTATAAATTATGTGATCTTGAGTTGTGTTACCTCAGATGCCCCTCTTGCAAGTTAATACTGAGAAGTGAGAACAAAAAGTGACCTTCTGCAGCCAGGAATTGAAGGGATGTTACCCCAGAGAGCGTCAGCAGTGAGATTTGCCTATGATGTGCTCATTTGAGCTGTTTTGGAAACTTTTCACTAATTTAGTCACAAATAATTTAGTCACAATATTATCCACTTATTAGCAAACTGAGAGATGCCTCATAGCAGGTGCAGAATTACCTGTAAAAATTGGAATCACACAAGAAGAGGAAAGAAATGCATGTCAGAAATGGCTGGGATTATTTCATAAACTGGAATAAACATCATGGTGAGGCAGCCCTGCCCAGTGGGTGGCATGGTGGGATATTGATGTCTAAGAATAAATAAGTGCCTGTATTTAAAGAAAAATATTCTTACTGAAAAACAATTTTAAAATAGTTATAAGAAAGTTTAAGGTTGGAATACAAGGCCCTAATATTTTTATTTGTTGGATAGCAGTAGTTAGGAAAATGAGTGATGGATTAGGGTGACCTTTCCATGTCCTTTCCATCCTGGTGCTGTGACTGTGCTGTGTGCCAGGACTGCTGGAAAAGCTGGTTTTTTGGTTAAACCCATCCCCAGCAGGATCACAGCTTGTGGGGGAGCTCTGACTGATACCCCACCATGTCAGCAGGGTGAAAGTTGCTTTTTTCCAGGCATAAACAGACCAGAACTCAAAGTTTCAACAAATCTGTTTTCCTGGAGAATGAAGGGGTGCCCCTGGAGCCCTGGCACTGCAGTGGCAGCAGGTTTTTCTGTGCCCAGTCACTGGGAGGGTGAAGGGTGGTTTGGAGCTCAACCTTTCCTTCCTTCTCCTCTCCCCATCAGCAGAGGGGCATCAGCCTCGAGGTTAATGCACTTCCTGCTCCTTCTTGCAGGAAAACACCTCTGAAAATGAAAGAGCAAAATAATTCCCTCTTATTCATTATTTTATTGAGGAATTATGGGGGACACCTTGCTGGGAGGCAGGTGGGGACAGACCTGAACCTCGAGGGCATCTCCTCCTCTCCTAGGCAGGGCTCAGTGTCTGTTTAATTCATCCCCCTCCAATGAAATTCTCAAGTGAACATTTCCATGTAAATCCGAGGAGGAACATAGAAGGATGTGAACAAGGTGGATTTCAGTAGAATTTACAAAACTGAGTAGTAGCTCTCTATCTCTAATTTTTTTCCCTTTTTATTTTATTTTATTTTTTAATTTTAGGACTAATCTAACTCTTGCCTCACCCATACTGTGGGACACCTGGACTGAGCTGCTCCTTCTGTCTCAGGGTGTGATAACCAGCATCTCCTTGGCTCTTCTCTCCTGTGAAAACCCTTCCACTTTGCATGGACCACACAGCCCCTGATCACAGAGATCCTCAGGGACAGGGAACTCTTTTGACAGACTCTGGCCTCATTAGAGATTTGGTTTTTTTTATCCTCTTGGTGCTGGGAAGTTCCTTTGCAGGGCTGCAGGAAGGTATTGCTATTTCATTTTCCTCTCCCTTCCCGGCTTCTTGGATCTGTGTCACTGGAGCCCTTTCCTCAGAGGCAGAGGTGACCCAGCAGCAGCCAAGAATTGAGTGGATTTTGCCTCCATTTCAGCTGCTTTTTGGGGCTGAATGCTTCACAAAGAGCATCTGATGATCTCTTGATAATCAAGTCTATTGAGCAGTGCTTGGCTGCAGGAGTTGCTGCTGCCTGGATGAATAAGCTTTCAGTCTGGAGGGGACTAGAGCTAAAAGTGGCAATTAAATAATAATTATGAAACATTACCTTTCTGGATGATACCTGCCTGGCTTGCTTCCAGAAAAATACAGTTCCTGCAGGTGCATTCAGTGTGTACAGAACCACCCTCTGGAGATTACTCTTGCAAGGAGAACTGGGGCATGCAGACAGGAGAAGAGGCAAAAGGCTGAATGTCAGCCCAATAATGATTTTAGCCCAATAATGATTTTAAAGTGTGTTCCAAGTGCCTGTAGAACAGTTTGTAAGTATTTAGGAGCTGTTTTGTCAGTAGCACCTGTATTATTCATGGATAGTATTTGTGATAACAATTTATGGATATTCTGTATTTGTAGCTGCCAGCAGAATGAGAAATCCTTGCTCCATGGGAGCTGGACACCAAAAAACTCTTATTTTAAAATAAAAAGGACCTGATTTTCCACAGGTCTCAGCTCCCACACATGCTGAAGGAGCAGAGGTGCCTGGAGTACTTGTACCAGTGCAGGAGAAGCAGGACTTCTGGACAGAAAATTAATATGATTTTGTAGAAGCTGTTTTATTGTTTATTTTTAGCTTTAATTATACATTTTAAGACTATTGTTCACGTGATCACACATTTTTTGATTGGTGCTTCTATGCTGTTTACATGTTTTGTATGAGCTTTTTAGGTACCATGATTGGTTGCTGTTTAGAACTTTGCTGCTTACCTTTATTTTGGGTCTTTTAATCTTGGTATTCTGTTTTTCAGCTTTTTCTTTTTTTGATTTAGTACAATTTATGTTTTAGTGGCTTCGAAGGGTTTTGACAAGCTGCAGAAAAACACTTTAAAATGGTTTATTTTGTGCACTTGTTACAAACATTGGTCTAAACTAAGAAATATAAAAAAAAAAAACCAGCTAAGCATGTGAAGAAACAGCAAAATATGTAGAAAAACAACTAGGCAGCAAAATATGGAAAAAACTAGCTAAATATAGTTTGGCTGGTGCATATGATACAGAGCAAGGCTTAGACTTGTTCAGACATGGCTCTGTGGCCCAGACTCGTTCAGCATTACTGCATAAAAGTGTCTCCCAGGTTTTTTTTGGCACATCCCTGCTCTGACCTCCTCTCCAGTCTCACCATCACCACCTCCAGTACCATTCACTGCTGCTTCCACCCGCAGTCCCAAAATGCCTCAAAATAAATGGCAGCAACATCCTCAGTGCACTTTCTTTCACTGCCCTGTTAGGGTGACAAAAAAAAAACCCAAAACAGGCAAACACCTTTAAAATCAATACAAATAATTGAACAAAGTGCTGGGGATCTCTGCTGTGGTTTCCACTTTGCTCTTTTCCTTTGGCAACACTTGATGGGAAGTTGCTGCACAGCTTCCATCCACAAAAACTGTTGTATTTTCCTCCAAGTGTGGTATTTTCTCAGCCCATTCATTTCTTTACATGCATACATCCCTCCTGGCAGGGAGGTGCTCTGAGCAGCTCTGCCAGCCTGGCCCTGCCAAGGTGGGAAATGATTCCCCCCACAGAGCAATGTTCTCCAACAAATCTGAGCTTCTCACCAGGAACAAGTTCTTCCCAGAGACTGATTTTTACAGGGAATTAAATGCAAATTTTTACTTTTTTACATGGGTTGAAATCAGGATTTATTTTCTCAAAAGTTCACTCCTCGGCCTTTCCCAGGTGAGGCCCTCAGGGCTGAGCAGGGATTGCTGTTCACTGACGCTGCTGTTGTGGTTTAAACATGAAAAAAACCACCCTGTATCCAAATGTGTCTCACTTCTGAAGATGTCTTAACTAGTTTTGATCTCTGTAAAGTCAAATACAGCTTTTAAAACCTCATATGCCCCCAACAAAAGGTGCTTTTGGGGAAGAGTTGCTGTAGAGGAAAGCAAAATATGAGCCAGAAAATGAACAGGGAAAAGACCTTCAGGAAGGATTAGCCTTACAACTAATTCTGTCCTTCAGATATTTTCTTCTTATTTTCTATTTCCAATTAATAGTTGTGAATAAAGGGTTTTTCTTCTTGCATACTGTACTAAGACATCTTCTGGATAATATATTTGTAATCTTGTCTCCTTTTTTTTTTTTCTGATGGAGATCCATGCTTCTGTTGCTAGGAGAAATCTTGCTCTCCTGTATATGTTCATTTTATGTGTTTATATCTTCTGTCTGAAGTGTCCTTTGATCATCACAAACCTGTTTGAACCCATGTGGGCAGTGAACATTTGGTTCAGAGCTGATCCTGTTCCAGAAGATTCTGCTCTGGCCCCACAGTATCATCCAGAGCTCACTGTTTATTCTTTATTTCAATTCTCAGACTCTACACAAGCAGACATTCAGCACATCCATGTCATGTTGTTTAAATGTCTTGTGGTATCTTGAATGAGGCAATCACAAACCAGTCTGTGATTTACCTTTCTCAAGCCCAAAGTTTATCCTCTCTGTCAGTCAGCCTCTCCTAAAATGTGTTATCACTTTGACCCAGCCCTGAGAAGCCCCTGCCCCTTGAAGGGTTAATGGGCCTAGCTTGGATGTAGATAATATCAATAATTAGCAAGGATGTATACACAGATGTAAGCACTGCACAAAGGATGACCTGAATTTTTAAATACTCAAATGTGGAGTGAGGGAGGAAAAACAAGAAAATGACAAATATTTTGGTCTTCATGCTCACTGGAACAACGGGATCATAGAGAAAGAAAAAAGTTCCTCACTATTCCTGTCTTGCTTATGGGGCAGAGCTAATGAAAGCTGCATCCCCTCACCACACCCCCAGAAGAAGACTTCCTGAAGATGTAATTTCTAGGAGTTCAAGTCAGTATGAAGTTCTTGGAAGATTGTTTTCCCTTGCAGCAAAGCTTTTGGGAGTGATTCATCAGATCAAGGTATTTTTTGAATCCACGAAGGCAGGTGCAGCTGAGGGCAGAGTGACTTTGATGTTTATTTACAGGTCTGCTGTTACAAATGTGCTCTGGGTTTGTGCCCATCCAGCCTCTGGAACAGGAAAATCCCATCCCTGGCATTGCCCTGAGTGCAATTTGCACACGTTGGAGATGATGACAGTTCAGAGGGCTCAGAATCCTGATAGGAGCAGCCCTGATGCAGTCCTGACACTGTGATGGATGCTCAAGGAGCAGCCAGAAAATGCCTTGTCCAGAGCTGTCAGCATGAGCCATCTCCCTGGTGCTGCTGCAGCCCCTGACAGGGTGGAGGGTCTGGAACCCATCCTGGCTGGCCCTGCAGCAGTGTGCTGACTGGGGGCCCTTTGGAAGGTTTGTTTGTGCACATTCTGAGCACGCAGCAGCAGGGCTGTGCAATGTGACACATCCCATTAGCCTGAGCCCTGCACGCAGGGCACAGCAGGGCTGCTGCAGTGATGCTAATAAACTGGGAAGGTGCTGGGCACTGATGGGAACACCACTCTAGGGAAGTGTTCTGAGCTCAGTGCTGCAACAGATAGGCTGTGCTGTGCTCCAGACGAAATTCAGAGCTGATGGCTTTGGTGCTGCCTGCACTGGGAGAAGTAGAAGTTGTTGCAGAACTGCCCAAGTGTGGAAAAGCATTTATCCTAAAGGGTTGGCTTCAAGGTCTGGAGAAAAGGGCTGCAGCATTCGAGCTGGGGCTTAAATCAGCTTCATTTTAGCTGTGATTTGTGATTCCAGAACAGGACAGGAGGGGCTCCCTATTGATCTAAATTCTGGCATGAGAAGCCAGCGCAAGGAAGGAGGGAAGTGTTTTCCTTGGTATGAAGTTTCTACTCTAATTTCTGTCGTGCTCCCCCAATAAAATGTGCCAACATAATGCCAAAAGGCACAACTGAAAGCTCAGCAAATTCTTTTTTTTTTTTTTTTTTTTTTTGGTACTTGTTAGTACAGAGGAAAAATAATCCCAAATTAAGAGCTGTGCTGTAGACAACAAGGGGAACAAGATGCCTTATCCAGAGCTGGCCAGAGGAGTGATAAGGGAGATGTCCAGAGGAGTGATAAGGGAGATGTGCATGTCCTCAGCTGAATTGCTGATGAGGCTGTGGCTGCCAGCCCTGATCAAGGGCAGGGCCCTGGGATGAGCAGGTTCTGCTCTGTGACACACGATGGATGTGCTGCCATGGGAGCATCATAGGCACAATCAGCAGAGAGGGGCACAAAGCCAGAGCCTGGTCCCAAAGAGAAGGAAAAGCAGTGCCTGTAGGATGTGTTGTTTGCCATACAGAGCACCCAAAATCTCTGGAATGCATCACATTCCACCTGTTGCACTCAAGTTCTTTCTTGGCATTCTGTGGGCTCTGTGTGGCATCACCTTTCTCCTAACAAACTCAGTGGTTCTGGGTAAGGTGGAAAAAACACCTTGCTGGACCTCCAGAGAGGCTGTTTGGATTTTCTTCTTCTCTTAAAAAGCAAAATAGAGAAAAAACTGATTTAGAAATTGTGGACCTTCTGTAGAAGAGAAAAGATTTTGGTTTTTTTTAATGGGATTAGTGGAGGTGGTTTAGTGTCTGAGGGACACGGGCCGTGAACTGATGATATTAATTATATTCCTGTGCAGGTTTAAGGTTTATTCACTGCTGACCAGGTTCTTTCTATGGTTTGGCAATGCAGATGTGTTGTAGGACTCAGAGCAGCCACATGGGACAGGAGCCTGTGTGTTCTGAGTGGTAGGGGAGTATTTTGGCCACATCTCCCCACTCAGGTTCTGGGGCTGCTCAAGCAGAACTCAAACCCCTGCAATGCCTCGTGTTCCAAGCCCAGCACTTCCCACTGCAAAGCTGGGCCACTGCACTATGGCAGAAAAAAACCCCAATTAACAGCAAATCTCAGCAAAAATCCCTCTTCCCTTCTCTCTTTTCCCAAAATCTCCAACTGCTACAACAGAACCAGCCAGGACTTTTATAGGTTTAAACACCTGAGGCTCTCCTTTGCTGTTCCTTTAGGTAAGGGAGAGATGGGCAGTGTTCCTTTCTTCTGGTGTAAAATGTCCCAAGAGCTACAACAGCGTGAAAAGCAGGAAATAAAATATGCAACCTGGAAACAATTGGACCCCTCAAATATTTCAGCTCTAAACTGAAATCGAGTGGCTGCAAGCTGCAGTTGGTTATTTTTAGATTGCTTTGATGGTTTGATGATTTAAAGTCCCATCACTGCCTCCAGTATTTATGCCAGCAATCTATTTTAAATTTGATCAGAGACTGCAATCCTCCAGAGTTTGTTCTTGTGTTATTTAGGAATTGGCTGGTGAGGCAAGAGGCTGCCCATATTTCAGTGTTCAGCAGCAGTGTGTGCAATGCAAAGAGGAATTTTGGATAAACCCCTCCCTGATTCCTCACTTTCACCTGTTGCAGTATTCAGGGGATACCTGTGAGAGCAGGAAACCTTCGGTGATGGGAGAGTAAAAGCAGAAGGCCTGCTTTGGCTGCAGGCAGAACCAAAGGCAGAAAGAGGATGGAATGAATGGGAAAGGTGGGTGTCCTGATTTGAAGGACAGGTGTCTGCCAATAAAGGCAGAAGCCTCTCTTTAAAATGGAGAATGCAAACCCCCTCCCTCCAAATTATTATAATTTTGAAATTAAGGGGGGTCTCAGGCAAAGATATGGGAATTAGGAATAACAGTTCTTTACTAGGAAAATTAAAATAGAAATACAGTATTACAAAG
>JAOTQP010000619.1:2385783-2428503 GCA_026413545.1 Cichladusa arquata
CTCCTCTGTGTTTCTGACCCAGCCAGGGCCCCTTGCCCACCTGGGCACCCTGGGCTGTGTCCAGCTGCTGTCCCAGCACCCCCAGGTCCCTTCCTGACAAAAACAATTTCTCTTCAGGCTCTAAGACTCATCATGAAAGCTCATCTGCTTGCTCCCAGTTCTAGCCACCCCTAAGGAAACAAATTTCCTCTCCAGCCACACAGCAGAGCCTGCATGTGAAGGGAAGAAAGAAAATAGTTTCCTAAAAATAGCCTGTCTTGCCTCTCCTTAAAGGGTACCAGCCTTCCTATAGCACTTATGGTCCCTCATGGGATGCACAAATCGCCACCAGGATCCAAAGAAATCATAAGGATGTCATATTTAACCATGGCTTGGAGACAGGCCCACCACCAGCA
The DNA here is from genome assembly GCA_026413545.1 of Cichladusa arquata. NCBI lineage: Eukaryota > Metazoa > Chordata > Aves > Passeriformes > Muscicapidae > Cichladusa > Cichladusa arquata. The sequence goes on from JAOTQP010000619.1 coordinate 2,386,179, forward strand.
GGAAGGAAATCAGCTGCTTTGGAGTTTTCCAATCTTCACCTGCAAGGATAACTCAGCACTCCAGAAATGAAGATCAAACCCAAAAGCCACAAAACATGACTAGAACTGCCCAGATTTCTGTGGCATACAGACATTCCTGAGGAGGCACCTGTGCAATTTAGAGCCCAAAGAGCAGGTATTTACTCTGCTCAGTGATGAGATTGATAATTTTCTGTAGCTCTCCTGGTATGAAATTCCCTCTTGATGTAAAGTCTAACCTGCAGAGAGAGCTTTTCTCTTACACAGTGTTGCTATCAAGGACATATCCTGGTTAGATCCTTAAATAAACATTAATCACTTAATCTTTGAGAAAACCAAAGTTTCATATTTCTAAAGAATTTACTAGCAAATGTGTAGCTGTGCAATTATAAGGGATTCTGTAATTAGTCTGATAAAAAACACAGTAAAATTAAAGAAAAAAAACCACACTAAAATTAAAGAAAAGAGAAATGAAAAAGAACTGCAAGGTGCAAAATCATGAAAAGTGCTGGCCACATAGCCCATAGCAAGGTTATTTCTGAAAGACAATGGATTGTGTTCTTTTTTGTTAACATCAGGCTCAGGATACAGCAAAACACTCTTAAACACATGCAGAATGATCCTGCCCCTCTTGGCAGTCTGCAGGAGGCTCATTCCAAGATCTACAATATTTTCTTGCAAACATGCCGTGATAGTCCCTTCTTGACCTGGTAAGATTTTTGTTTACAATACACAGTAGATGCTGGGAGGAGAAGCTTTTTCATGGAATTCTATCAAAACTAACTATAATCAATCCCTTACAAAGACTTTACAGAGATTAACATCAATTCCTGATCAATCCCAGGAGCTCTAACAAGGCTGGGGGTGCTCATAAACTATTTTGAGGGAGTTTTTCCTCAGCCCACACTAGCACCATCTGCTCCTACTACTTTATATTTACACACCACAACATTTTGGGCCCAACTTCAGACAGATTTCTAGCAACTCACAACAGAACCAAATGGCTCTGGGGGTACCTGCTTGCTTTGGTGATTCCCACCTTCTGGAATGGTGTTTCCCTTGCTGTTTGCACTGGTGTATTCCTTTTCAATAAAGTCTTTCCTAAAATTTCTATCTTTAGCTTCTAGACTGATTAAATATAACAAACAATAAATAAAAATAAACATAATAAAATTTAGTAAGTATAATAAAATATAATAATCACCATCTGCTGCAACCACACATTCACTTCTAGCTCCCACACAGTAAATAGGATGTGCTTTAGAAAAGCAAGGACAGCATTCCCATATTTATTTGGACTCCTGGTTCTACTCCCATCCATCTGAAGTTTAATGGAGCAGAGTGATAATACAATATACTGCTGCATAAAAATGGGTTTGCTTGTTGTTCTTTACATTGATTGGGTGTCATTCTTTAGCCCTAATTGGTGTTAATTGTTATGCAGACCCCAATGCCTTCCCTGGGAGCCCACACTGGTTTGCAGGGTAGAAAATGCAACACAGAGAGGTTCAGAAAAGGGCACAAGTGGTGCCTAGAAAATGCAACATCTGGGGATCAGGGAGAGGCTCAGAAAAGGACACAAGTGGTGCCTGGAAAATGCAACATCTGGGGATCAAGGAGAAGCTCAGAAAAGGGCACAAGTGGTGCCTGGAAAATGCAACATCTGGGGATCAAGGAGAAGCTCAAAAAAGGACACAAGTGGTGCCTGGAAAATGCAACATCTGGGGATCAGGGAGAGGCTCAAAAAAGGGCACAAGTGGTGCCTAGAAAATGCAACATCTGGGGATCAGGAACAGGCTCAGAAAAGGACACAAGTGGTGCCAGGCAGCATTGGGGTGGATGCTACAGCAGGTTCCATTATCCCTCTGCTGACCCCCAGGAAATAACCCAACATTCCTGGTCCATCTTGGCCACAGACACAAAGCCAGATCCAAACCTAGTGGAGCAGTGGATTTACTGCCCTGTGCTGAACTGCAGAAATTAAAGGCTCTCACTCACAGGTGCCACCCATCACAAGGTTTGCTTCCCTTCTCCCTTCCCCTTGCCTGGGAGGAGATGAGGGTGATAAAGAGCCCACCCAGCCCTTTTCCCTGCTGTTCTGCACCTTTTATCTCTGGAGTTTTTGGAGCTGGTGCCCGGGGGAGCTGAGTGGGCAGGAGTTGGGCAGTTCTGACTTCCTGCCTTGGGGGCACCGGGCTCCTGCTGGCCCAGGGGCTGCACAAAGCCCGTCCTTGGAGACACACCAATGCAGGAAGCCAGCACAGAAAAAGGGAGCAGCAAGTACTCAGAAAGGCAAAGTAATTTGCCCAAGCAGGAGGCTGGAGCAGAATTTAGAGCAGAGTTTCTTTGCGTGCCAGTGCAATGCCTTAACCTTCAATAATAACGCTGCTACACTCTCCTCACGGCCTCTTTTCATCTCCAGCATGTACAAATGACTAAGTATGAAAGACTTTTTGCCTCGTGGAAGCAAATAAAGGCAAATAAAAGCACATAAAAGCTTCAGCAAGGATCACGGTGAACCATAGTCTCTGGGGGAAAAAAAATAAATCTCAGTGTAAGTAATTGGAGGTGGTGTTTGTTATTTAATTTTTAACAATCTCTAAGCTCTGTGCCATTTCTCTTCCCAAAGAAGAGAATGCCCTGGCATGCCAGAGCCAAATTTGCTGGCAGGCAGTGTTCCATGAGGGAAAGGGAATGGGGAAGGTGGTGCTGCTGCCCTGAATCTGCCAGAGCCAGCTCTGGGCACTCAGCAGAGGGGTCACCAGTGGCTCTGGAAACCTGTGAGAGCCAACACAAATTACCTGGAGGTGCCACATCCCTCATGTAAAATATTTCCTTTGGTGAGAACAAGATGTGAAAACATGATACCAAATGCTGTGTCTGCCTCCTGTGCTGCTCCAGTCCCCCGGGGTTTTGGTTTGTTTGAGGACTGGAGGCAGCTCCCATCTGTTGCTGTGTCATTTTCTTCAAGTGTTATTGTTTTGGGTGGGAGTAGGTAGAACCACATAGAATGCAGCAGAAGGAACATCACTGCAGCCTGGATTTCTCATATTTAAGGGGAACATTGACTTGGTTTGTGTCAGAGCCCAGCATCGATGGGGAGCAGCAACCAAGGCAACACTGAATGCTTTGACCAAGATGCCAAGGGCCAAAATTCACAGAACCTGCCCCAAACACCCAGGTTTTCACCAAATGCTTGGTGTTCCCCCACCTCTAATTTCCCACACAGCTCCCAGTGCCCATCAGGCTGAATTTAGACCCAACACAGTTTTAAAATGGATCTCTAATCTGAAAAGGCTGTTGGCTCTTAGTGCTTGGAAAGGGGCATCTTCACCTTTGTGGGGGGGAGGTGCAGAGAGGGAAATAAAGTTTTAAGTGTTTACAATTCTCTTTATTAGATTTAAAAACACCCTCGTTTCAATTTCATGCTTAAGAATGAAGCCAGAAGGAGAAAAACCATTTCTGTAAAGCAGTGCTGAAGAAGAATTAGAGCTTTGAGGATCAATTCAAGTTCAAGTAGAGCTTCAAAATGATTGATAAAACCAACAATATTTGAGCCAAAAAAAATACAACATTTTTGTTCTGGATGTCTCCCTTGTGCTTCTGCTGCCTCTCCCAGTGAGTGCTTCAGATTTTGGGGATATTTGAGTCACTCCTAAGCCTGAGAACGCTGCCTGAAAGTGCCAGGGCTGAGTTATTGTCCAGGGATGACACCTTGGCACATCTGAGGTCAGATTTTGTCTGTGTGACTGGGCAAGTCACTCTGGGTGACATCCAGAGGGGGAAGGTGTCTGCAGCTCCCAGACCCACCAGGCAGCATCCAGGGAGCTCCAGCATCAGAGTGAGGGCTGGAAATACATTCTGACAAACAGAGCTGGATTTTCCCCTTTTTTCAGAGCTGGCTGTGCCACCTTCGTGCAAGTTGAGTTTCTTTCAGTTTCTATCATTTTATTGTAATTATTTTTTTTTCCCCCCACAACTCCCACAAAACTCCTTCTCCAATTTTAGCCCAGCTCAAGGCTTGCACTTCCCCAAGCCTGGTGGAGAGGAGGCAGCTCTGGCAGATGCTGTTTCCTGGTTTACAAAGGCTCTCAACAACAGCAGCTGCCAACACTGCTAATCCAAAGGATTCTAATTTTGGGGCTTCCTCTACATTTTAGCTCCTGGCTTCTTTTAAAGCCTTCTTTTCTGAATAAGAAAATACTTTACATTTGTGATTCTTACATGCAGTTATCATACAGAGCAAAGCAAACAAAAAAATGCTGCAGGCACATGCACATGTTAATGCAGTTAAGACTCTTGGCAGGAGAAATTGGAAAAATCAGACCATTTTGGAGGGGGTGCAGTAGAGAGAAGAAAAGCCCTGAAACTGAGGTTACCCTTTTCAGCTATACCTCCAAGCTAAAGCCACGTTTTCTATCTGTTCTGTTTTCTTTGATCCTCAAACTTCAATCCAAACCTTCAGGTTTAAATGGGATTTCAGTCTGAACTAAAAGCAGTTTAAATGGAAACAAGAAATTCTTCCCCCCTCACCCCTCCTGCCGAATCAGGAGCTTGGAGCTGCAATATCGAGGTGCTTTGCAAATCTGTAAAACTTTCTGGCTTGAAGTGATAAGGACAAACAATCAGGGCACTCACTCTGAGGGTAGGAGATAAATAGAACAACTTGTTCTCTTTTCAGTTTAAAAAAAAAAAAAAAAGAAAAAGAAATATAAAAATAATAGAAGTAAAAGGCTTAAGAGAAATTCGAGCATTTTGCAAGTGGTCCAAAGCAGTCCTTGCTGGTTTTGGCTGATGGCTCAATTGCATGACAATGCCAGCAGGGCAAGGCTTCACGCCTGTCCCCCAGCATTTCCAGCCTCCCCTGAAGACAAGCTCTGGGGTCAGAGTCTGTTCTGAGACGCTGGCGTCACTCTGAACCAGCACTAATGCGTTTGGGGGGATTTTGGAGCCCTGAATCCCAGCCCTAATTCCCCTAACAACAACTCAGCAGCACCTCAGATCAACTTCCTGGAACTAATTGGCCTTTGAGAGATGCAAACCTTCTGAATTCTCACAGCTCCTGGCAGGAAGTCTCTGCTTGGCGTTGGGGCTCAAATTTAGGTTTGTTAGGTGATACCTGAGGTCTGGGAGCAGCCCCTGCTCACGTTTCCCTGCATCTGTCTGGAATGCCAAGCCCTGGGTGAAGGGACTTGGAGAGATCCTTTCTGGAGGGATCCTTTGCTCCAGGGCAGTCATATCTGTGCTGTGGCATTTTATTTATAAGGTTAAAAGTGCACCTGGGCTGTTTTTATCTGACTACAGTGATGGTTCAAATAGGTTTATTTGGAATATATGGAAGTACCATACAAAGATTTCCAGTGTGGAGCACAGGCATTGAAAAACATCACTAGAATTTTGGTTTTATCTATCTGGAGCTTTATATCTGCAAAGAAGCTTTGAAGCTTTGCTGCTTTGGTCAAAATAAATATATTGAACAACCTCCTCAGGCATGCCTTGAGCATCCACTAACAACTCTCCTCGCTCAGGATCTTTACAAATATCTGCCTCTCACAGCAAGTCAGTCATTTCAAATATAAACCAAACATCCACGTTACTCACTGCAGTGTGAACATGGAAAAATACTCCTTCCAATTTCTATCTGTTACAGGTACTAAATTCCTACATACAGCCCTTATGGACAAAAAGCTCTTTCCATCACTGGGCCTGTGCTTTCCTCATCAAAGACAGCTGTCAACTGATGGTGGAAATACAACAGCAATAAATCAGTAGCTGATGTTTTACTTGCTCCATGCTTTTTGTTATGAAACATTTGGGGGGTTGTTTTTTCCTACTCTAACAAGCATCAAGCCAAATGCAATAATGAAGGAGTAACAATTTTCTGCCTCATGAAGGAATTGATTTGTGGTTTTTTTTTTTTATATTTTCAGCACACTTACCAGCAGACATCCATGCACCAGCAGTGACTTTGCCAAGCAGCTGAAAGGGTCACGAAGGCACACAGCACCAAATGCTGGTTTCTGTCGTGGCCCAAAGCCTGCTGCTCTTACCCAACACAAAGACAAGGTTCACACACATCTTAAGGCTTCCAGGAGAACTCAGGACAATCTGGAAGCAAAGGTTAATTCTGCCACCTGGGAGCCACTGTCAACCTCTGGGACAGCTGCTCCTGGTCTGTGCCCCAGAAGAGCTCTGGAGCTGCTCCGTCAGGGATGCTGAGGCCACACTGGAACAGGATTAACTGGGATGGTGCATCAGCAGCCCGGAGCAGTGAGCAGGGGAAGCAGAAAGCTGCAGGTCCCAGATGGAACAGGTCACCTGGGTAAGTTCAGTGCCAGCTGTGTCTGAGAATAGCAGAGGTTTTTGGGGGGCCCTGCTGGTGACAGGGCAGGGCTTGCCCAAAGGGTTAAATCCTCACCTGGAGCCCATTGACCACCTCTGCTCTGAGGGACAGCTGCTCATTCAAAGGCAGAAGTTGAATTATTTACTCCCAGCCACTACAAAACACATTTTCTTTGATCTCTAGGGCATATTTTTCAGTCTAAAGCCTTAGGAGGCAAAGGAAGGAGTTAGCTTCCCCCCACACCATTTGTTTGAATAATAAACCACTCAAGGAAAAATATGACACAGGGGAGGTGTGATTTTTTTTTCCCCTGGAGGAGATTAGGTTAAGCTTGCTTTTTTTTCCAAACGTACACAGTTCATCAGCAAGAAGTTTAAGGAGGAAAAATGTGTTTTCATATCAGGTAGGAGTGCACACAATGCTTGCCTTGCTCTCAAAATGGATGAGTCTGCTGCTATCTGCAGGACTGACAGCTTTATTTTCATCTGCCTGCCCTGATAGAGCATATCAGGAAATATTTTTCCAGATCTACACTTGAGGATTTGAACATTCATACTGATACCACTTTAATCTCACTTGACTATATAGAAAAAAATATAAAAAAGGCCCAACCCAGTTATATGCATTTAGTTACATCAGATAAAACCTCATTTACTGCAGCAAATAATTTGGCTTGGTGTTTCTCCCCTCCTTTTTTTTTTTTTATTTTTTGGAACTGCTTTTTCTCCCCCTCAGACTTTCATAGCCTTCTAACTGCAAGGTTTGTGGCACTTGCCAAGGGTGAAGGAATCTAATTTGCCAATCCAATCATCATTTGCAAACTAATGACTGTGAGCACATATAAAACCAACATTAAAAGATCTGAAACAGCAGCTATGGTGGGGAATGCATTCTCAGAGTAAACAAAACCACCTTGCAACTGAAGCACTTAAAGCCTGAGCAGATTTCTGGTTCAGGAATTCAGTCTCTTCCTGGACAGCAGCTCTATTATTAATGAAATTAGCTGTAATAACAACACAGCTCAAACCTTCTCCCACAGCTGGGCTTCCAAGAACTCCAGCTGGACTGACTTTTGGGTTAAGGCAGCACAACAGGAAGAGTAATAAACCCCCTACTTCTCAAGCAGTGCTTCAGATTCACCCAAGAAATGACATTTCTCAGTGTTTATCTTTAAAATTCCTCAAGCTCCCTAAATTCCAACTCGTAGTAAAGGATACATGTATGAAAATAAACAAAAAACTCAACTTGACCCAACAGCAACATTCAGTTCTCCCTATTGACCTTGCTTTGGGGCAGATCTGTAGCTGATAATCAGCAAAAATTCAGTTTTCTGAAGCACATCTGGAAATCCTGCCTTTAAACACCTGTCGAATCTGCCTGTGCCCCTGAGCTGGCAGAGAGGAACCTCCCTGGGAAAAAGGAATGTACAAATACCCCATGGAGCACACTCCTGCCACTCAGGTGTTGCAAATGACCCCTAATCTCAGGGAGTCCAAATTAGATTATTGTGCCAGAATTTCTCCAGTGGAGATGTGAGAGGAGAGCCCTCAGGCCATCACAGATGCAATAATAAATTAATTTGTTTGAGAAAACAGCCTGGAGATGGGTATTTGTTTGGACAATCAGGAAAATGTGTCTTCTCAGCTGCTTTTGGATAATAGATGAGGAATGTTATTTATCAGCAGGCATCCAGTGATATTTAGGATGGATTGGCAGCTATTCCTTTGCTGCCACACTGTAATACATGTTCTACTCATGCTTTTCCCTTCATGGGTTTCACTTTTCCCCACCACAGGGGCTGCATGGGATGGATGTATTCCACTTCCAGCAGCACCTCAGGACTGCCCAGACAACCTTTCCAAGCAGGAGAGGAATTCCAGGTAAATCCATGCAGCAGAGCTTAGAAAAACATGTGTTTTCACACTGGGACAAATGAGGGAGGTATTGATCTTGCATGATGCCTGTGAGTTCTCCCAGCAGCAGCAATTCCTTCCTGCCAGGGAGTTACACAGAGCAGCTTTCAGAGGGCAAAAATCAATCGAGGAACATTTGTCTGTTTTACAGCAAAGGCAAAAAAAATAAAGAAAGGTGAAATGGTCACAGCCATCTAACAGGAATTGATCAAGCTGGAAGAAGAACCTGGTGCTCTTCAGGAAGAGAAGGTCTGACTCTAGAGCACAGAGTTTTCTACATTTCCACAAAGTTTTCCCCACCCAACAGGATCTGAAGGATCAGGTGGCTGCCAACACCTCCAGGGGCAGCTTCTTCCCACCCAGAGCTCCTGTGGAAGGGAATATTCAGGTTTCCAAAAGTCACCATGAACTTCAAAAGAGTAGCTGACACAATGCCTGTCCCTCCCAAAATCCGAGTGCAATTTGCAGCATCCAAAGGATTTGTCTCACCAATTCCACTTTTTGGAATGAGCACTTCAGCAGCAATTGTGTATCCAGGTCCTTGGGGAGATTTTAGCATCTGAAGTCTGACTATCTGTGCCATAAACAACTTTCCTCTTTGCCTTTGGGGATTGATCAAAAGAGGGGCAGGCTGGAAATAAGCTGAAAATCAAACCAGTGCAGAGACTAAAGCTGGAAGGACATCACTAATCCCAGCTCCACTACAGGTTCCAAATGCAAAGCAAAAAGAGCCTCCATTTATTGTCAACCACCACTTCGGCTTTTCTACATTTTATTTTATGGATTTGATTAAAAATACTTCAGGGTAGACCAAAGACAGGATGGCACCACTTCAAATTCTTCACAAAAAAACCCCAGAGTGCTGGTGGGAAGATCCCAGGTACCACAAAACCAGCACCAAGCAGGGCATTCCAGCATTCCAGCAGTTAAAAAGGCTGAGAAAAATGCCAGCTCAGCTGCCACACACAGCCCTGTTGAATAAGCTCATCAAATTACCCACTGGAGCATTTCCAGCTGACTTGCTGAGCTCGGGGATTCGCCTGGCTGTGCTGGCACAGGGGATTTCAGCCCCTCTTGCATGGGACCTGCTCCCTCCATCAGCACCAGCTGGTCATGGCAGGGCTGTGGTGTGAAATAATTGGGCACCCAGCTGGAAAATGGCAGAGCAGGGCAGGAGTACATGGAAAGGAAACCTGCCCAGCCTGCAGGGAGCAGGCAAAGCCCAAGCTCTGCTCAGGGAGTGCTGTGACTCTGCTGGCGAGGACATCACTGCTCCCAGTCCTCACCTGCCCACCCCCAGCTGCCCTGCTGAGAGGTGGCTGCCACAGCACAAAGGGGGAAGGAGAGGGGACCCTGCCAAAGGCAAAATAAACACCCCTCTAGTCTCAGGAGCTGTCATTATGGACCACAATTTAATCTAAAAAGTCCATCTTTAGTCTAAAAGTCCATCTTGTGCTCTCTTTCTCAGGCTTCAAGTATCTGAAATGTCTCTGAATTACCATTCTCCTAAGGGCAGACTGTTTTTCCAAGAAGCATTCCGATCAAGAAAGAGAAATATAAATATTTTTCTCCATTTTTCTTCTCCCTTCTCTCCCTTTTGCCGTGCAGAAATGGCAGATTTTTGGATGCCAGGCTCTGACACGCTTAATTAAGGTGACCACCACACTGTACCACAAATCTCAGCTACCAAAATACAACATTTGAGGGACTAAAACCCCTCAAACCCCGCAAATCCCAGCCTGTTCTTAATCACAGACCTGCTTGCTCTCTGATGAAAATGTAGCTCCTGGGTTGGTTTTGACTGTACTTCACAAGCCTGACAAGTGTTCCACACATTTTGTGCCACTTCTTAAATGTCTCCATTCACTTGCTGGTGGGACCAACATGTTTGGAAAGGATTTCTCAGACCCTGAAGTGGGAATTCTTTGCTGCCATCTGATAGGGCAGCACACAGCCCCAGCTCAAAACCATTTTCAATTTCAGTATGAAACTAAACAAGTGAAAAAACAAGCGAAATTTCTTTTTCCCAATGGGCTTTATATTTAACCTCCAATTATATTAACTGTGCCATAAAAGTGGATGTGCCACTGTAATTATACACTCCAAAAAGGCTGCTTAAAATCTGAAATGACTGCATTGTTTCATTACCTCGCTGCTTTAGAATATTTCCTTTTCCAAACATCTCCTACCCTCAGTCCAGGGGGAATGTTAAAGGTGACAGGATCTCTCAGAGCCCTGATTATCCCTCAGAAAATTGCACTTTCAGGTCCTACAAAGCCAAGAGGAGCTCAATTGCCTGCAACTGCAGTTCCAGCCACTGCAAATCATATACAGCTCTCCCATGAAAGCATTAAAGAGCTAAGACTTAATTAGCATCCCTGATTAAACAGCAATTCATGCAGCCATTATATCTTCCAGTTAGAGTGCTCTGGAAAAGCAGAGAAGGGAAAAAAAAACAGCAAAAAAACACACATGCTCTTCCTCTCAATCAAAAAATTCACCTCCACACACTTTCTCCAAACTTCATCCTGGGAAATGTTCATTATTTACGATGCAAAGGCCACTGCCAGACATGCTTTGAGTGCTCCCAGGCAGAGTTTTTCTCTGCAAACTCTCTGTGTGAGAGATCAGAGAGCCCCTGAGAGCCAAAGCACCGAGAGCAGCTCAGGGGGAGCAGCATGGAAAGGCTCCCATGGGAATCAGGTTCCAGCAGCCTGGGGAGGGAAAGGGGCTCTCCCATCACAGAAAATCTCCACTGCTGAAACTCTGCTCCTGTTCTCCCCTGCTTCTGTTGCATTTTGGCTACAGGAGAGGGGAAAGGATAATGTAAAAAGTCCTTGTGGAATGGAGGAGCAAAAGAGAGCTTTACTAAAGAAACACCACACTTATATAGGGTAGTTTGTGCAATACAGAATAGAAGGGGCTCATTGGTCCAAGAAGGCAACACTTTTTTGAAAACATGCTTTTATGGAAACATCACGTCCCTCACGTCTCTGGCAGGTGTTTAATTATTGTTGTAATTCTTTGGTTTTTGAGCAGCCTGAGAAAAGGCTGCTGTCTTTGCTCCCAGCAGTATCCTAACCACATGCTTCCACTTCACAATTTCAAACATACCACAAGAGGAGAGCATGAACACCCTGGGACAGCTGGCATGGCAATTCTTCACCCCCCTTGCTGCTGGGAAATGAAGTGATGGAAAAAGGGGAGCAGAGCAATACTGGGAGGCAGAGCCACATCCAGAGACCCCCTCTCTGTGCGGGGGTAGCACAGCCAGGGGTGACTTTATGCTTTAAGAGCTGTTTTGAAGTGGAGGAAATCCCTTGGATTATGAATTTCCAGTTCTGAATATAATTATTCACCTGTTGGTTCTGCCCCCAAGGTGCTGCCCTGTCCCTTTTTCTTGCTGGATTTGGGAAGATCTCCAGACAAAGAGGAGCAGCATTTGTTGCATTTTTTACCAAGAGGATATTTCAGCACAAACAATTCCTTCTCCCCAGCCTGGCCACGCTCTCCAGGCTGCAAGGATCATTCCAGCTCCCTGTAAATCTCATTTTATGAAGCCAAGAAGGAAAAATGTACAAGAATCAGCGATGAAATAACAGCAGCAAAGAAGTAAGGAAAGGGAGCAAGAGTAAATTTGCACCACATGTGCAATTTCCATCATAGAACAGAATTTTGTCAGGACAGGTGCAGGATCAACAACACTGATCCTCTACTACAGCAGACTCTCAGTTTTCAAATCAGGACAGATGATTTGTGGCTTCTAATGATAAGACACAGGATCAAGAACTGATTTGGGGTACTACCATACTGCTCCAGGGGAGCACATTGGGATTTTGGTAGTTTATCTCTCAGACAAGTGGAGAATTGCACTGCAGCAATATTCCCTTCCCTTCCCTCAACCAAACTGGAAATCTTAGATACATGAAATAAGTCTGTGGTGAAGATAAATAAACTGTCACATGACCAGACTCCAATAAATTAGCCAGCCAGACAGAACAATGACAGATGTGATATAAGAGGAGAGGGAGTTGCTGTATTTAGTGTTTGAAATGTCATTTGGATGCTGCTTGCTGCTAATGTGCCCCCTGGGCCTTGCAAAGTCCTGCTCCATTGGCCTTCAGAGAGCCAGAGGTCAAATTTACACAGAATAATCTGAACACTTGCTCATACTTGAACATTCCCTGCTTCCTGCTACAAACATTCTCCAGTAAGTCTCTGGAAAAATGTGTTCTGTGCAGCACAGCCCCTCACATGCACCACACCCACACATGCCGCTTCTGCCTCTAGCCCCACTCCACACTATTCCCTTTCCACAGATCTTGGAGTAGCGTTCCTTCCTCTGGAACTGAAGGAAACGCCTTTTTTCCATCACTCCTAAATCTTTTTCAGCTGTTTGGTGTCAATACTCAAGGCATTGTTTCCTCCCTGGTGCCCCACAGCCTCACCGGCCGAGCTCACCTCTGGCTCTGGATTCTCCAGCTCAGCCACTGGCTCCTGCTCAGGAAACAACCAAGATTTTCAGATTTTCACAGCCCCAAAGAACTCAAGGCCATCACTGAACATACAAAACAACTCAGGGATGAGTGTGGAGCAGTCTCAGCTCTTTGCACTGTAATACATGACTGCTCAGTTGAGGAACAACGTATTGTCCCAATTACCTCTGTCCTCCTGCAACCAATACTTTTCTTTTCCAGATACAATTTATCTGTGCTGCTTGGCAGCTCAGATGGCTCCTCTTCTCCTCCTGAGGAACACAACCACACGCAGATGCTATTTATACACCAAGCAAATTATTTCTGCAACCATATTTTCCCAATAAAACCAGCCTCGTGCCCCATCCAAAAGGTGGGAGTCGTGATCTGTGACTGTGAAAGATGCTCTGGCACTTTCTGAAAATTAAATCCAGAGTCCTGGCAAAGTGTCAGCTTTGCAATTGCATTCTAGTAGCTCTTTCCTAACAAAGAGCTGATGAATTCCACCCCAGATGTGACTGGGAGTCAGTCAGACCAAAGAACAAACCTCACAATGAGCCCCATAACCATAAGCCCTATTTTTCTCATGGGTCTGTCCTTACAGGTATTTTTATGCCTTTTTTCAGCTCCCACCATCCTTCCACAATAGCTGGGCTCAATAGGAATCACAGGAGGAAATCTCTTCCTCACTTTCCCTTTGAAATGCTGCTCAGAACCCCAGGGGAATACAAATGGCACACGAAACCTCATTTCCCTCACTCCCTACAGCAGCAGCTTGGGAGTGTTCAGTTCCCATTTAAAACTTTCCAAGCCTTGGCTGAAGGGAGAGTCCCACACGGGTGCCAGTGCCAAATACTGACAAACAGATCTGAAGGGGAGTGAAATGTGTTTTGGAAGAATGAATTCTGGTTTATTTCCCCTTGCACTGGTTTTATAAGGTGCATTGTGGTATTTAGGAACAAAAGTAAACCAAAAGAAAAAAAATTCAATTTGTAAAAAGGCAATTGCAAAACAGCTTCTTCTAGGTAAGAAAAAAAATCCCACCACACATGAAAACTGCTACAGAAATCCCCACAAATGCCAAATATCTTTCTATGCTACGTCTTAGGGTCCATTTAACTCCCACAATTTGAAAATGAGCACAACAAGCTATCAAAAACACTTAAAAAACCAGAAACCCAAGGCCAGCGTTATGAGGCAGCCTATTTATTGTACACCAATGGAATAACAGCTTATCAAAGTCCACAAAAAACCCCAAACAGGGGAATTTTGTAGCCCAGCTCTGCAAGCTCAGCCAGAATGTGAAAGAGAAGAGATGTTTGGAGCATCTCCTCTCTGTCACCACCCCCAGGCTGAACACTTGTCACAGTGCCATGTGCTGCCAGGTACCCAGCAATTTGTTGCAAAGCAGAGAGCTGGATGCTCAGTAACCCTCCTGAACTAATTTTTCTCACTCTCTGGAAACAATTTTCTAGGCCATCTATCTGGGAATGTCACCTTCCTAATGGGAAGCAAATAACTGCTGCCTCCTCCAGCTCCAGGAGAACACAGCTGAGCTTTACTTCTCTTTTTATTAACAACCTACAGCAGTGATGGCACGGGAAAAATAAAAAAGTATTTTATTCAAGACTTTAATCAACACTTGATGAGAATTACGTGCTTTGCCTCTTTAAATGTAGCTCTGTGGCTTTTTTTTTCCTTTATGCTAAAATGGATAAGTTTTTCTTTAAACTGGTGAGATTGATGTTTGAAATTAAGGTAACACCCCAGAAGTTTGGCATAGCTGAACACCAGGAGGAAAACTTTGAGCCATGTTTCAGGGGGAGATGGTTCCATTATTGGAAATGCCTTTTTATTTGCCTCACTACAGGTGCCCCCATTAAAAAATCAAAATATAAAAAAAGCTGAGATGTTCCCAACTGGTTCAAGGTTTTACACCAATTGAGAGAACCCCAGTGAGCACTGAACTTCTCTGGGTCCTGTGACTGGGAACACTGAGAGAAATACTCAAAATACAATCTTACTTTGATGAATTTTTAAGGTAAGACTAAAAAGATAATATTCAATACCAGCATTTCTGAGAAAAAATGCTGAGCCTAATGCCAGAGCACTGCTCATGCAGAGCTCCTGAAGGAGAGCAGGAACAGGGAACAGAGAAGAAAATTCCCTTCCCTTCCCTCCACTATCCCTGAGAGAAGAGAAGGAAGCAGAGAAGTAGGGAGCAGGCAGAATATCAGATATATTATATATATTCCTTACCTGCCACAGAGAATCCCAAGGCAGCTCCTCATTCACCAGAGGTGTCACAACTTTGAGCCCAAGCCACCTCTCTGCCCCATCAACCACGAGCTCACAGAACCCTGCACTGGCTCCTTTTCCAAGTTATTTCCCTGTTCCCCAATTAGAGGCAATTCCCCAGGGGCTCATGCAGCTCCTGAGCAGCAGCAGAGCTGTTTCCCCACTGCTGTTTGGGCTCTGGAAGGTTCCCTGACCCTTTTGTCCCTGGGTTTGGAACACTGTGGTCTCTCAGAGCTGCAGAAAGTGTTCCTCAGGCTCTGCTCCCAGCAGTGCATTCACCCACCCGTGCTGGGAGCCTTCCCCTGCTCTCCGGAGGAAGTTCTGAAGGGTTGGAAGCCAAATACTGCTTGTAAGAGCTGAAATTAGGGATGCAGGACTTTAAAATGCTGTTTATTGTATCCAGGGGATACTGCAATTCATGGGTCCTGGGTGATGAGGGTTAGTCTGAAGCCAACTCTAGTTCTGATTACAATGCATTATATACTTTTTATTAGAACATTTTTTATATTAATGCTTTTCTTTATTTATTATGTTATTTGTTGTATTATTAATATTAAATATTATTTTCTTATATTTATTTTTATATTTTTATATTTATATTTATACTTTTTTATTAGAGCATTTTAAAACATGACGACCAATCAACACTTTTATTATTACCTATAGCCCATCCTAACTACTAATATCACCATATTCATGTCATTACATTCCAATCACAAAAAGTTAGTATGTTACAGTTTAAGCTAAAAGTTGTTTTTTAGTTTTCTTCTAGTGGAAATTTTTGAGGCTTTTTTTTTTCTACTTGCAACATAGCATTTTTTGTTTGCCTGTGAAAATCTTTTTGCTTGGTAAAAACATCTTTTGTTTAAAGTGAATTTATTCTTTGCTTTAAGTCATAAAACCCCTTTTCAACTCATTTTACTCTTTAGCTTCTCAGCAATTTTTTCTTTTATATCAAATCTTACTATTATTTTTATTCTTTCTTCAAATTTTACATTTAAAGATTTTTCTCTGTTTTACATAGATATATGTGGAATCTTCTTGTTAAATCCTTTTTTTTTTTCCCAAATACTGCTCCCATTGTCAGTCTCACAAGTCCCAGCAGAGGGGAGGCTCCTCCAGCCCAGGAATGGGGGTGTGCTGGTTTTGGAAATTGATAGGATTAATTAGAGGCTAATTTAGTGGTTGACTGCTCAACCACTTTTGGGCCCTTTGCTTTTTCCTTTATACCCTTTTGAATTTTAAACCTGCCTTATTTTTACTCTTAATCCTATCTCACAAAAAAAATTAAGTATATTAAAATGAATAAACCTAAACTAAGTCAAAACCAGAAACTCTTTTTGGGATCACAGCATTAACCTTGGAAAAGGAAGAATTCAGAAGGCTCAGGACTGTCCCAAACCAAATCCTGACCTATATAATAAATTGGTTTTTTTATCTGAGGAGGGAGCAGATACTACTCTGCTGCTTTAAGTGAGCAGGCACCAAGGCTATCAATGGAATTATATCTGCTTGTGCTGCTGGGAAGTTCTGCTCTTTGCACAGCACTCACTGAGGTGTAAAATGAGCACTTCATGTTACTTGCTTGGAATAATTTCAAAAGCAATTGCTGCACCTGTTCATACCAAGCACAAAGTTCTTTTATTTTTTTACCAGAGGCCAAGGCCGCAAAACCTGGATTAAAATAATAATGCTGTCTTTTTATTCCTCCACATTTCGTTATTCTTTACTAATCACCTCCTTTCCAAAATGCATTTTCCCCCAAAGAAATCAGAATAAAAATCTGTTTCTGCCTATTTGTCAGTGAGCAATTCCTTGGCTCTCCAGAAGAACAGAAATCTTTCTGTATTGCACAATATTGAGTTCAAACAACACATCCCAGCTCCTCTGGAGCCTCATCTTCCAGGCATTAACCAGGCAATGGGGACTCCTCCAGAAAAATGCACATTATAGTTAATTCCATACCCTCTGAGCTCAATAAAATAACAAAACAAGTCAGTTCTCTCCACAGGAAAAATCTCAGTTCTTGTCTGCATGGCACAGATTGAGTGAAGAGTTGTCCCCTGTGATTGAGCTGCAAGCCAAGCTAAAGCAGCAATGGACCTACTCCAAATATCCTGCCAGACTGCAGGATTGTGCTCTGGAAAGCAGTGAATATCCTCAGCCTCCACTGGGAGCCCCTGCTACTTTGAAGGGAAAGGGAATTTCACCAAAGGGAGCAAAATTTAACCTAAACAAACAAACAGCACACCAGGGTATAAAGTTATTACAGTAAGGAGAGAAATCTTCTGTAGCTACAAACATTTGGAAGAAATAGAGAAAGTGAGAGATGTGCATTATTGGTTGATTTATTGCCATTTGTCTATAAGCCAGTCAAATGCAGCCAAACAGCCAAACCCAGCTCACAGCACTCCTGTATGAGCCTGATGGCCTCCAGAGGCTCTTCCCAAATTTACCATTAATTTTGGAGATGTTCATCACCTCTAAAGGTGGCCCAGAGACCCTGGGGTAAGCCAGGCCCATGGAGGCAGCTGCTGTGGATGAAACTTCCCTTATTTATTTGTTTATTTATTTATTTTAAATAGAGAAAATAGGCTCCAAATACTGTTTCTTCCTGCTGCAAACATTGGCTGAAGTGCCTCCCACCTGCATTCAGATATCTCCAGTTTTGCACCTCCATCATTCCCACCTTCAAACCACAGGACCTTTATGTTTTGTTAGCAGCACAAGTATCAAACCCTCCCAATAATCCTGAAGGGATAACAACACTCAGGGCAAAGCTGGCTTGTTAAGGAGGCAAAGCCTGCTCACACTTCAGCAGGGCCAATGCTATTTGCACATTTTTATAGTGTTCTGTTCCTTCAGGCTTGTTCAGGATGAGAAAACTTGTGCAATTCACAGCAATTCACTGCCTACCTCAATGAGAGGCAAGGAGGGAGCTGAGGAAAATTGGGTTCTCTTGAGCTATGGAAGCACTTGTGGGTATCAAGTGGTAAAATTAAATAGAGAGAAAAAATAACAACAGTGGGAGCATTATTATTTTAAAACATTATATTGGCAATGGGAATATCACATAGCAAAATATTTACATATCTATCTATCTAAATCTATATATATATCTATCTATATCTATATATATATCTATATCTATCTATATCTATATCTATATCATCTATATCTATATCTATATCTATATCTATCTATATCTATTTTATAATTTATTTAATCACATAGCAAATATTTATATTTATTATTTACTATATAATTCAGAACGTGTTGATAAAAAATCACCATTGGATTATATGAAATAGTGTGGCTGGGTGTTCCAAAAATACCCACATGTGCATTTCAGTGGGATTGAGGTGTCTGTCTTCCTTAGACTCCCAAGAAAAAGTGAAAAACCCTATGCTGAGTGATTAATGCCTAGTTTGGGACAGAAATACCAGGTTTAATTATGTTTTGGTCCAATGGCTGGTTCAGACTAGGGAGGGAAAGATGTGGATGGGGGCAGGAGAGGGGTTACAGCTGCCAGGCACATCCACAACCAGCAGCACCATTTTTAAGATCCATCAGACCAGAGCTTGAAGCCTTTTATTAGCCAAGAAATTCCCATTACCTGCGAGTGCTCCCCACAAGACAGCGCTCCACACCTCTCACAACTCAATTACGAGCACAAGCCCCTGTGTCTAACTCTCCCAGCACTCCATTTGTATTCTGCACCACATCCCCCAGTGCTTTCAGCAGCTCTTTCTGGGGCTCATCAGGGCGGGATGACACAGTGCCAGCTGCCAGCTCCCCTTGAAGATCCCCCTCCCTGCGAGGGTGCCAATCTGAGATCCCACAAGCCAGGGCGGGCTGGTGTTCCAGCACATG
Source organism: Cichladusa arquata (assembly GCA_026413545.1). Lineage (NCBI taxonomy): Eukaryota > Metazoa > Chordata > Aves > Passeriformes > Muscicapidae > Cichladusa > Cichladusa arquata. Next base: position 2,405,099 of record JAOTQP010000619.1, read on the forward strand.
TCAGCAGCCAGGAACAGCAGCCTGGAGGGTGCCTGTCCCCCCTCCTCCCCTGTAAACAAAGAGCTCTTTATCCCTGCTGTAGTAGATCTCACAGAGAAGCTGTGAATCCTGGCAGCTCCATGGCACAGGGAACTCCTGCTCCTGCTAGGCAGAGCTCCTGCAAACAAACCCTGCTGATGCTGGAGACATTTATCTGCAAGGCAGCTCAGACACCCTCACTCACAACTCCTTCTGTGCATTTCAGAGTGATTCCACTGATGGAATTTCACTCTGGTTTTAAGGCAGCTGCCACCATTACACAAATAAAATATAGAGCCTTGTGTTAAATTGGGTGGAGGTTAGTTTAATTTGCTATTCTAGAACTGGAAATATTTTGTGGAAGCAGCAGAGGCATTAAGTAGCTGGAACTGAATTAAAACTGTAAGAAGAAGAAAATGGAAGCAGCATTCTTTTGTGATTCCCATCCTCCAGAGAGAACAATAACCAATTCAGCTTTCCTGGGGAAAATAAGGACCCTCCCACACAAAAACTCACAGCAGCCCAGCTGCCACCCAGTCCACATTTTATGCTCCCCATCACCATCTAAAAGCACAGAACTGCATTGTCCACTGCTGGAAGAGTATCCAGGCCAGTGGAGCTATGATTTTCTGCAAAGATCCCATTTCTCTCTCTTCCAGCTGCCCAAATTCCACTCCAAGAGTTTCCTCTCATTTCCAGCAGCTGTTTGCAAACCCTCCATCTTGAAGGCAGAAATATCATGGAGGAAAAACATTCCAGCTCAGAATAAAGCATAGAACAACCCCTTGCCATTCAATTCATACACAAACACAGCAAATGCCTTAAAAAAAAATAATAAACAGACAACGCAGTGTGATCCTAACCAGCAAAAAGACAAAGGGATGTGGCAAACCCACAGACTGGCTTCCCATAGAAGCCATCCCAGCATCATCATGGATAACACAGGCCCAGCAGAATGGATGGCACCATGGAAATAAATCTCCCTCCAGCAGAAGGAGATTTCCATGATGCCAACCACTCTCTGCAGGAGTGCATGAATCCAGCCCTGACGAACAAGTCAAGCATGAACAAATCATTTATTTGGTTTTCTCACACCAGATAGGCTGCCACACGTGCCAGGTGCTAATCACAGTGCTGCTTCTTAAACATCTCTTCTTAGGAACTTTGCTCTTTGCCTGGTTTGTTTGGGGATTTCTAGATGGTTAAAGCATTCTGCAGAATTTTCTTTGCTTGCTTCTGCTCCTAATCCAGAAGCAAGCAGTGAGCAGACAGAGGCACTGCAAGCTGAGCTTGTTCCCTGCTGCTGCTCAAACTCCTCAGCTGCAAACTCCTCTCTTGGACCCAGCTCCCAAACCCTGCACCTGCTGGGGAGAGCTGGATTACACGGAGCAGAACTTCTAGTTACCAAAAATTAGCAGACCAAGTGGAATAAAATGGTGAATGAGGGCAAAACAATGCCCAGGCTTTATCTCCTTGGCCGTTCTTTAATCCCAAAGGATGCAAGAGGGAGCAACCACTCCTGCAAACATCTCTGCACTGCTGCTCCCACTGCTGCCAGAACCTGCTGTGAGCAGCCAAGGCAGGCAGGGAGGGTGGCCTTGATGGTTCCCAGCTGCTTCCCAAGGAAGATAATTCTGAACTCCCCTCACTGAGGCCTTGCCTTTCCAGAGTTAATTATTTCAATGTGGTCCCACCTCAGCCTTCAGTCTCCACACCTTGGTCTCCCCCAGGGAGAAACTTGCCCAGAAATCTGCCCACTCTTACTCTGCTTGCTTTACTATCTGCTCATCATCACCAGTGTGGTGTTCAGATTATCTGCATGGGTGGAGGAAGCAGCTAATTTTGACATGAACTCAATTAATCCTCACCATAGACTGTGGCCAAAATGAGCTTTGGAGGGAGTCTGAATACAAAGAATTTCAAACAACATCTGTTGTAAAAAAGCAGATTATTGTCCTGTCCCTCCATCTCACCTCTAACATCAGCACATCTATCAATGAAAATGATTCACCTGTGGCTACAACACACCTGGATTTTAACCACCAGGTACTCACATATTTACCTGCCATGCCTCAGGCACCTCTCAGCAATCCTTTTTTAGCCTCTTGAAGCAAAGCCCAACACAAGCAGCTTTTTCCTTGCAATGCAATTCTGTTGAGGTTTTCTACAACTCCAAAAATAGTGGCCAAAGGAAAATTTAGTGGTCTCATGATGAGAAAAACAATCTCTTGAAGGGTTTGCTCAGCAAGTGTGCGTTCCCTGGAAATAAAACAGCTTTTGTGGTGCCCAGAAGACAAGGCAGTAAGTTATATAAAGAACAAAAGAAGCTAAATGGGGTTGCTTTTCTACCACTGTCAGTGCTGGCACAGATGTGAGCTGCACGTAATAGTGTGTGTGTTTTTTTTAAATAGACTTAAAAAAATTATCTAGGAAATTTTGGGATATATTTAAATGCCCATCTAAGCATTTTCCAGGTGCATATTTGCCCATTACCAAACCACTTTGTCTAAGATATACAGGCTGCTGTAAAATAAAAGACATTCTTGGAGAATTTTTGTTTGAACCTTCCCCGAGATATTACCTCCAACAGCTACCCATTTATTTTTATGTAATCTGCATAAAGACAGGAGCAGGCTATCATGCTGAAGCTCAATTTTCAATATGAAAAGCTGTAATAAATCCCACAAGTCACAGTTCAACTCCCTTCTGTGGGAGGAATCACACTGAGACAAATCCAAATGTTCCAGGGCCTCTCCAAATTGCTTTTACCTCTGTCCTTGAGCACCTCCAATTCTTTATTATCTCCATCAAACCCAATTTCCACTGGGACTACCCCAGCAGTTTATCATCACTCCATAAACCTGTCAAGTGCCTTGGAGACCCCTGGCAACAGCTTTTGTCACTCCAGTGCCTCCTTGGAAACTCTTGTTGTGTAAAAGCAAAATCATCTTCATGCTCAGTGGAAATTGATATCCTCAGAGTGGCTGAATGCAAATGTGGGAGAGCAATCTTGCCCAGAGCCCTGCCAGGGTGGCTGGGAAGCACAGCCATCCATCTCCTGCTCCAGCCAGCCAGGGAGATGGAATCCTATCATGCACTGGCAGGCACAGCTGCCTCCTCTGGAAGGCTGCTGGGAGCACTGGAAAAGGGAATTCTGAGTGATAAACCACAGCCTGAGCCCTTTGCTGGGGTCTGAGATCCAGCAAGACCCTCCCTGTGCTCCTCAGGGGAGGGACCAGGATGCCAGGGCCAGATTCATAGCCAGGGCAAACTCCTGTGGCTCTGTTCAAGCCTTGCCCTTCCCAAGGTGCACCCTTGGCTCCCTTCTCTGCTGTTTTCTCCAGAAATATTCCTTCTTTTCCCCCTCTCACCACAGGCTGATCACTGGGACAATATTCAAGCCAGCAAGCAGAGCTTTTGTGAGTTTGGGAAGGGGCAGGAGCCACATCTTTTATCACACCTGCTCTCCTAAAACTTAGCTAGCCACAGGGAGTTAATTTAGTTCATACTAATTTATTTACCCATCTTTAGTGCGGTGAACAGGTGGAATTACAGAATGTTGTGCACCACACCCCAGCCATGAGCAGCAGCTCTCAGGGTCAGAGGAGTCCAGCCAAGAGGGGCCAGGTGGAAGGAAGGTGAGCATTGGGAGAATTTGTGGTTTTCCAAGGAACAGCAGCACCAGATTCCCTGTCTTTCATGTGGCTTTGGTATTCATCCCCTCAAAGTCTGCTTTTTCAGAAAAATGGCAGTTGAGCAGATATCATAGTGTAAACACAGTCCCTGGTTTTATCAAATTCAACACCATTTTGGAATGGAAAATTCCTGGGTGCAGAGCAATAGGCTGACAGACATCAACCCTATAAAACCCCATAAAATCCCCCAAACCCCCACAAAACCCCAGAGGCACATAGTCAGGCTGTGTATGTGATTACAGACATTTCTGCTGAGCTTTAGCATGCTGCTAGCCCAGGACTAGCCCAGGTAGCCCAAGGACAGCCAGTGACAGCCAATGGCTGTGCCACTGCTGCAGGCTGGCTCAGAACGACATTGTCACCTCGTTATGGTGACAAAGCACTCCCAGCTGGCTGCACAGCACAGGCCAGAGCAACAGCTGGCATCCAGTCTGCTCACTGTGAACTTTGTGACCCCAGAAACCATCCTCAGCACTGCCAGGTGAGGGCAGGAGGCTCCCTGGCACAGGAGAAGGGACAATGTCCCTTTTCACACACCCATTTTCACACACACAGGTGATGTTGGGCTGTGGATTTGTGCACTTACAGGCAAACCTGGCCAGCTGGAAGAAATCCCAGTGCACAGCAGCTGCACAGGGAGGGATGGATCTCATGACACTGCTCCACCACCAGCCAGGTTTCACTCAGGCACAAACCTTACTGATGTCTAAAGCCATGCCTAATGCTCAGGTTCATTAATTAGTTCACTTCCTAAATCCAAACCATATTTTGTTTCTAAAAAAGACTAAGATATTCACTCGCAAAATTATTACATAAACTCAGAAAATATTAAAGCATTACAAAAAACCCCCAAAAATACCAACCAAAAAACCCCCCCCAATGGCTTTAATTAAACATACCAAAGTCCACTAGTGTATAACTTTCTGTACATTACAGAGCAGGTGTCCTGGTTATCAAAAGGTGTCGGATGATATCCCAGTTTGTCCTGGCTGTACAAAAACCCCAGAAGTCCAGAGATGATCCTGTACAATCAGGATTTGGAATTGGCAATAAAACTGGGAACTCTGCTGGGATGTGGTGGCAGGATTTGAGCCCAAAATCAGCAGGAGAGAATAAACTGAGTGGCTCCAACCACATTGAACATGACCTGTACTGAAGAACAAAGTCACACAAACCTGCAAATCGTGCCCAGAGGGCACAACAGCCTAGAATTTCTAAATCTGTCCTCCCAGACACATTTCTGACAAATAACACCTCAGATATTTTTAAAGTTCACCATCTCTGCCTCAAGATAAGCATCTTATTAGAGCTGCCACAGAAAACCTCTCTAATTCACATTTCCTAGAGCTCCAGTACCAGGAGCTCCAAAGAGCACAAGGCAGGTATAAAAGAACACAGATAACTTCCCCAAGCCTGCTAAGCTCAATAATTACACAACATTTTCTCTAACAGGTGGCCAATTGCCAGCAATCCTGCTGAAGGCAAGCAAGAGTTTGTGGCATCATCCTTCCCAGGGGGGAAACATGAGAAGGACAGGAATTTAATTTGCATTACCTCATCTGCACAATGCTCCCGAGCAAGTGGCCCCAGCTTCTTGCCAAGTAGATAAAGCACTGAGAAAGTTTTGCTGGTTTTTGTCATTGAGGATCTGGGCTAGAGGAGCAATAATTAGAGTTTCTTTGTCATTCCAGGAGCCAGGACTTCAGGCTGCAAAATTACAACAGAACCACTCCTGCTTTGTTCATTTTTATGCAAGAATCTCAATCTCACCTAAAAACAGGATCAAGTGTGATCCTGCTCACAGAGAATCCTCCAAGTTAAAACCTTCATGCTTTAACTTTCCCCAAATAAAAATCATGTTTAACCTTGCCCCAAATGAAAACCTTCATGTTTTACTTTCCCCCACGTTAAAAACTTTATGTTTTAGCTTGCCCCAAATGAAAACCTTCACGTTTTACCTTGCCCCAAATGAAAACCTTCGTGTTTAACCTTGCCCCAAATTAAAACCTTTATGTTTTACCTTACCCCAAATGAAAACCTTCGTGTTTAACCTTGCCCCAAATTAAAACCTTCATGTTTTACCTTTCCTCAAATTAAAACATTCATGTTTTACTTTCCCCCAAGTTAAAAGTTTCATGTTTTACTTTTCCCAAATGAAAACTTTCATGTTTTACCTTGCCCCAAGTTAAAACCTTCATGTTTTACTTTCCCCCAAGCTAAAACCTTTAACTTGCCCCAAATGAAAACCTTCATGTTTTATTTTCCTCCAAGTTAAAAGCTTTATGTTTTACTTTCCCCCAAGTTAAAACCTTTATGTTTTACCTTGCCCCAAATGAAAACCTTCATGTTTTCCCTTCCCTCAGCTTGGTAAAATGGCCAATACTGCCATAATAATATTTGGCTGCCAATGAGTTGATGTTTCTTAATTCTTCTTCTATTTTACACACCTCTGCCAGTAATTAGACTCGTCCTTGATAAACTGGGACCAAAATGAACTTTCCAGTGCTACCAAGAGGAGCAATGAAGGGATACAGAGGGGAGCTGTGACCCTGTGCAGGTGTCCAGGTGAAAACCACCACAAGAGACATCACACAGGTGAGAGTTCAGCTTCCTGGGGTGTTTTATTGCCACTTTAGGTCACCTGGAGCACCTCAGCTCCAATTCTTCCTTAACTCCGTCTCAACACCCAGGACTCTGTGAGCTCCACAAGCAAAGGCTGTGACCCTGATAGTTCTCCCCAGGAATTCCTGCATTCCCTTCTTCTCCCATCCCATGCAGAAGCCAGCTCTGCTCCCAGGAGGAAATTCTGCCTGGCCCCAGCCCAGCTGATGAGCTGCTCTGCCTTGCCAGGTGGAGCACCCGGCACAAAGCCCAGCGCTTCCAAGGCATCCAGGAAACCTCAAATCAATATTCAGCACAGATCCCTGCACCCCAGCACTTGCATTATCTTGTGTGGCACATGCACCGTTCCCATGGCAACCAGCATCCTTCATCCAGCTCCATTATTTCGGCTGTTTGAGGCTCTCAGAATCTCTGGTGCCCAAGCCACGGCTCAGAGCTGCTTTGTGCTAATCAGCCTCGAGAACAGATACAAGAAGAAAAGAAGAAAATGCAGCAAAGTCTGGTTTTTCTAATCTATCAGCAACAAGAAGTGGCCTGGGAAATGCAGTTCCAGCAGCTGAGGGGAAGGGACTCTTATGTAACCAGCTTCATTGGGCGAGACTAACGTGCTGCAAATCCACTCCAGCCTTTTAATTCCACACATTTCACAGCCTGCTCAGCCAGTTTGTTCACCAGGAACAGCTTTGGAATAGGTGTTAGCAAATCAAATCTCCCTGCACATTTCTTGTAACATTGATGCCTCTATAATTGATATCACACAGGTCTTTATTTTGAAAAAGGGCTCAGCCTGCAAGCACCAGCAGCATGGTCCAGGAAAATAATTTGATTTTGACCTTTTTATGATGTCTGCTATTAAAATTTTAAAGGGCTATTATCAAAATCTATAATCTTTATAGTGTAATCTATATTTGCTTGATATAAACTGTCCCTAGATACCTTAAGCAAGCTCTATCAATAACATGATTTCTTTTTTCTTTTTTTTCTTTTTTTTTTTGGCATTTAAGCATTTCCACATCAAAGCATTACAGCAACCTCATTATGCTCTGCACAGCTTAATACAAAGTTTCTCTTAGTCACCAACCAGGGAATTTCAGGCAGAAAATAAACAACCTCATTTATTAAAGTGACCCTTGACAAATCATCCCTAAGTTGCCAGCCTGGGGTTTATCCCTGGGAAATACACATGGGTCAGTAGGAACACACAGAAATGCTTTGAAGTTGGAGGGCTTGAAGGCTCCTAAAAAGAGATGCTGAAAAAAATAAACAAGACACTATGCCAGAAAATGTCCTTACAAGTGACAAAGGAGACTGACAGGCTGCTGAATTAAGCTGAGCTTAAATGTGCTCAGCACCTGTTGGGAAGAGCAGGAATTCTCTGAGTGTCCTGAGCAGCATCTCTGACAGCCACATTCCCTGTCAGGGCATCTCTGGGCTCTTCTGGAGGTGAGCAAGGTCACAAACAAGTTCAGCCATCCCCACTGGGAGCAGGGAGATGGAGGGAATCTGCTGTGCCCCTTTCCCACCCCATCCCTCCCGAGCATCCAGGCAGCCCCAAAGCCCAATTTCCTGGGTTCAGACAGTGCAGGAACGGGGCTGGCTGGGGTGGGAGCCATCCTCCTTTCCTCTCCACCCCAAAGCAACCATTCCACCCCAAGCAGAGTCCAGGAGGGGTCCTGGCAGGTCCTGCTGCTCCGGGCTGGAGAGCTGACACCACGTTCCCAACACAAGTTTCAAACAGAAGCGACAAACACTGAAAACTTCTCCAGAAAACAAGACCCCAGAAAAGCCCTGTTACCCCTGGCTCGTGGATGTGCCAAGCACTGAGGGGCTCAAGGGCAGCAGGAGTGGTGTGTGGGGTCCCAGAGCCCTGTGCCCAGCCCAGCCCTGCAGCCAGGCTGACCCTCTGCCTTCCCAGCCCCAGGGCTGCTGCTCTGCCCAGCTGAGCTCAGCTCAGGACAGCAGAGAAAGCCACCATCCCCATGCCAGCATGGAGCTGCCACGAGATTTCTGTGGTTTCACACTGGAGCTGCTCCTCAGCCCTGGGACAGGTTTGCAATTCTGCTCATGTTCCACAGCCAGCGAGATCAATGGAATTAAATTCAGGCCATTTGTACCATTTAAGCCCACAGAGAAGCTTAGCATATTTAATCATATAGCTTCCTTCTATTAAATAATTTGCCAGAGGAAAAGGCATGGAATTTTCCATCCCCACTTTCCCTTTGGAACGTGCATCACAGGCATGCATGGCTCCATTTTTCCAGTTCATGGGATGGAGAAACTCTGTTGATGACCCAGGGATGCTTAAAAGCTCTCCCTTTTTGTGTGCTCCAGCCCAGGGGTGGCTGTTTCCTTCCAGGCTCTGTCACCCTCCTGTACACGAGCAGCAAAGGATGCTAAAATGGGAATAAAATGGGACTGGGAGGTGAAGGAAGCAGCACATGCAGCTGAGGAAGATGACATTGTGTTACCCTGGAGCCCATCTGCTAAGCCAGAGAGGATCTAGCACACAAGAGCAGCAGGATCCTTGAGGAATGATATCTTTTTTTCAGAGATGTTCAAACCCTGTTCAAATAATCCCAGTTAATTTTAATTTTGGAAGGTTAGATAGTCCTCAGAATTTTCTCTAATTGCATATTCCTCAGAATAGACTCCTCTGGTTGCTCTGTAATCAAATCATAATTAAAGCATCTGTGTCATTTTATCCATCCCTTCCTGCTATTTGTAGCATTTACAGAAGGCAACAAAGATGCAGAATGCAAAATTTCCAGCACCAAGGCTGGGCAGCAGCAGTGCAATAATGGGGATTTGTGCTGCTGTGACTGTCTGAGCATCTCCTCAGGCTTTGGCTGGCCTTTAAAAACAACTGAGGAGGGGCAGAGCAGCAGACAGTGCCCCCCTTGTTGTGGCCACGACTGGAGGCTGTGGTTTATTCCTGGGATCCTTGGTTTTAACCAGCTGCCTGCCCTCACCCAGCTCCTCTGGGCAAACTGGGGCAGGCACAGGGGCTGGAATTCGGGGAGGTGTCAAACAGCAACATCCCCTCGGCAGAAGAGAGGAATTTCTCTTTGGGCACCTCTTTGTGGCAGTTGTCAGATGAGTCTCCACTCATCCAGGACAAAAGTGATTCTCCAGATGAGTCTCCACTGCTTTCCAGCCAGGAAAAAACCCCAAACTAAAGCAACCAACAGCAAAGTGCTTCACTGAGCTTTATCACAGAACTCAGAGTAACTAATTGGATTGTTGGTGGTACCCTTTGCCTTCCAGAGCATCTCAGAAGTTGTATTTCAGATAAAAAGTGTTTCCATGAACTTTTCACCCACTGCTGTGAAGTGATGAAAACACTGAGCAAACCTTTCTGGGAAAAGAGTTTGCAATGTGAGTTTTGTCTGCTTTGCTTCAGACGGACAGGGGGGAAAAAAATCATAATTCCTTGCACAAGCAGAGGTCAGGATCAGACTGGGGTAATTTCCTTAGGAATCTGTAGTTTGTATTAAAAGGAATACATTGATTGGTAAATGAAAGCATCTATTTCACAAAAGAAAATTTTGTGATGTATTTAGGCACCACTACCACGGCTTTTTCTTCCATCCTAGATTTTAGTCCTGTTACACAATTTTTACAGAATGAACCTCAGCTGTGTTGGCACCACTTGATAAACTCCTGAATACAACTGGTATAGAAAGTACTGGTTTTTCACTGTATGTTTTCCACTGTAACATCATTCTAGTGAAACATTAAAATAATTGTTATTTTGCACAGAAAATATTCCACTTACACAGAAGTTATTCTAAGCACTTCAGACCAAAATCAGCACTGAGTTTGCTCATCACTTTCCTTCTGAAACATAACTTATAGATAAAGATCAAAACTGGAATCAAATCAAAATTTTCCTGCTTAACAATTCACTGTAGGAATAATTTTAAAGTAATTTCTATTTTTGGACAACAAATCGTTGCAGAACTGACTTTGAGCAGAAAAAAATTTTGGAAAAATTGATAGCTCAGGTTGCTTAATTTAAGCCTTAATGTTAGCTACAATATTGGGGTGCTTTTATTCATTTCAGGGGGTGTTTTATTTCATTGGGATTGCTGCAGATCTTTGGGATTGGTGCAGATCATTGGGATGGCTGCAGATCACTGGGATTACTGCAGATCACTGGCATTATTAATTATTTTACTTCCTAGCTTATAAGGGACAAAACCTGTCCGCGTTCTGTCAGATTTTTCTCCATCAATAAAAAAGATCCAGCTGTAGATGAATTCACTTATCACACTACACATTTCAAATATCCAACTGCCACTCTTGCCCTTATGAAAGGCTCACACAAGTGGTCTGTGAAGCTGTTATAGGTATTATTTTCCCCTTAAAGATCTCCATTCAAAAAGCAAAAAAGTAAATCTAGGAGTCCAGCTGGTGTCTTGTTCTATCCCCATGCAGAGCTGAGAGTGGGAGCAGAACGTTGTCTCTCCTCACCCTGACAGTCACAGGGCTGGAAGCAGGGGGACAAAACCCCCCAGTCAGGTTCTGGAGCAGGTTAAAAACCTCAGGGTTGAATTTCTCGTTGCTATTGGCACAAGCAGAGACTCAGCTGCCTGGTCTGAGCTTTGCTGAGGCTCTGCACAAGCTGTGTGTGTGTGTGTGAGCTGTGTCCTGCTGTGAGCTCAGCCCTGTCCCTCTCTGCCACCTGCTCAGAGGGACCAGGGATGCTGCAGCATCCCCCCTGCCCTGCCAGCTCGGGGGAGGCTCTGAGGTGCTCTGCCTTATGTAACCAAACGTGTCACCACATCCACAGCACAGCCCTGCAAATGTCACAGCTGACCCTCTAACGTGCGTTCGGGAGGCACAGATTTGTCCCCAAGTCCAAACCCATCTCTCGTCTCCAACGTTCAAGGCAGGCATGAGTTAGAAGAAATCATGGCAAGTAAAAAAAATCCTAAGATAACTTGAAAAGAAAGTGTCACCAAGGATTCTCTTCAGGGATGATTTTTTTTTTTTTTTTTTTCCAAATCACTTGTTCGTAGTTGAGTCATCCCAGAGAGAAGCTAAAGCTTGTGGAAATTTGTCACTGCGTGTGGTACGAGGAGTGCAGAACTCTTACAGATTATTTAGAAATTTCCCTTTTGCATCTGGAGCTTGGATTGCACTTACAGGGTGAATAGATTCAAACACACAGCCAAAAACATCCTCCCCCACCACCTTCCCACTCCTTTCCCACTCCTCACGTCCAATTACTACTCTGTCAGATTTAATAGTGCCATCAGCACTGCAGTTCTGAGCAGGAATAAAATCAGCAATCAGTGCCTTCAGTAAATACATTAACACCAACTCATCCACGCTAACAAATCATTGTTTACTTCTGAAATATGTTTCAGCAGCCCACGATATTCATCAGGCAAGCGAGACTGCTCTGTGCAGCCTCTGAATGTGCAGAGACAGGCTCAGCTTTTCACTTCACCAAACAGAACTACAAAACAAAACAAATGGAAATTGCTTCGTTTCTCCCTTTTCCACGTGTGAAGCAGGAAGGTTTGCACACCTAAAATATGCACTCTCCTGACAGGAATCTTTCAGACTCACTGTCTGTGGAGAAATTCATGATCACAAAGCTATTGAGGAGGAAAACATCTAAAATTCATGCAGCCCATGCTCTGGATCTGGATACACACAATCAAAACCAGCTGTAAAAACCAGCAGTCCCTGCTGATCATCCACAAGTGACACAATCTGTGCCTTTAACCTCGGTAGAAACCAAACCCAGTACATTCCACACACTCTCAAGGTTTAAAACTCTCTTACAAGGAGCTCTCTGCGATGGCAGTGTTGCTATTCAAATCCCTCAAACTTACCAATTATGTTGCCTAATTAGAAAGATAAATAACTTCTGAGCTGTCTTCAGTACCACTCAATACCATTCTTAACATGGCAATTCCTGACAGATTTCATGAATTTACCATCAGAACTGAGATTTACTTTGGCAGCTGAAACAGCTCCTGTTTTCTCCGTGCCCCCTGCAGCACCTCCAGCACTCAGACTCACACACATTAAGTGACTTGATCCTCTTTGAAACCCGAGCCACTTTCACACTTGCACACGAATTTAGTAAGTCCGAGTTTTAAATCACTGCCCTCCATATCCACAACTGCACATTTGGAACACGAGCTGCCAAGTTCCTCAGCTTTTGCAAAGACCACGAGCAGCCACTGTCCCTTTAATGTTCCACCTCGTCTCCAAAAGAAACGTCTTTTTACTAGAGCTCAGAGTGATTCATTGGAATTTGCCAGGCAGGTCAGGAAATCCCCTGAAGCAGAGGAAGAATGTTAAAAAGATGGGACATGTATATCAAATCTCATTACTGTTCTCTTCTGAGAATCAATCAGGTGAAAGGATGTGATGATGTCATTATGACATCATTGACTTTGAGATTAGCAATTCAGAGCTACTTAGCAACCAAAGCTGTCCAATACAGAAGTAAGAGATCCAGTGGAAGATGTTATCATCTGACCCACTTACTGCAAGATAAATATTTGTCAATCCTGGTTTCAATACTTTATAAGAGCTGCAAAAACTTAGGAACAGCCTTGTTTCAAGTGCAGAATATTTGAAATAAAACGTCCCCTCTGAACCTTTCCTGTGAATGTCCAAGTGTATTCTTTACCCCACAACAGCTCACATCCATGTTCCCTCTCAGTCATCTTCTTCCTCACCTTCCCATAAATCTAAACCCTAAAAACGCACAAAGAAAAACCTTGTGCTAAACAGACTTTATTATTTTAAGAACTGCAAGCTCTATCAGAAACCCAAACCTCGTATAGTCAAGGGAGACTAATATAATTGCGTCAAAATGCAAGCTTAGAAAGCACGCTTATTTCATTAAAGTAAGCTGAAAATATCCAGTTGATGAGCTCCGGTATCCGTCAGAAACTCCAACCAAAATAAAAAAGAAAAAGCTCTGTGCATGGAAAAAGAATTGGTCACGCTACTTCTGTGGCTATTTCTGGGACCTGAAAGGGTTTGATGCCCGGAATCTATGGCTGACCTGATTTTCTTTAAAGTTCACTCGTCTCCGCTGAAAATACGGTTTTGAACGAGTTCTAAAGCAACCGAGCGAAGCTCTCAGATGCACTGAAATTACAGCTAAAGCTTCAAATCCATTCCCAACCAGCCAGAAACGGAGCGCTGGGCTGACACTTGGTGTTCCCGCAGCCGCGCTCCGCCAGGGCGAGCGGAGCACCGGGGCGCGCTTGGGGAGCGAACGAAAGAAAAGGAACCACTCTGCCTTCTGCAAATAACTTTTATTATCGGGGCGAGGCAGATCCAGCTTTCCACGGTGCCCAGAGCCCCGGCCCCGCACCGCCCGCACGGAGCGCACCGAGCCCGGAGCGGGCTGCCCGAGCCCGGCACGGCTGCCCCAGCCCGGAGCAGGCTCCAGGAGCCCGGAGCAGGCTGCCCGAGCCCCGAGCCCCGGCTCAGCGCCTCCCCGAGATCCCGCAGCCGGCAACAGGCGGCCGCTCCCGGCTCAGCCTCCATCCCCCGGGGGCTGCCGCGTCCCCCTCTGCGCTCCGGCAGCATCCCACAGCATCCCTGCACCCCGCACATCTCTGCATCCCGCAGCATCCCTGCACATCTCTGCATCCCACAGCATCCCTGCATCCCGCATATCTCTGCATCCCACAGCATCCCTGCACCCCGCACATCTCTGCATCCCGCAGCATCCCTGCACCCTGCACATCTCTGCATCCCACAGCATCCCTGCACCCCGCACATCCCGTACATTCCTGCATCCCGCAGCATCCCTGTATCCCGCCGGATCCCTGCATCCCGTACATCCCATACATCCCGCACATCTCTGCACCCGTGCATCCCGCACATTCCTGCATCCCGTACATCCCTGCAACCCCCAGCATCCCGTACATCCCACACATCTCTGCACCCCGCACATCCTTGCATCCCGTACATCCCTGCGTCCCACACATCTGTGCATCCCGCACATCTCTGCATCCCGTACATCCTTGCTTCCCCCAGCATCCCGTACATCCCGCACATCCCTGCATCCCGCACATCCCGGGCGCGCGTTTCCCCTGGGGGCTCGGGGCTGGGCTGGGCTCCGCGGTCCAAGGCGCACAGCCTACCTGCAGCCGCTGCCGAGGAGGAGGAGGAGGAGAAAGAGGAGCTGGAGGTGCCGCTGCCGGCGCCGCCGCCCGTCCCGAGCCACCGGCGCTGCCCTCCCCGAGCGATATTAATGTTCATTTAAAGCTCGGCGCCCGCCGCTCCGCCGCGCCCTCCCCGCACGGCAGCGCCCGCTCGGGATGGGGGCCGGGCCCGCACCGCCCCCGCCCGCCCCCGGACCGCCCCTTGGGACCGACGGGTCCCCCCGGGGATGGCAGACCCCCCCCAGGACCGACAGGTCCCCCCGGGGATGGCAGACCACCCTCGGGATCAATGGGTCCCCTCGGGGATGGCAGACCACCCTCGGGATTAATGGGTCCCCTCGGGGATGGCAGAACCCCCACAAGACCGACGGGTCCCCCCGGGGATGGCAGACCCCCCTCGGGATCAATGGGTCCCCTCGGGGATGGCAGAACCCCCTGGCACGGATGGGTCCCCCCGGGGCTGATGGATGCCCCTCGGGAACGGCAGATCCTCCTTGGGGCTGATGGATCCCCTTGGGTCCAGCAGATCCCCTCAGGGCTGATGGATCTTTTCGGGGCTGGCAAGTTCCCCTGGCACCCAGCAGGTCCCCTCGGGGCTGGTGACAGGCTGATCAGGGCCAGGTGGCACCTGTGACCAGCTCCCCCCTTCCCCTCATCCTCCTCCAGGCAGGCTCGAGGATGGTGCTGGGCAGACCCAACCCAGCGATCTGTTGCCCTCAGCTGGTTCCCTCCCAGCCCCAGTGAGCCAAAATTGCCCAGAGAAGTTGAGAATGGCAACTCTGGAGAGCTGCTGGAGGCTGAGAGCTCTCTGGCCGGGTCTGGGTCACGAGTCTGGGATTGATTTCAATCAGGAGTGCTCAGAGCTGTGTTTTGAACGTGTGGAGACACAGATGTCTTCCCAAGCCTCCTCCAAAATGTGGCCAGGATGATCTCATTTCTGGGGTCCTGCTCAGTTTGGTGCTCCCTCAGTAAGATCAACAGGGACAGGGGGGGTCACCTGAGCCACCCCAAGGACAGCCCCAACTCAGGCACCCAGGGAAGGTGAAGAGCAGGGAGAGGAAATGTGGCACTGAGGAATGTCACAGGCAGGGACAGCAGCCCGGGGGACAGACCCCAGAGAACACCTGCTGGAGGGATGGGATCAGTCTTGTCTAGTTCCGTGCCTCACTGTGTGAAAACACAGCTCAGAAAGTGAATTAACACTCTCATTTTTTGGTCTTAAAATGCACCAAATCAGTAACAAAACCAACCACATGAACTACTCTGTCAAACACATGTTGAAGGTCTGGCCTCCTCCTTTCCATCCCCAACAGGCCTGAAGGGGTTTTTGGCTTTATTTGCCCCATCAATGGATCATGAACCCATCCCAGATGTTCATTTTCTCAATGTCTACAGCGTGAATTTAAGGATGATATGTGAACCAATGCTTAACACGTGATAATCACACAGCAATAGAAACATAAACACTGATGTTTATTAGGACATAAGGATCAGGAGGCTACATCCCATAAAACAGGCTCATTACCATTTCCAAACCCAGCTAATTGTGCAGAGGTTGCCAGATTGCTCAAAATCTTCAATGACTTGCTTGCAAATTTTAATGGAGAAAACACGTCAGCAGAGTTTAACTCTGTTGCCCATTAATTACAAGGAGTATTTATGCTGAGAATAATAATTGGATTGCCCTGTAATCCACCATAATAATCAGGAATTTTCTTTGCCCGTGTGGCTTGAAAAGGTAATAGCTAATGATACTTGAGCTGATTTCTACAGCAGCAATGAGTAACTCCTACCATTACTCCAGGGTTATAGATTTTGCCACTGATTAGCACTTGATTAATCCTTGTCTTCATCACAGTGCCATTGTGGTTAAGGCTTGGTGCTGATTGACTCAGCTGTTTTAAAATACAGGATATATTCAGTTGTTCAGACCTGCTCTCAGAGCAGCACAATTTGATTGTCCATTTTATCTTGAGGCTGGATCTAGAGCAGGAGAGGTGCCTTTCTCTGGGCTTGGATGTGCCACTGTGGTGGGGCTGGCTGGCTTCTGCCTCTGTGACAATTTGCTGTGGATAGGTCAAAACTCCTGGAAAAGGTCAAAACTGTTGGAAAAGGTCAAAACTACCTGACCTAGGCACTGGCAGCCATGGGCAGGAGCACTTCTCACATTTTTGATGCAGTGCTTGAGCCTGGATGTATTTACACTGGAAAGCTCCAGTTCTGCAGAACAAACTGACATTAAGAAAATGAATTCTGTGAGGGAATTAAGGGAATAAAACTGCACTAACAACCACCAAGGTGCAGACCAAAACCCCCAAACCCTAACACAGTGGGTCCCAAATTCTCCTGGCCAGTGTTGTGACCTGCATTTCAGCACTGAACCTCTATAAAGACAGTAGATTTCAACATCACCTGAATTCATCGTGGTGTGATCCATGAGAGATTTGAAAATCTAAAATAATCCTGTTGTTCTGATATTAGGGAACAAGTCTTAGGAGAAGGAGCTGGGGTGGTTTAGCCTGGAGAAAAGGAGGGTCGGGAGAGATCTTGCCTCTCTCTACAACTTCCTGAATATTGGGACATGGAAGTCAGTCTACTTCCCCAAATAATGATGGATAGGACAAAAGGACACAGCCCCAGGTTGTGCCAGGGGGAATTTGGAAAGGAAGAAGTCTGTGCTGTGTTTTGGAGGCAGTGCCACAACCTCTCTCTAAGCCTTACCTGCAGGAGAGCTGTGACATGCTCCAGTGGAAAGATCTGTTTGAAATTGGATGACACACTGCAGTTCATGGTTTGAGGAAGATCTGCAGCTCTTCCATCCTAACCCAGAGATCTGGGGGCTCAGAAAGCCCAGAGAAGTGTCCAAGCTGCCTTTAAACACACAGCCACGAGACCAAGGCGTGGATTTCAGCACAGGCTTGTGCTGCTCTTGGTCCCTACAGGTGGGACCCTGTCTGTCCCCTGAAAATCCTGACTTGAATTCCTTTGTGTGCTGCAGAGCTCCTTAAAAATATCTGAAAGGAGCTCCTGTTGCAAGCAGCTCTTGTGAGGGAGGAAAACTCCGGTTTCCCCCGAGTTTCCCCCAGATTATTTATAAATGTGCCAGGCTTCTCCTGCTGTGTTGGCAAGCTGGTGACTCAGAAGCACAAATCTCAGGGAATCTGCTGGGGGGAGGCAGGCCTGGCTCCTGGGGGGTGTGGCTGGCTCCCCTGAGGGACATTTTGGGGTGATTTTGGGGTGCCATGGGCCGGGCTGCAGGTGCTAATGAGAGACAGGAGTCTGGAACATCCCAGTTCAGTGAAAATGCCCCAGACTGGGACAGGGCTGCTCGTAGGAGTAGGAATTCAGGGTCACCTGGCAAGAAAAGTTACCCAGGCACTGTTTTAGCAATCTAAGGGAATATTGAGGGTCTGAGGGATGATCCCTACACGTCTTTTCAGTTGGAAAATGAGTGTAAACGGGGAGCTGCTCCCTGCAGGCCTGAAGGAAGACAGCAGTGGTGCTGACAAGCACCAAGCAGCTCAGCACTGGGGCTGGCAGGTGTAAGAGCTGTTGCTGTCTCTGTGTTTGCAGCAGTTTTCGTGCTGCTGAACTCCCCAGCTCCAGTGCTGAGCTTGTGATGCTGTTCTGGGTGACACATGAACAGACTGGTGCTTTGATCTCCCCATTTGTCAACCACTTAAACAGCTCCAGAGTGACATCTTCTATCCCAAAAGGTAGCTGCTTTTTCTGCCAAAAGGAAAACACATCCTCGTGGTCAGTGTTGGTTCTTTCTTGGTTTTGCTTTTTGTTGTTTTGACATTGCTGCTTTTGATGTCTGCAGATCAGACAGGCATTTACTCAGAGCAGATAAAGATCATGCCCTGAATAATGGACCAGATTCAGCAGTAACAATTAGCCTTTGCTGCTGATAATTTGCTGAATTGTCAAGACTTGTGGTCATTGTGGGTTGCAAGTCCTGAGATTTGAGTTCAGTGAGGCCATGGCCAGCCAGGACTTGGGTGAGGGATGTCAGCCCACAGGTGTGACAGTGCTGGCTGAGCAGAGAGGTGCTCGTAGGGAAGGCTGGAAGGGGATCCAGTGAATCCCAAGGTCCTGGTCAGCATTTTTCATGCAAGGCCCTGAACATGCTGTCTGTACAGCATTGCACTCACACAGTTTCCATCTGAGAAATAATTGCCAAACATTCCTGTTGAGTTTTCCAGAGTCTTTATCCCATGCCTTTCTCCTTGCACAGACAGGTGTGCTCAGGAGAACAGGTCTCATGTTTCCAATGTTCCTTCAGTTCCAATCTTCCTTCAGGTGCATTTTGAGCTCTCTCATGGAAGGGGCTGCATTGCAGAGGTTAAAGAACACCCACTCCCATCTGAACTTGAAATTAGGCACAGCATTTGGCCAACTTTTTTATCAAGAGCTCTTGGAGCCTTTGATGAAATATGCTATCACGATTGTAATTTGCTCATAATTATCTGTTGATTAAAGCCAGCAGGAATGTGTGTCACTCTCTACAGTTCCCTGTTCTCGAGGTCAGGCAGCAGTGAAATCTCTGCTGCTTTGGGACAGCTGGGTCTGATGTGGAATTATTTCCCAATAGAATTGGTGCTCCTTATCCCTTGTATGAAGGTTTATTGCCATCACCTCCCCTGTTAGGGCTGGGACACAGCAAGAACTGGAGCTGTTGATGTTGGGATGCAGAAAGGGACAGAGCCAGAGGAGATAACAGGGAAAGAGCTGAGCTGTTTTCTAGGACTGGTTACCCAAACTTCCCCAGGCAGTGCTGTGGAGATCTCTGTAGTTAACACCTCCACCAGCAGCACCCTCTGTGATTATTTTGGCTTTGGGAGGACCAAAGGCAGCCTCTGCAAGCTTGGGCAGTTTGGAGCCTGATCCAAAGCACCTCAAACTCAGTGGGAAAAAGTTTCTTGTTGACTTTGACAATGGTGTTTGGAGCAGGTCCCTGGTGCTGACAGCACTGGAGCCCAGCCATGGTGACTCTGTCAGAGCTGTGATTTGGCCTTGACAGATGATGAGAAATAATCTAATGGTTATTACAGCACTTATTTCTGCAATTCTATAGCATTAAAAGGCATTCATAAGGCTTTGTTGTATTTTTACATCTCAAAGAAAGAAAGTTGGCTGGGATTGGCTTTTAAAAAATAGCTTACATCTGTCTTGGCTCCACAGAGCAGTTATTGGACTTTGATAACATCTGGAAGGGATATAAAACTTGCACACAAGGAGAGGGACTAAGTATAGCAAGGACAAAAGACTTGAACCTCTCATCACAGCATCGAGCCAAGGGAGAAAAGGGACTAAAGAGCCCTTGTGTGGCTGAGGAAGTGGCAAAAGCCAGCTCCAGCAGGGACAATGGCAGGGAGAGCTGCTGCCAGGGCCAGCCTTTCCTGCTGTCCAAAAAAGTTTTCAAAATTTCCTCCTCCAGCACACTCTGCTTCAAAGCAGCCCCCTGCATTCAGACTGGTTCTGCAGTTTGTTGGTGTAGTCAGGAGATTATTTTTTAAATGCAGTTAACATTATTTTCATCCTGCAAACCATGTTGGATTCATCGGGGACAAACTGTGGTTGGTGTTTTTTTTCCCCCTCCTGCCAGAACAGTGTGTTGGGCAGTTTCTGGAAGGCAGAGGAACCTTGCTGTCTAGGAAGATGTCACACAGAGAGGTGGCTGCAGTGCCCCAGTGCCACACAAATTCTGGGGAGAAAATCTTTAAAAAATCTATCCAATTTGTTTATAGCAGGAAAGCAGAAAATCTTCATGGTCACAGCACAGGGAGAACTCTCTCCTCAAATTCATGGGAAGAAGAGGAGAGTTCCAGTCACACAGAGGGTTTTTTTTTTTTTTTCCTTTTAATTCCATCTTAGTTTATCAGTGAACAGCATGAAGGGATCAGTGAGACCTCACACCTTTCTCCACACAAAACACATCATTTGAAATACACAATTTCCTGATTGCAGGGTGCTTCTGCCAGGATTTGGGCTTCTGCAGACACTTCTTTATTATTTTTTTCCAAAATCTTTCAGAAACAACTGCTTCAGAGACTGAAAACCAGAGAAACCCAGAGGGCTTTATATCAAGTCATTGATTATTGTCCTCTGAGGCTTTGTTGGATCTCATCTCTGGGAAATGGGCTCAGGAATGCACGAGTCATTTGAGTGAGCTCTTTTGTACCACTTAATTGAATCTCATCAGCATTTCCTCCTGGTTGTGCAACTGATAGCAAGCTGTGTTCAGGCAGTGGGATTTGCTGAGGAGAAACTTCAACTTTATTTATTTATTTATAAATATATATATATATTTCTTGGTGTGAATGAGGTTTGCTTTCCTGGTGTGAATGAGTTTCACTTTCTTGATAATGCAGAGGGGAAATAAAGCATTAAATCTCTGGAAGGATGGCTGCAGAAGCACCAGATCCATCCTCCACCTGCTCTTGAACAGGTTTAAGGGTGAAAGAAGCAACATTTTATTCCCTCTGTCAAGGAGCTTGAAAGCAAAACCTCCCCTGACTCCTGTAACTCTTCTCTACATCCGAGTTTATGGTGCTCCTTGGAGATGAAGGTGGTGTTTGTTCTATGCATGACTGACAAATCTGCCTCCAGATTTCACAACTCAAGGAGTTGGCTATCACCACAAAAAAGAAAAAAGACAAAAGAAAAAATGAAAGAAAGAAAAGAAATTGAGTTCTTCTCTCAAGGCATCAATGCATTTTAATTTTTTTTAATATAAACCAGGTGATGCAAAGGATTATAAACTTATTAAATATAAGAGTTTCAAACCAGTTTGCTGGAAGGAATATCCCCAAGTACATATCTGAGCATAGGAACTGATTTTCTGAGGCAAGGGAGTTTCTAGGGATTAAATCTAAGGGGCTGTGGCACTGTTTGGGGGAGCTGTGTGAGTAAGAGAAATGAGGAGGAACATTTCTCCACCAGGTCAGAGGAGATCTCTGGAAAGTGCCAGATATCAAAAACCAGGACAATAAATGGGCTCTGATGAGGTCTGTGTTATTCAGCCAAACAAAATTTGGATCCTTCTCTACAAAGAATTGAGGTAATGTCATCCCCCACTTATCTCCTAACGAGCTCCCAATTTAAAGTAATCACTCACATCACAAATCTTTAACATCCCTTGGAAAAGGGAGTCTCCAGTCTGTGCCAATCTCTTTTCCCCCAAAACCCATAGGACTGTGCTGGGTGAACTTGTTGATGCACAGAACACTCAAAGCAATGCTAGACACTCAGAGGAATGCTAAAAATGCTAAAAATACCCTCAGTTATCAACCAAACACACCAATATATCTGTTTGGGAAGAGATTAGAAACCATCAGAGATTTAGTTCAGGCTTTATGTTGGAATTACCAGGACAAACCCTTGTCCAGTGGAAGTTCTGCCATCATCTTCTGGTGATTGGATACCCTCATCCATGTATCAGCCTCAATGTCAGCTCAAATATACAAATATTAAAGTATTAACAGTGATTTTGTATGCTTAGCCATTTAATGGACTGATTGCCATTTTAGGAGCCTGCCAGCATTTTGTGTTTTCTGCTGGCACTGTGACTGCACTCAGTGGTGTGTTTGCAATGTCTGTTCAGGATAGTTAGGCAAATTCATTAGTTCTAGCTCAGTAGTGCAATATTTCCAATATTTTGATGTTCCTTTTTTATTACTCCTTCTCTAGTGTGTTTTTTCCTCCAGCAGGATGTGCAAACAACTTTGAAAGTCACCTGCAGGCTCTGGATTGCCAGCACCCTCCTGTTTCCAATGGTGCTGTGCCCTAAAGTTTGGCAGCAAGTCCTTTAAAATCCTCTCTGTGCCATGGGGTTTGTGTCTGAATTGATTTGGCTTTTCCCCCCAATGCAATAAACACCAGAGAGCAACAGGGACCACGTCCTTGGGTGGCTACTGAAATGCTGGCAACAGTGCCCTGGGAGGTGCTGTGCTCCAGAAAAAGCCAAACCAGATCCAGGTGCTGCAGTAAAAGTGGTTTTTGTTCTTGCTTTCACAAGAGGAAGAACATTAAGCCCCAGTGTTCTGGCCTTACTCCACCCCATTCTGCCTGCCCTGGGCTCCCCTGCAGCTGGGATTGCTCCCCATGTCCTGCTTTTGGCTGAGACAGGTTCATTTGCTTCACAGTTCCCGGTGTGAGGATCATTTTTGGACTTGTGGCTGAATTTTGACAACATGGGGGTGTTCAAATCACTGGTGAGCAGCACTTTTATATTCACACATCAAAGGTTTCTCTGCTTTGGAGCCACCAGGAAGGAGACTGGGGGTGCAGGAGAAACTGGGAGGGTGCAGAGCCAGGACAGCTGATCCCAGTTATCCAGAGGGATATTCCATGTCCTAGGGCATCATGCTCAGCAATAAAAGGCAGATAAAAGGAGGAGATGGGATGGGAAATGCTCAGAGCTGTGGCATTTATCTTCCCAATAAAAATTATGCAGGATGGAGTTTGGCTTTCCTGGGAATGGCCAAACATCTGGGATACAGGGACTGAACTCCTTGCTCTGCTTTTTTGTGCACTCAGCTGCTGTTTCACCTCTGAAATCATCTTGAGCTCAACCTTCTTCTCTCTTTGCTGCTTTGATCCCAGTCTGCAGGGTGGGAATGCCACAGCAAAGCCACAATTCCGAGTGAGGACTGTGTGGATCCTGGTGCCTTTTTGGGGCTACCTAAATTCAGAATTCAGGCAATAAAAGCAGTTCTATTTATTGAAAAGCCTTCAGGTACATTTGGGGCAGACAAAGTTCCCCCAGGGGCTGCACACAAAATGGATGATGGATCATGGGTTTTTATACTTTGATAAGTTTGGTCCATTTGCATATTGAGGATTAATCTCCCAATTACAGCTCCAGGTAATGAAGTCATTTACCCCAAGTTTGCTCCCCCCAATTCACTTTTGTTTC
>JAOTQP010000619.1:2454994-2465392 GCA_026413545.1 Cichladusa arquata
TGTGCCCCTTGTGTGCAGCCTCTGGGAGGCTCTGGCTGCCCAAGCTGTGCCTGTGGAAGGCCTCCAATAAATCCCCATTTTGTTCTCTTATTCTGTTCTAGGGAGCCTCTCCAAGGCATCAGCACTTTGCAGAGGTGGAAGGGAACTTGGGCTCCTTCCCCTTGCTGAGGGGGTCTCTCCCAGGCAGCCCCTGCACCCTGAGGATGAGCACGGGGTGAATGTGCCAGTCAGTGCCATCCCCATTAGATGTGACTTTAACCAGTGCTAGCAGCTTAATATGCTGATGGTTAATGAGCCATTCAGGGAGATCCAGCTTTCTGCTTTGCTGGCTTGATGAATTCATCACCATTCCTTAAAGCTCCTCCTTGGCTTTGGAGGCTGCTGGCTCCCAGGAGAGGCTCTGGGCATGGGGGGCCACTGGGGCTTCCAACTGCTGCCCAGCCATAGGTGGGGACATGTGGACTGCTGACCCACACCAGCTCACATCCATCAAATACCAGAAAATAAATCTGCTCACTGAACCAGCTCTCTCTATAGAAAACCTTGCTCTATAAGCCTCTGTAAGCAGTTTCAAATTTGGCATAGGGCTCTTTCAGGTGACTCCTATCCTTTACTTTCTCCTTTATTAACTCCATCTGTTTTTTTCCCCCCAGTGGAAACAAACAATTCAAATACTCAACTATTTGTTTGTTCAGAGAAATCAAACACTGGAAAAGTGTTGGGTATGGCAGAGCCCAGAAATCCCACCCAGGTGAATGGGACCCTTGCACAGTGAAAGGAGGGAAAGCAGAAAATCCTCACAGGGGGTCAGACTTTTGGAGAAGGTTCCAATGAGCAAATTGAGATGCTGAACAAACTTATGGAAACACAGAGCTACAAAGAGCAGGGGTTTTGGGTGTCCCAAACCACCCCAAATCACAGAGTTTCTCTTTTAAAGGAAGCCACAACAATCTAATCCCTGGTTGTCCTGGGGAAGGGAATGGTCTCCAGGAGGATGTGGAGGCTCCCAAATATCTCAGGCACCGTTTACCTGAGCAGACAGAGCTGCAGTGAACAGCCTTGGAGCCACTCACAGCAAGGCTGGTGAAGGAATCAGTGATTCCAGTCCCATCACACATTAAATCAGAGGCTATCTAGTTATTTAGAAAATAAACTGTCAGAATATGATTGGAATGCAGTTTTGGTAAGTTTTGTTTAAATCATTGAGAGCTTTTAATATTTTTTTTCCCATGGCTGAGAGACAAATTTATTTATCAGGCAGAATTTTCCAGTCAGAAAACATGTGCATCTATACATGCAGATGCACAGGGGCCTGCCCACATTTACATGGATTTATCCAGAGACATTCATGCCTTGCCAGAAGCATCAGAAATGGATTTGAGTATGCAAAACCCCGAGCATCCCCTACAATCACTGAGTGTCTGCGACTCCCTTCGCCTTGCAGAGGGGAATAAAGACATTCAGCAGCTGCATGGAGCGTGCAGCCCACTGCCACCACTGCACTGGGCTCTGAGAAATGCTCAGATCTCACAGTTTCTGCTTGGAGTGGTGAGAAAATCAATTCCAGACCGAAAGGGCTGGAGGCAAAGGGATAAGATGAAATGTGACTGACAGAGAGACAGCATCCAGTAATGCTCAGCCAAATGAAAAGGCAGAAGAACACAGGAATAGTAAAACCTCTCCATTTTTGTTTTAATTGGGAGGGGACTTAACAGGCAGTTCTGGTGCTCCAGGCAGCCCCTGGAAATGTTAACTCTGCTCTGCTCTGAAGCAAAACATGCAGAACACACACAGGGCTCTCTGCCTCCAACACTGTGCCACGGGAAAATGAGACTGTGATTCCCTGTGACATCAGGATGAAATGAGGTTGTCAAATCAAGTCAAAGTGAGGTGGCAGGGAAATTTTCCTCTGCTCTCTGGTGCTGAAGTGGTTTTTTCAGTCAGTGTCCTGTGCCTCTGCTTCTCACTGTGTTTTGCCCTGATGCTACAAATACAAACAGCCTCTGGAGGTGGGAAAGGCAAAGCTTTTCTCCTCAATCCACTTCGTGCTCTGGAGAGGAATTCAAGATATTGAATTCAAAATATTGAACCCCAAGATATTGGCATTATAATCTCAGATTTTCAGCTTGGCTTCCTTCCCCACAGCTCCAGTCCCCCGTCCCAGGGAGCACCTTGAGAGCAACATCCTCTGAGGGCTGTAAGAGATTGCAGGGATTAGTGAACACTAAAATGTCTGGCTGAAATTAGCCCATAATTATAAAGTATTGCTGCTGCAAGAGTCAAACTGAAGCTTTTGAAAATCGTGATGCATGGAATTGGAAATCTCATTTTTGGTAGCTTTTTTTCCCTTCTCTGGTCCTTCCAGCATTCTGAAGAGACTGAGGGGAAGGAACAAGTGACAGAGACCTAATGAGTAATAGGAAATGTCAAGGTGAAGGAGAAAACCCCTTGCACCCTCCAAGGCAGCAAATCTGTCCTTTGGAGGTGTTTTATCACAGCAATCCCCACACCCTGACTAAAGTACAGTCAATTTGTTTATTTATTTATTTATTTATTTATTTATTTATTTATCTGGGGAGGGGGGTTGACCACGTTTGTTTGTGATTTCAGGGAGGAAAAGCAACTTCTCCTCCCTGTCCCACAGCAAAAAAATTGTCTCCTCAGTAGCACCTGGCTTTTTTTTGACGGTTTCCAGCCCAATTAGGAAACATTAAACATTACAAATGCAAGATGGAAGTGGAGCCAGGAAAGCTTAGAAGGAGGAGGGAGAGCTTGGATTGCAAATCCTGCTCACTTTCCCAGTGGAATCAGTGGAGTTAACAAAGGAAATGCTTCCCAGCAGTGGATTTCTACCAAAATCTTCACGTGTGGAGATAAATTCCATGTTCTGAGGATCATGTGGTGAGGCCATCATATCCCCCATGCCTTCCAAACCACAATGTCTGATTGGCATCAGCCACTGAGGAGATTTTCTGTCCTGTCTGTCCCTAGGTCAAAGCAAAGATAGGAGAAGTTGAAATGTGGAAGGAAAGGCGTTCATTTAGATGCAGTAAGATGCCTTTATAAACCTAGAAGTGGCTTTTTTTTCCCCAGTAATTATTAATGTCAGGCTCTGAGTGAGTCTCTGACCGTCCCTGAATTGTCCCTGCCTGTTTTTGTGCTGCCAGCCCAGCTGGGCTGGGGAGATGTCCTGGTGTGTTCTGAACTGTTCCTGTCTAGGAGCACTGCACAAGTGGAGCTGTACAAATCTGAGTCCTTCTCCAGGGGTTTGTCCCTGCAGCAATGAGGAGAGAGCCATTGTTGGGGTGCAGATTAATGAGATGTTAATGGAGCAGTGGGTGATTTCCAGTGTCAGTGCTGTGGGGGCTGAGCTGAGCAGCTCACTTGACAAAAGAGCTGTACAAATGTGGAGTGCTCTGAGCTGAAGCAAAAGCTGAAATAAAAATTTTTGCTCATCATTAAATAGCCATATTTTCTGATCCAGGCAGGCTGGGAAGAATGGAGTCCTGCTCTCTGCTCTGCACTGCCAGGATTTCACAGGCACAAAGACAAAGGATGGGGTGAACAAAGTGCAAGTGTGGCTCTAAAAGACAGAGTGGGGCAGCAGAATATACCAGAATATCACACCACTTTTC
The DNA here is from genome assembly GCA_026413545.1 of Cichladusa arquata. Taxonomy (NCBI): domain Eukaryota; kingdom Metazoa; phylum Chordata; class Aves; order Passeriformes; family Muscicapidae; genus Cichladusa; species Cichladusa arquata. The sequence goes on from JAOTQP010000619.1 coordinate 2,458,630, forward strand.
AAAGCAGCTATCACTTCATTACATGTGGAGAGAGCTGAAAAGCACAGCATTTGAGAGAGTCAGAGAGTCACCCCTGGAAAAAACTACAGCACTTGACTGACAACTCACTTCTCACAACTGCTGCACTGCTTGGACATCAAACAGCACAAGTTCCATCAATCCATGAGAAAATTGGGCAACTCCACGGGCACTGTCACTTTGGCAGTCCCCACAGTGCCACAGTGAAAGCTGAAATGAGGAATAGCCTGGGTACAAAAAGCAGGGGAAAGTTTTATCTCTTACAACTCTTGTGGGGGGACTTTGGTGATGGGGACAAGGTGGTCCCCACATCTGGGACCTGATGGCACCCTGGGACTGCTGCTTCTTTATCTGCTTCAGCCTGACTGTGCAGTGCTGATATTCTCAAGGATTCAAAGTGCTCACGGATTTCCTTTACAGAGGTAGAGAGCTGTTAGAGTTAAGTGACCTTCCCAGCCCAAAATCAGCCCAGAAAAAAACCCCCGCAAAAAAAATCAAAAAACCCCCCAAACTTCCCTGCAGCTTTTTAAAGTTTATTTTTAAGGGAGACTATAATAAAATTATAGAATGGTTTGTGTTGAAAGGGTCCAGTTGAAAGGACATTTTCCACTGTCCCAGGCTGCTCCAAGCCCCAGTGTCCAGCCTGGCCTTGGGCACTGTCAGGGGCAGCCACAGCTGCTCTGGGCACCCTGTGCCAGGGCTCCCCACCCTCATGTACAGTATTTCTCTCTAATATCTGGTCTAAATCTCCCCTATTATTCCACAAAATATCAGAGTTCTGCAAGAACCACGGAATAGGGTTTGGCCCGAAGAAAGGAATGGATGTGGAGGTAGAAACTGAGGATGGAAAATGAGGCAGGACTTGTGAGGAGAAGGGAACTGCTCCAAGCTCAGCTTTGAGGTGATGGCATCACCTTCTGTGTCATGGCACAAGTGTCTGACTGGTGTCCCCTGAGCCCTGTGACTGCAGCAGTGCCACCAGTGCCGGCCCAGGAGGCACAGCCCCAGCCCTGCTGACCCAGGGGCCACCAAACACACCCAGAGCTGTGCCTGCTGCAGGGACAGGGGGATGGCAGCGTTTGACTGCGATTTCTGTGCAGCAAAAATCACTGACCTCCCTCAGTGGGGGCACAGGGGACACCAGGGGAGGGCAGGGAGGTCACCCTTCCCTGGGGGACACCTTTCCTGGGGGCTGGATGCTCTCCATCCTCCAGGGATAATGCCTGTGGGGTTGTGTGCACGTGGGGCACACACAGCTGGAGCCACAGCAAGGACAAATGTCTGTGAGAGAAAACAAACAGAGAATAAAGCTGGATTAAAGTGCAATGACACCACACGGAGCCAATCACCCTCTGCAGCTGCTGGGGCTTGGAAGGCAACCAAGGGAAAGGCTTTTCAGAGGTTTTACTTTTGGCATTTCCCTCCTCTAACACTAACCTGCTTCTGAAAGGAGGCCCCCACTTTCTGTCAATAAGCAGGAAAAAAATAGGCCTGAGAGTGTTCTGTGCAAAGCAGGTAGCTCATTTCCATGCAGAATCAATATAATTGCAAATGGAATCATTGCTGCTGAGGGTGGCTGGGTTTAATTGTGTGCATACATGCAGAAATATGTGTGGGCTTGGCAAAATCCTCACAGGGCACAGGCTGACCTCTGGAATTTATCAAGAGCCCTTTTGTGAACAGCAGCCTGTGTCAGACCTGAAAATAGACACACCCCACTGCACAGCCCAAATATCCTCCTGTGCCACACCAAAGATCCCTCCAGCCCTGGGGGTGGTTCATACAGATGTGCCAAACTGTACAGACTTCAGGTATCTTGATTTTAGCTGCTTTGAACTGAAGGCTTGATGAACCCACACTGACCAAATATCAGCTTTGTATGAAATTCTGTGAATTCTGTGAATTCTCATGGCCCATTTGTGTGTCCATAAGGAATGCTGCCCAGCTTGCTCAGCTTCCCACAGCACAAATTCTACTGGAGGTTATGAATTGTGAGTTCTCACCTCCTTTTTTGTCCCATTTGCCACTTCCCAGCCTTGGGACAGTTACTCAACACCATCAAAACCTCTGAAAACTTCCTGGCTATTCAAGGTGAACATATTTTACTGATCACTGCTCTAAGAACCTTCCAGTGGGAGATAACTCCTTAAACAATACAATTCCCTGCAAGTCCTGAAAGAAGGACTTTAGGAACAGGAAGTCTGTACTGAACAACAGCTTTTCTGCAATTTTACATTTAACCAAAAACCGAGGGAGGAATTAATCACCGCCATCAGCAAGATCTGCTCCATCAAACAGAGAAGCTCTGTCCACCATGTTGGGTGCCAAAATCTGTTTTGGTTTGAAAAGATGGGTGTTTGCTAAGGAAGGCAGGAGCCTCTCTTGAAATGGAAAATGTAAACCTCCTCCCTCTGAATCATTATAGTTTTGAAATTAAGGGGCTTTCAGCCAAAGATATGGCAATAGGAATAACAGGGTTTTATTAGGAAAATTAGGGAAAAATTCAGTAATAAAACAAACAAAAAAACAAAAAAAAAAACCCCAAAAACAAAACACTGACAGAGTCAGAATATAACCTGACACCCTGTCAGTCAGGGTATTGGTAGGAGTATTAATGAATGGTGGCTGCAGTCCTTCTGGAGTGACAGATGTGGTTCTGTTAAAGCAATAATCCTGTTAAAAGTGTAGTTTTCCTCTGCACTCCAGTGGAAAAAATGGTGCTCCAAATCTCAGATTTTTATCTAGGTGGGGAATTCTTGGCTCCTCCCCCTGAGTGGGGCATCTCCCAGTGGGATGATGTGATTTTATCAGTCATGCAGTAGAACTCAATAGCCCTTTAACAAAAAAATATCTCCCTAGACAAAAAAGAAATTGTAAACAAGATAAAGAAAACTGCCCCACCTAGTTTTAGCAGCTAGCCCATTAACAGAAGATATCCCTCCAAAAGTTAGGAGGGATAAGTCATAAAAGAGATGAAGTACACTGTTCCACCTAGTTTTATAGTGATAAAATACATCCTTTTAGTTGCATCTTGCATTGCACCCTAAACCAGCTGCTGCTCAGCTTGAGTCCTCAACAATGTTCACTCTGCTCCTAAAGGGGCTTTGCAAAGGTGGAGCCAAGCAGAGATCTCCACAGCCCTGATCCCCACAAGAGCAGAGCTCGAGCCAGAGGATGCAGCCATAGCACACAGGAGTGGGGATGCCTTTAGGCAGCTCACAGGAAATCTGTAGGTTTTTGTGTTTTAAATATTTTGGTTTCCTCAGTTTTATTTTCTTTGAAGTGGATTGTGCTCCAAAAAATCCCTTAGGGTGAAATGAACAGAGCACTGCAACACTCCTGAACCTTCCTAAGATATTTTCCTAATTCTCCATAGGAAATGTTTCACCTTTCTACCCCTCTTCCTCTGTGTTTTTAAGAGAAAAATTAATGTAATTAAGACCTTTTATTAATGAAATTATAGTTGCAAGCCTCAAATCAATTAACAATAAGGAAAATCACACAATACTTCGCAGTTTTGGGTCTGTGGTTATGTTGTGCCTAAAGCTGAGGATGAAGAGCCAGTCAAGAGAGAATTGTTCAAAACAGTCCTGACTTTGGTCTGTGTTTGCCCCTAGTTAATTTGAACAGTTTTTTAGAAAATAGACATCATGGAATAGCAGAGGTCACGTTTATCCCAGATTTTTAGCTGGACTTGCAAATAATTATACAGAGCTCTTACACTCCAGTCCAAAGGAGGGAATTGGTGCTCAGGACTGGACTCACACATTGCTGAGTGGATTTTACTGGGCAGAGTGGTGGAAGCTGCCCATGCTCAGTGTGGGAAGCTGAAAGAAAAACAGAAACAGCAGCAACAACTCCTCAGAACTCAAAATTGGCATTTAACTAATTGTGTACAATATCTGTGAATTGGGGTTCACAAATAATAATTCTAAACCTGCAGAGCCATTTACTCCTGGGCTCGCTATCATGCTCACACGAGTTTTGCATGCATGTGCCCACATTCCTGCCTAGATTTATAACTAGAAATGCTTAAAAAGTCTCTATAAAACAGTTTTTTGTGCTGGCCATGGATCTATGGCTGTGTGACAGGCTCAGAGGAAGGCTGGACACACTTGAGACATGGGTGAACTTCGATTTTTAGGGCTCAGTTTGTGGGTTGGCTTAGACATCACACTGGGAAAAGAGTAAGAGCAAAGTTCCTGCAGTCCATTCTGACAGCACTGCCTCCATCACATTCCCAGAAAATCCCCCAGGGAATGTAACCATGGAATACAACCTCTGGATCTGGTGGATTCCAATAATATCCCTTAAAATTCCATGGAGGAGAGCAAAGACTTCACTGCCAGCTGAGCTCTCTACTTGTATTTAACATCCACAAATGATAGAAAGCATATTTACTGCAGAAAAAGGAGAGGGAGTCTATCTGCTCCCATCAAACAGATTTATTGATTGACAAATATATAAATTGAAAATCAAGATTTAATTTAGCCAGAGGAGCACCAAGTGCACATTTTCAATGCATGAGAAACGCTAGTATAAATCAAACTTAGAACTGAAACCTGCTATTACTTGAAAATAACTGTCCAACATCTCTTTGATCTACAGGCAAGGAGCAGAAAGAAATAAATGTGCCTCTGAGGAATCAGGACAGCCCTAATTATTTTCTTGTAAAGAGTGTATTTCATTGCAGTGCAAGCAACACATTCAATAAAACAAAAAAATGCAATCATTCAGCACTCACTTATTTATTTATTTTGGACTTACAAGAAGTATTTTGCAAAACATTATGGTTGGCTTTGGTTTCTCAGGTTACCTGCATAGTCTCTTGAGTTAAACACTTATTAGTGTGGAAAAGTGTCCAGAAAACATCAGACAATGCCTCTGAATACAAATAATTTCATAAATATGCAGGTGGTGCCTCAATGTGACACTTGGCTTGTCTGAGGAACACTGATCGACTTAAAAAAAAAAATTAAACTCCATCAAGTGTGAGCACAATTTAATTTAATACTTTATATATTGAAGGCAAAACTATGAATTTGAGGGGTTTGTAATGTTTCAACTCCTAGATAAAACAGGATATCCATAGCTTGGCATGAACAGGGTCAAGGGCAAATATTTGGGGGAAAAATCAAGACCAAGTCAAGGAGCAGACAATGATGTTGCCACAGTCAGCAGAAGGAGAAAAAACAAAGAAGAAGGAAAAGAAAGAAAAGAAAGAGCAAAAACCCAGCAATTAAGGGGGCAATCAGAACAGATTGGGGGTCTCACTTTGGTCTGATTAATTTAGAAATAGTGAGAAAATTGATTTTTTTTCCCTGAAGCTGGATGGGTGACTCCTCCCAGGACAAAGTGCTGTGTACATGGAGTGGGCAGTGGGGATCCCCATGGATCACAGCCTGAGTGTGAGGAAAAACAACTTCAGGAAAAGGAGGAAAAAGGAATTGCACTGCACTTTTAATTATTTTCCAGAAATTAATGGACCAAAATCATATTTAGGAACCAAATCTCTCTCAAGCTTAACTTCTCTCCCTTTTATCCACCGTATTGTCAATACACTCCCACAAGAAGTAATTTTCAAGGTTTCCCATCCACAAAATCACTTTGAAAGCATCAAAAATGACATTTTCCTGGTCAAGTCCTATTGAACTCTGAGCCAGATTCTTAACTTGGTGGATTATTTTTGTGCTCAAAGACATTTATAATCCTCTCAATCTACTGCCAGCTCTATAACTCCCTAATTCTCTTCATTTCATCTTGGCAGTCACTGCAGGACCACGGTGAGATGCAGACCTGTTGGGAAGGACTGACAGGAAATAAACAGTGGAATGTCCTCCCCTGCTCCAGAAGAGAACTGAAACCTGCTCAGAAGAGACATATTTAAATGACATTATATGGCTTAAAATAGGATATTTTACCCCAAAATGAGTGCCCACAGAAGGCCCTAGCCTTGTGGAATCACTGTGGAGCTCAAACCTGGGAACAGGCACAATGAGCAAGTTGATTTTCCTTAACTGTGGCTATTATGAAATTAAAAAATCTCAACCACCACCAGGAAACATCCTATTCTCTCAGTGCAGTTCTGTAGAGCTGCAGAGAATTGGGCGCTAAATGACCTGGGTTTCTATTTCCTGGCATTTTCTGCAGAAAATTGGGGGCTAACTGACCTGGGTTTCTGTTTCCTGGCATTTTCTGTAGCTGACTCTGAGCACTAGTGTCACTTTATCCCCACTCTGACCTTGTCCCAGTGCCTGCAAAAGACCCAGCAGGGCCCCAGTGAGGAGGGTTCAGCTGGTGTTGGGTCACTGTGTTGCCTTTTTCCCAACCTGGAAATAAAACTCTGGGTAATTTCAGTAAGGAGGTGATATAAGAGTGGATCTTTATCTGAGGCCTTCAGGGCAGTTATGGAAAGATGTCCACAAAAGCCCACCCCCGCACGGATGAGTACATTTTTATAAGTTTTAGGAAATTAGCATAATTGATAAAAAGCACCAATTCGGAGGATGAGTGGTGATTTAATTTCTCCCCATTTTAAGACCCTTCTCTGGAGCTTTCTTTCTTATTAGTTGTACTTTGTTTATGAAAATGTATTTTGGAGAGTTGTTTTTGGCCTTGGTTCCTGTCCTGGTTTGAAGGACAGGTGTCTGCCAATAAAGGCAGAAGCTTCTCTTTGAAATGGAGAATGTAAACACCCTCCCTCCAAATTATTATAATTTTGAAATTAAGGGGCTCTCAGGCAAAG
>JAOTQP010000619.1:2465492-2479608 GCA_026413545.1 Cichladusa arquata
GCTTAGGGAAGGGCCATGGAAAATTACTGGGAAAATTATCTAGTGATACAATAGGCTACAGAGCTACAAATAAACATGCAAAGAATTCAGGGAAGATATTAAAGAAAAAAGGCAAAACCCAAATGGCATCAATGACACCAGGCTCACACAGAAATCACAAACAGCATCTCCAAAGGCATCCTGAGACCTGAGGGTGGCTGCTGATGGCAAAGGCTGATGGAGAAGTTTCCTCCTCATTAATTTCCACATCCATGTTTGGCAAAGGGAAAGCAGGAATTCAATACCTCACTTAAACCTCTGAGCACATCAATTTAAATTCCTGGGGATGACAGCAAAAGCCCAGTGCCTTTTTGCACTTGGTATCTGCAGCTGGAATTCCAGATCAAGGGAAGGAAGGATCTTCTCCCTGGTGCTGTGGAAGGGTGGTTTGGTGCTAAACTGAGCACAGGCTGATGCTTCTCTCTCACCTGTTTGTTTGGTGTCATCACAAATGTTTATTGGCGTCTGCTGTGTTGAGTTACCTTGTAAAAACTTGAGATTAACCAATTAGAAGACACAGGAGGGAACAGTGCTGGTTCCCTTCTCTGAACCACAAGGAGATATTTTAGGGAGGAACTGAGCAGCAAACAGCTGGAATTGGGATTTACAGCAAGGGAGAATCAATCAAACATACCAAAATAACTCAGCGCAAGCAGAACATGGAAAAGCACAGGGGCTTTGTCTAGGTGGGACTGAATCTGGATGTTCAGGTGTTTCAATAAAATCAGTGACACACCTGGAGGAGGAGGGTGTTAGATAGGGGTGTGCAGAATTTCCCGCCACCTTCCTGTGGCACTGCTGCCTCAGGTCTTGTTCTCTTGCCTGAGGGAATTTGAGAGGGAATGAATCCTCCCCCACTCAGGAAATTTCCTGTGCAACACCTCAAGCCCAGGCCAGGTGGGTGTGTGACAGCCAGCAAGGTGTCTGAGGTGAAATCTGGAAATGTAGGATGTGAAGGGACTGGGATATGTTTCCTTTCTGTCCTCAGCCTACCTCAACACTTCCCTCAGACAAAGTGGGGTCGTTTAGCAGTGTCACATCCCATTATGCAGCTTGTTCAGTCTGGGGCATATCCAGTGGCATTTCTTCTCTTTTTTTAATCTGGTTCAAAATCTCAGCACAAAGAGGATATTGAGAATTAATGCACAGGCAAGTGCGGGTAAAAAAATTACATAAGAACCTTAAAAAGCAAAAAAAAGCTGCAAGTTTTTCACAGCTGGTAAGACAGAGTTTTCCTTTTGCATTCATTTAAATCTAAGTGAGAGAAGGTTTCATATACATTGCTCTTAGCCCAGGTGACCAGGAAGCTCCCACAGATAAAAGTGTAAGGCTTTCACATTGCATTGCAGGAATATCTGAATTTCTTTTTCCTCCAACACGCTTTGTGTTGATTTAATCAAATTGTCCTGCATCCTATTTTTGACCCTGTAAATATTCCTTTGAGAGGAAATATGCATTTGACCTCTAAATCATATGGGAGTGAAGACCATTTTCAAATTATTTTTTGTCAGGGGCCATAAAAATTTTGGAAAGCCATGGATTTATCATAAAAACTTTGGAAAGCCATGGAGTTACCTATTAAAACATGAATTAGCTTATGTGAATATTAAGTCTCTTCCATCCTCTAGAGAGACCAAGCCATCTTTATTTGTGGAAGTCACTGCTGAAGTATAAGAGAAGTCACCCTTCAGAGCTGGTGGCAATGTAGAAATAATTAGCCCAGCCAAAACTATTTATTGGGAGCCATTAGCCAAAGGATTAAGTGTTGATTCATTTCTTTATTTTTAGGAGGAGACACACAACAAAGTGCAGAATATGCAGAACGTCCTGATTCCAGCCAAGGGCAAACCTTTCCCTGGAGTGGAGCAGCACAGGAAGATGTCCAAGGGGAGAACAAAATAAACAGAGCCAGCCAAGAGAAGGCTCATTGTGCTGCACCTCCTTTATTTCAGAGCCAGGAGATTTTGCTCCCTTATCTGCAGCAGCCTCTCACCAGGCAGAACTCTGGCTAAATGTGTTTTTTGGCAGGAGAAAGCCAACCCTGCTGTTTGCAAAGCCAGAGACCAAGCTCAGAAGGGCTCTGGAGGGTTTGGACCAGCCAGGATGCTCACACAGTGACACAATCCTCTTTTTTTTGGCCCAGCCACAAAGAGAAAACACATCTCAGCACCAAATTCCAGGGTGGCTTCAGCTCTCACCAGCTCACTGCACTCAGAGCCATCCCAGATTTATGGCCAAGGGATTGTAGAGCTAGGGGAGTGTGGGCAGCAAAAGGGTGATGCTGGAATGAATTTCAGTGCTCAGATGCACCTGAAGGACTTTTCATTGCTTGTCTCAGGACCACACTTCCAGGTTTTGTCTGGTTTTTCCTTTATAAAATCACCTCTCTGAAATGGTTCCCCTGGACAGGGCTCTGGTCTCTCCATGGCAGAGCAGCTCTGATGTTTTTTTCATCCATTCCCTGGGGGATTTCCACCATGCAGATGTGACATTGGATGTGGGATTGTCCAATAAACAGAGCACTGCAGAGATTTGTGCCATCCAAAACCTATCCAGGATATTTTGGTATCACTGTTCCCAGTAAACTGGAAGGGAATTACAGGAATGAACTGGCAATCCAAATCAAACACCACAACCAAAAAATATCTCCACAAAAGGCACAGAATTGAATCAAACACTCTGTGAGGAGTTTTTCTGACGTGAGGGACACATTTTTCAGTGTCCCCTGCCTCAGACAGTGCACTGAGATAAAAAATTGTTATTTACAATACAAAATATTATCTAGAACTGTATTTACATAGAAGACTTCATTGCAGTGCCCCAGCAATTTATTTCTCACACATAACTCATTTTATAAATGAAACTATGTAAACATTATGGAAATACTGGTGAGAAAGTGAGAGCTATGAGATTTTGGGTTTCCCTTCAAACCATACCGCTGTTTGTTGAAGAAGAATTATTTTAGTTCAGATCAATTTAGGCAATAAAAAAAAAAAGAACAAAAAAATTTAAAGTTTTGCAGAAATCACTTTGGAAGCAAAACCTGGGCAAAAAGTCCCAAACTCCTGAGACTGTATTTATTTTAATTTTATTGGAGAACTGCCATGATAGTGTACATTTTCTGGATGTACACATACTCAAGGGAGGGCAGAGACAGCACAGGAAACACAGTTTTTTTCACTTTAAAACCTTTAAAAACTGCAAGCAGCAGCTGAGTAATGCCTAGAAAAACCTTTTACTTTCTTAAATCCAAAGCAATAAAGAAATAGTCCATAAAGATGGCCAGAGATGATAGCTTAGTAATTTCTTAGGGTTATTTTTAGGATGTAAAATTGAGACATTTTATAGAAAGACTCTAATAGAGAGTTTCATTTCATTTGCAGTCCTGCTGGGCTGTTATCTGAGGAGAAACAAAACCTCAGACATGTAGCTTAGCTCTTCTAATAAAACCAAAAACTGGAGACCTGAAGGCCACCACAGCAGAAAGGTTTTAATTTCATTATTAGATACAAATCCAAATGCACTGGCAATTTCTTTGGATACAGCTGTTTCAGGGGGAACCAAGCATGACAAGAGAATGGCCTCGTTAAAGGTTTTAATTAATAAGGCAGAGCACGAAAGAGAAGAATGGGAAGAGGACTTTGCTGAGTTCTCCTGAAAAGAAGAGATAGAAGCTACACAACCTCCACAAAATGATCAAAGCCACCTTTGTGGTGCAGCCCAAGCTGGAATCCCAGAGCAGGAAGCCCTGGAAGAGTTTGGGACTCAGCAGCAGCAGGAAAATTCCAGTGACCACCCCAGAGCAGCTGAGCCACCACAACCCTTCACTGCCCTGTAAAATAAGAATTCCCTGCTTGCTGCCTTGGTAATCAGCAACAAATTGCCAAATTATCCTCCAAAATAAAAAAGAAAAGCAGCAAAGGAATGTAAAACAGGCAGTGCTGGGTCTGAATGTGGCTCTGGGAAGTGTCCACTCCTTCTGTTTAAGAGAGAATTTACCTGCAGAGAAGTTGTCCCATTCCCCTTCAGGAGCACAGGCTTGGTTCTCACACATGTATCTCACAGAGCTTAGATTGATGTCTCAGGACATTGTGGGAAAAATCAAACCAAACCCTTTTCAGAGAACTGTTTCAGTTCCAAAATCAAGAGCTCTTTTCCTTTCAGTCAGCATCTCCCTGCTCTGTGCAGCTCCTCCACCCCAAGGCACAGGAGCTCAGAATTCCCTGTTTAACAACCTGCCTGTACCCCCAGCTCCTTGGAAATCCATCAATGTGGGTTCAATGTGGAATTCCAGTGGTTCTGGATCTCCTTTCACCACCACCACGCAGATAATTCACCTCCAGGCTAGCAAAGCACCCACTTTTATTCAGTTTTGCCCACAAAAGCTGTTTGGAGCATAATTTTAACACCACAAACATCTCAACCTGCTGTATACCACCTCCTAAACGCTCAGCCTGGTGAATTCTGCCCCTCCTCTGAGGGATGATGAGGAACACAAGGTGTCAGCCTTCATCTGCCATGGTTAAAAAGCTTTTGGGATGAGGATTAATTAGCACGTTGAGCACACATCTGGGGACGAGCAAGCGAGCTGCAAAAATCACAAACAAATTTCTCTGTGCCAGCCTCCCTTTGTTTTCCAAAAAAATCTCACACCAGTGAATTACTGAGAGTTTAACCACTGACCAATAATTTCTCAGGGGAATGTCCCTTTTTAGTTATTATCTAGGAAAGGGAGCTGACCTCCTTTGGTGTCTGCTGCAATTTGCCCTCTCAAATTAAAATTCCTGTTGATGAAACCTAAACCAGAGTAATTCAAGCCCCAGGAACTGCTCAAGTTCTACTGGAAGCTGGATGCAAAACCGACAGCAAGAGTAATTGTCTATTTGTTTATTCACATCTGGCAACCAGCCATGACCTCAGAGATCTTTTTCAGACCCAAAATTTTGTCAGGATGGAGAAAAGTCCTCCTGTTTGTAGATTCATGTCCCCATAAACAAAAAAAGCCTAAAACTCTATCCTCTAGAAAGATTGGGCTCAGAGGCAGCCCAGGCTCTAACAAGTGTTGTTAGAAGTCAATTGCATCACTTAGCAGAGAAATTTTAGCTCAAAATAATATCTTTGAATTGTATACAGAATATGAAGACTTTTTTTTTTTTTTCCCCATGTTTGGATCCCACCAAACCTGGTTCTTAATTCCAAGCTTGGTGAAAATAGCACAAAAAAAAAAAAAAAAGACACTGATGTGAGTCAGATTTTTGGTTTGGAGAAAAGTAAATTTTTCCATTGGTCTCTGATCTTTACTGTAATTTTCATTCTGTGGAATTTGAGCAGAATTGTGTAGCTTCACATAAGGATGAGCCATGATTCAGGAAACATTGCCTCTCTTCCCTATATTTGATATTTTAGCCAGCTCAGACTGTTGTACAATGAAGGGATGCAGTTGTGTTTTCTGCACCAGAGGGTTTTCTCTCCTCTTCCCAAGTTCTATTGCAGGATATATTTAGCTATAACTGCACCAGAAACAAGAAATGCTCCTACTTCTGGAATTTACTTAGTTTCCCTCCCACACTGATGTGAGGAGGAATTACAGAGCTTGATCTGTGACTGAGGGCACATCCAGAGGTGACACAGCTGATGGCAAGTGACACTGCTGAGGACAAGGGCAGGGTGGAAACCCACACATTTCTGTCCCTCTGCTTCACCTCAGAAATATTTTATCAAGTAAAACAAACTTTCAATAGCAGAAACAACATCAAGAAATAGAGTTGAAGGGCTTTGCTTCCTTTACAAGGTCTTCCAAGTACCACCTCCTCAAATAAAATGTGCACCACTGATGTTTAATGTTTATTTAGCACATGCATCATGTTCTTTTTACCAGTCTGGAAAACTTGGGTCTGTAGGATGGAAAGAAAAACATTTGAAATCACTCACAGCACTTATTTATCCACAGAAATGATCCCCACTTAATCTCTGAGCAGGAATACCAACAAAGAAGAGAGAGAGACTTCAGCTGTGAGCATGGGCATGGAAAAATGACTGTGCTGCCAGGGAATGGGGTGGTGGAACAGAGAACCCTGTGGGGTTGTTGGTGTGTGAAATGCACACAGGGGCTGCTGTGCTTTCTCTCCAGCTTTAACTGAATTATTCCTCTGATATTTTGCTGAATTATTCCTCTGATATTTTGCTGCACTCCCCAAAACCCTTTAAAAGCAGGAACATTGCCTGGGATATGCCAGATAAGAATAGAATCACGAGCAGCCCTCAGCGAGGGTGGGCAGGAACAGAAGAATCCCATTGTCTAATTATTAAATCTATTCTCCAGGCTGGGGAAGGTGTCAGAACACTCAGGAGAATTCATCCCAACAGCAGAGCTGCAATTAGGGGGATGCTCCAAGGACTGGGGAGAGACAACAAAATGGGAATCACAGCTGGGGGTTGGGGAAAGTCCATTTAGGGTCCCCAATTATTTCTCCCAACAGGGAGAAACCTGCCTGGGTTCTGTCCCCAGTTCTTTCCTCATCAGGGCTTCTCACCTGCCAGGGTGGGAGCAGGTGCAGAGTGGCCAGAAAGGATCAGGAGAGGCCTCAGGAAAGGGAATATTGGAGAATTTAGATGGACCCCAAGGTGTTCCAAGGAGAAGGTCAGTGGAGGCAGAGCTTTGTGTCGGTTTTCATGGAAGGAGGAAGAATTCCACAAAGTTTCTTCTGCCCTGCCACAGGGGTGGGTTTTTCCCTGGGAAAGAGATGAAAATGCTGGGATTCAGCAGCAGCCTTGAGGGATCTCCTCAATTCTCTCCCAAGCCTCCCCTGGCCTCGTGGTGCCCCGTGAGTTTGGCATTTCTGGGATGAGTCTGGAAGCCCACCTGCAGGAGCCAGGTGATTCCATGGGAAACTCAGCTTCCATCAAAGACCTGACATTAATTTCTAATCATGCTAATTGCAATTTAAAAGGTGTTAAAGCAACATCTTTAAAAATTGTTGCATCCCCAACAAGTCCAGTGGTATTTTTAAAATTATGAACATCAAATTTTTGAGATGCGTATTTTGAGAATTCACAATTTTGAGATTCAAATAGTGATGCTCTTTTGCTGGATCACCTCATCTGACACAGCCTATTTTTTTTTTTTGTTCTACATCTAAATTTTAATTTGAACAATAAAACAGAAATTACTGAATTTGTTTTCATTTTGAAGAGAGTTTCATGCTTGTAAATGTATCCATGATACTTTAAAAATGATGTTAAAGCTAAATATAAGTCAAAGCCCCTTTTATCTACTATGATCTCTTATGCAATGTGTTACAGAGTGGCTGCATAGAATGTGTTAAATTATTTTTTTTTTCACTTACACAGTATGCAGATACAGAAATCAGTACTCCTGGTATTTCTCAGATACAGAATCTGAATTCAGATTCACACAGAAGAAATAAAAAGAGGCAGCCAGGAGAGAGCAGATAGTGACTCAAGAGAACATTTCTTGAATATTAACCATAATTTTGAATAACGTTTTTACAGTCTTCCAAAATTTTGTTTGCTGTTCCTCAGAGCAAATATTTACAGAAATAATAGAAGGATCTGCTGGGAACAGCACAAAATATTCCCAGCATGGTGCTGCAGGAGCAGTAGGAACTTCCTCAAAGCATTTTTGTGTGTACCTCCAGCTAAAGACAGAGTGTTTACACTGCAAACAGCCTCGTGGAGCTTTTCAGAGAAAATTCAGCATCTCAAGGAAATGCAGAAGGAATTCTCAGCTGAGCCTCCAGCAAGTAGGGAAATGTCTTGATTTGTGTGTGTTTTGGAGAGGATCCTGTGCTGGACCAATGCATAATCCAAAGATGTAAATTAGAGACATCTCGGAATACTCAAAAATCAAAAATGCAGCATTTCCATGTTCCATGGACATCCATGGAAACGACTCCATAGAGAGCAGAAAAACAACAATTCAGAGAGGATTCCACTGTCACACAGAAGAGCAGGAATTCTGCAGGTCTGCTGATGATGGGAAACTCCCTGTGCAATTTTTTGGGTGAATTATTGTATTTTGGGGCTGCAGGCTTTGAGGCTCTTGCTGTGGCCAGTGGGGATAGGCCTTAAAGCTTAAACTTAAGGAAAGCCCAAGATCTAAGCACACAAAAGGCCTCTTAAATTTGAGAACACTTCTCTGGTGATACTGCCCATGTAATTTCTCCCTTTTAATGCCACTTCAAAGGCACTGCAGTTACCAAATCTTTTCTTTTTTTTTTCTTTTTTTCTTTTTTTTTCTTTTTTTTTTTTCTTTTTTTTTTTTTTTCTCTGTTTCCATTCCTGCCTTCCCCACCACCTATTCCAGTTAAAAAATTGATCCCTTGTCAGCTTTCCATGTGTGCCCTAAGTAAGTTTGGTCCTCCTGGTGTTGGAAGCAATCAGGCTGGAAACTTTTCCTGCTTTTCTGGGAGGGTGGGAGCTGCTGGAACCATCCAGCACAGCACATGGGCCACTGCTGGAAGGATTTTAGTGCAAAGGCTGCAGACAGCAAGGAAAAATATTAAATATTTTGGAATAAAGTTTGTAACAAATCAATAATAAATAATTATAATAAAATAATACATTCATTATAAATGTACAATTAAGGTACAATAAATGTACAATAAATTTACAACAAATGTACAATAAATCAATAGTATTTTTAAAATAAAGTGTCCCTTGATATGACAAGCAGCTCCTCTGCATCTCCCTCCAAGTGTTGAGCAAGCTGCCTTGACAAACATCCTCTTCTCTTTGATTTAGGCTGATCTTCCCCTCTACATGGAGAAATCATCATTCCTCCAGCTCCTTCCTTTCACTCAATCCCAGCTCAAAGGAGGCAATTTAGTTTTTATCTGGCAGTTTAATTCCTGTCTTAGCACCCAAATGATACCAAGCTGGTGGAATTGTACAATTTGAAGCTGGCCTGTGGTTTTCTGATACCACAAAAAAGCCCAAACCAAACATCCTGGGCTCAAAACTCCATAAGTTATGAGATATAATTTGAGAACAGATTAATTTTATTTTTTCAGTCACAGCTGTCTCACTCTGCCCTTCTTTTGCTGTCTTGGATGGAAAATGTTCCTGCATCTCTGTTTAAAAAAGTGTGATTTTTTTTTTATTGGGGTTTGAAGGCACAAAATGGACAAACCCCCTGATTTTGGGGTTTTTTGCCCCATTTTCCATTCCAATACAAAGTTGGTGCTGAGAAAACTCAGCAACTTTTGCTTCCCCTGCTTCACTTCACCTTTAATATCTGAAAACATTATTAATGACTAACAACTCCCAGTAAGGGGCTGAGGCCACAGACAATTCAGCAGCTCAGTTTGCCATGGAATTTTGTGAATAAAAATTTTTTAGAAAGACATTAGAAATCTCTTTCAGGTTGCAAAGTCAAGCACCAAACAAAGAGGAAGTGCTGGAATGAAAACTTGCCTGCAAAACCTTAATTTGGCCCTTTTATGCACAAGTATTATGATATAGACTTTAATTACATGAACTCAGCCTATTTTTTTCCACATCTAAATGCATAGAAGTGCAAATTCTCAAGCAGTTGACTTGATTACAAGGATGCATAATATAAAAGTTCAATAGTCTATTGATATTTAGTCAGATTGCAGAAATTCCACATATTCATGGCAGCAGCTGACTACACTGGGGGACTATGCCAAGAGCTGAACAAATGAAATCAGATTACTGCAAATGACAAGGAGCAAATAGCCAGGAAAATAAAACAAAAAAAAAAATTGTAGGGCCACAGGAAAAAAAACAACCCAAAACAAAAACAAAAACCAACATGGTGAACAGAACTGAATTAGGCTCAGCTGAAGCAAAGCAGGAATTCTAAAGCAGCCCACAAATAATATTTAGTCTTTCCTCTGGTCCCAGGAAAACAGAGTGATCAGCACAGAGCCTCTTGATATTGGGTAAGTCCAGAGACTAAACCATGAAAATGGGGTCAAAGTAGAGGTTTGAAATACACACAAAATATTCGAGCCGACATCTTGGCCTGTAGGTCTTCTTCTGGCTGCAGGAAAAAAATAGAAAAAGGTTAATTTGAAGGTTAGAACTAACCTTGTTCTGGATTTTTTTTCCCCAGAGCCCAAAGCAGAGCTCATGGCCAACGTGTCACCTCAAATATCCTTTACTGTCTCAACTGTGAGTTTTATATTAACCTTTTCTCTTAAATTTGCCAGTCTGGATGCCAGTGCTGTGAAGGTTTTGCTGCAGTGTGAAGAAGCTTGGCTTGATCTTCTTTTAATTACTGGCCAAGCAAGCTCAGAGCCTGGCAAATGTTGGTGGGAACCCTTCTGCACCTCACAGAGCATAAACCAGGGCAGAGCTGGGCTGACACCTCTGCCAACAAAAACCAAGGAGGGAAAGGCTTTATTATTCACAGATTTATTTCTATTTTTGATATCTGATGGACACACTTGGAGATACAGGAACATGTTCATGCTCTTTTCCTACATGCACATTATGATGCTGAGTAATTAATGCCTGGTCCTCTCTTGGTTTGCTGGGGCAAAGTTCAGGACCAGACCTCAACACTTGGCCTGGCAAATTCCACACATTGCATATATCCTATAGATATTCAGATAAAATTGAGTAGTCAATCCAATTTTCAGCAAAAACAGATTTTCCTTTAATACATCCCATATATATATATAAAAATTTTTTTTTCTGGCTTCTCTAATTCCTCAGCAGATTCTCTTCAGTCCTGGTCACATCCCTTTCAATAAACATCAATCAAGGGATTATTCAATTGATTAAATAAATTTATCAATAAATAATTTTTAATCAATTTAATGGATTCAATAATCAAGGGATATTCAGAGCTAATTCCAAGCTGCAAGCTGGTCTGAACAGCAGGTTTACTCACAGGGAAATCTTGAGAGGATTTCAGCATTTTCTTTAAGGTTCTTTCTGTGCTGATATCTTTGGTGATGTGAAGGTATGGCAGAGCTTTTTCTTTTTCATTTCCACACAGAACTTCCCACATCCCACCTCACTCATGCCCTGATACCCAGGGCAGAGCATCCCATTGGAAAAGCCCATCACTGAACCTTTTAGGAACCTTTTAGGAACCTTCCTAGGATGCTTTTCCAGGATATTTTACAGCACATCCCTGTGGCATCAGGATTGCTGGAGCCAGCAGCACTCACCTCTGGTGGCAGGGGTGAAAATACAAATTACAGTGCAGCCTGCATGGATGCATTGATGTTGGAGTGTCTGCCTGCCTCTTCTTGAAGCAAATTTGGGATACTCAGATTTTAGTTCAATTTACTGAACCAAGCCTGCTGCTAATTTTTCTGTTACATGAGAGAGTGGAGGAGAATTTCACGTTGCAGATAATTCCCAGGGCTCATGGGCTGGAGTGTACAAATATAGTCCACAGGGAGGAAAGGCTCCAGGGAAAAGCTGTCAAAAGCAGTGTCAGTGCCCTGGCACAGCAGAGCCAGGCACAGGGCATGCCCAGGGCATTGCTGGGCTCCCTGTGCTGCAAGGGGATTTTACTGGGGCCAATTAAAGCCAGGAAGAGAAGGGATGAAGGTCAGGAACAGCCAGTAAAGCTCACTACCTAACCACCCTCCTGTTTGGCACAGAAATTGCTCCTGGCTGTGCTTCTCTGGTTTGAAATGGGGTGTTAGGGGAGAGCAGCACAAATCCAGGCACACCAAATGTGTCTGTGTCTTACCAAAGAAAAAATTCTTTCTTTGTGGGTGACAGAGCAAGACCAGAAATCATCAATTTGGCTGTGCTGGAGAAGAGTCAGGCTGGTGACAGGGACACAGGGCTGGATCTGCTCCATCAGCAGCCTGACAGGCACAGCTTTAGAGCCCCTGGAAGGATCCTTATTTATTCCTTCTGAAGCAATGCAGGGGAGACTTTGAGGCTGCAGGAGATGGGGTGGCTGCAGGCTGGTGTAGCAAAGCTTGGGGCTTATTCCTGACATGTTTCCCTCAGCTGAGCCTTCCCTCCTCCCAAAGAGATCCAGAATTCCACAGACAGCTCTGACTCAGCCCGGAGCAATCCCACACTCTCCTGGCATGGCTGGTGGCATTAAAGTCTCATTAAAGATCCCCAGGAGCAGGCTGGCCATGGAGCTGTGCCACAGCCCCTCGGCAGAGCCATGCCAGGCTCTGTCCAGCCCCCAGCCAAAGAGTGAGCCAAGGGAACACCAGGTGCTGCTGCTGCTTTCCTTCAACAGCAAGGAAGGGAGCCAGAAATAACTTGGGATTCGTGGAGTCAGAAATCACTTGGAATTCATGGGGTCCGAAATCACCTTGGATTCATGGAGCCAGAAATCACTTTGGACTCATGGAGTCAGAAATCACTTGGGATTCGTGGAGTCAGAAATCAGTTTGAATTCATGGAGTCAGAAATCACTTGGAGTTCATGGAGTCTGAAATCACTTGGGATTCATGGAGTCAGAAATCACTTTGGAATTCATGGAGTCTGAAATCACTTGGAGTTCATGGAGTCAGAAATCACTTGGGATTTGTGGAGTCAGAAATCACTTGGGATTTGTGGAGTCAGAAATCAGTTTGGATTCATGGAGTCAGAAATCACTTGGGATTTGTGGAGTCAGAAATCACTTTGGATTCATGGAGTCAGAAATCACTTTGGAATTCATGGAGTCAGAAATCACTTTGGAATTCATGGAGCCAGAAATCACTTTGGATTCATGGAGCCAGAAATCACTTGGAGTTCATGGAGTCAGAAATCACTTGGGATTTGTGGAGTCAGAAATCACTTTGGATTCATGGAGTCAGAAATCAGTTTGCATTCATGGAGTCAGAAATCACTTTGGATTCATTCCTGGGTTGCTGTTTGAGAGGGGTCCCTGTGCCCAGCCCTGCAGGGGTTCTGGGTCCTTGGGTTGCCAGGCAGGGAACAAAAGGTTCCTTATTCCATCAGGGAAAGCTCTGTGTCTGCAGAGGAAGAGATTGCAGCTCCTCTTCACTGCAGCAATGATTTCCAATCTCATTTCAAAGACCTGGAGTTAAAAGAAAATATTCCTCAAGTATTCCCATGTGCTCTTTCTTGTCACCTGTAACTCACATCCTCTGTCCTGCCTGTGGGTTCCAGACCACACCACAGCTACCAAGAGGCTGGCACACAATATTTTTCTCTATATTGCAGCAGGAATTTTATTACTCTGCCATGACTTCCCAGAGCTTTCCTAACTAACTGAGAATGACATTTTTATGGGATTAGCAGTTGCAATAAAACGCACCCCGGCTCTAAAACTCAGTTAAGAGCACAGCCTAAACGAGATGTGACAAAAGAAAATATGAGATATTAAAAAGATGAAGAAAAACTTCAACTTCAGCCTCCCACAGCTCCACTAAACACTGAGAGCCATGTGGTACTCAGTCTCCTGTCCCACAAAACACCACCACACCTGTTTGTCAGTGGCTTTTAACACATCACCTCTGATTTCCATCCCAATCCCATCCTTTGGGGGCCTCAAATCCAGCATCAGGGGTTGCCTAGCGACAGCACTGAGCCTGGTGGGATCATGATTTCTGCATTGGTATTTTGGTTCCCAAGGATGCTTTGGAATGATAAAGGACACTAATAACCCCATTTTCTTAATTAATGCTTTTGCTGGTGTGAAAGCCACTGCCTTCCAAAAAATCCAACTATTTGTCAGCTCTCTCAGGGAATTTGGGAGCAGCACATGGCACTGGGTCCAGCAAAAGAACCACAAGTTTCAAAGAAACAGCACCTGGAGATCTCTAAATCCACACAGAAGTCACCATTTGCCATGAATTATTGCTGGGTGTGACTTCTGAGGCCACAGAAAAAAAAGCATTTCAGGTTGAGGAGATGACTCCAGCATCACCTCAGTTCAATGAAGGTCTTTTTAATTAATTCTGTTCCACTCTTGCAATGAGTGTAAGGCCCAGGAGCTGTTTATTACATACAAATGGATTACTTTAAATCCAGAGCAAAGGCAAAGTCAGCAATAACAGCAATCCTGCTGTTATTTTAAGTTCATTGCTATTCTTTTGTTCTACGTTATCACCCATACAGAAAGCTCCTGTTGCCATGATCTTCACCTACATAT
>JAOTQP010000619.1:2479708-2497193 GCA_026413545.1 Cichladusa arquata
ATAAAAATAAAAATAAAAATAAAAATAAAAATAAAAATAAAAATAAAAATAAAAATAAAAATAAAAATAAAAATAAACAAAACTCTTGGGCTAAGTGGCGAATTCCTGTTCCATCCTGCCCCAGCCCTAAGGCATTACCAGCTCAAAGATACAAATAAAAATCCTTCAGTCATTGAAGATGAGACTTTATTCCCCTTTTTTTTTGCTGATCTGTAGCTACACTGATCTGAACAGAGAAGCCAGAGCTGTTGATATGTTGTTAATTTTCTTCTACTAATATTAAAATGCAAGATTTGGACAAGAAAATCCCGAGGCTCTTAAATCCTATGGCCAGCACAGTAAGAATCAATGAGAGAGAGAATTTATAGACCTGCAAATAAATCAGCAAGGAGTGAAGCACATCCTAGAAATGAGTCTTAATTTGTGTTTGGGGAAAGTTTTAGGATATTTAGAGTATGCTAGTCCTTTGTCTTGTGGTGGCTGCTCAGGTTGGAGGCAGTTTCCGTTCTGTAGTTGGAGGATTCTTCTTCCAGAAGGTTGAAATCTGCTGATGTGCAGCTCACTCCAGACAGGATTTTTAAGCCCCTGACGTGTGAAGGCTCTGGCCCTGAGCAGGCACTCGGATGGGAGGGCAGAGAGGGGCTGGGAGCTGGGCAGGGGGTCTGAGGAGAGAGGCAGGGACAGGGCAGGAGGGCTCCTTCCAGCACAGTGGGACAGAGCTCAGCCCTGTGCACATGCAGCTCCTGGGTGAACACACTCCTGGCCCCAGACTAAAGCCCAGACTAAAGCCCAAGCCTTGCCCAGATGCTCCTGTGCAAGCTGCTGTCAGAATTTCGAGGGCATTCCATTCCAAACCCCCCCAAAGATCCTGCCCACTCTGGCTTTGCAGTAGCAGTGATGGAAGCACCCCAAGTTGGATGGGAAGCAGAATTCCACATGGGAATGGATTAATTCCAACTGAAAGTGGCTGTCCATCCCTTAAACCTGAGTTTCAGCCTTTGTGATCTGCAGAGCTCTCCACACACAGATTTCTCCTCAAACTCAACTTTTCCTCTCTTCCTCTGCTGTGGCTGCCAGGAAACTGCAATGGGACCTCAACAGGCTTTGGGGGAAGGCTTCAACCTTCATCCCAAAGAAATCAGCTGGCACCATTCCCTCTATTTTCATGGCAGAGGCAGCTCTCCTTACCAAGTGAATCCCAACCAGAAGGAGCCGTTTGACAATTATCATTTTGAACAAATATTTCCAGCTCTACGCCAAACACCGTGGCACAAAAAAAAGCAAACTTTCAATAAACAGAAAATAGATGATTGTTCTCAAATGACAGCTTTCGTGCTGTTTATCCCAAAGGATCCTCAGAGCTTATGGAGTATGAAATAAATTTGCCACTGGTTAAAAATGTAAATTCTTTAAATACATAAAACCCTAATGAAAAGGCTTGTAACATTTCCCTTTTCCTGATTCCCACTTTTCTCTTTTTATCTTCCTAGAAGAAGACATTGATTATAATTACAGTGGAGACTAAAATGTAGGCTTGATTTTGTGTTTAAAAAAAATTGGGGAAGTAAAAGGAGCTCTTGGTGTGATTGGGTGTGTGCATGTGCTTCCACACACGCATGTGTGGCTGAATTGTGTCATGGCATTAAAAAACACATAAAAGAACTGATAAATCCCACATTTAAATGCACATAATTTGTGGAGAGCACGCAGAACAGAGGCTCTGCTGATGGAGATGAGAGAGAAAAGCTGCTCTGAGCTTCCAGCCTCTCCTCAGTGCTTGCAAAATGCAGAGGGATGCAAAAGGCAGGGGTGACACTCCTTGGGCACAGCAGGGCTGGAGGGACCAGATTCCTTCATTATGGAAGAGCTTCAGTTTTACTCTGGAGTTTGCAACCCAGATCCTCCTCTGCTTCACTATTTTTTTTAGTGAAAAGAGCACAGACACAAGAACCCCCCCAACAGTGCGTTGTTTGTATTTTTAGTGAAATGCCTTGCAAACCCCTTCTGTCTTTTTTTTTCTAAAAAAATTACTATTTTTACAATAAAATAAACAAACAAACAGTAGGGAAAAAAATGTACCATCACCTTCCTTTAGTTATGACAGAGACAGAAGTACAAAAGGAGCTCTAATGTTCACGTGGGCTTTAATTCAGATTCAAATTGGGCTTTATATAAAATTTAGGCATTCTTCACGTTTTATAAGCTCTTCATGAGGGAACTTTGACTTATGTGGCTGTCTAAATTTGCTCTGAGCATGAAGCTCACGCTGACTCTGGGACTAATTCAGGCAACAAGAGTGAAGCCTCAGTCAGGTCTTGTCCCAGGCTCGTGCCAGGGGAAACCAAACTGCTTGAAAATGCAAACCCCCAGTCACGTTTCTGTGCTAGATACAGCACCTTCCATAGCACTGCTCAATGATATGAAACTCATTCAATTTTCCGTTGCATTATTGACAATTGTAAAATAGTCTGAAGCAAACAAAAATATTCATTGCCCACTTCACATGTGTCCCTTTTTTATTAGGACTGGAGATGCTGAAAGGTTTTTTGGTTTTTTTTCTCTAAGTGATTTATTTATGTGAAGAATAAGAAGGAAAGGTTCTTCAGAGGGGCAGATATTCCCAATCTCCTACTAATACAATTTCATGGATTGAAACCAGTGGGAAATTGTCATACAAAAGCTATTACAAAGATTATAGCAATTCTGGGGCTGGGATTTCCAAAGGCCTTGTTCCAGCTTTGATTACTTTGAGCCCACAAAAGGATTCCAGAGTTTCCCCTGTCTAGAAGTTCTCTACACCTTCCTTCCATGTCAGTTTTTTTCTGTCAGAACACAGCAGTGCAGCTTTTCCCTCTGGAGAAATGAGATTTAATTCCTGTAAATGCAGCATCTCCCATAGCTTGGCTCCTCTCTCCTTGGCAACATATTTTCAGAAACCTTTTTGTAATTCATTGTCCCAAGCCCTCTGTTCCCTTCTCTTATCCACTTTAACTTCACCATGTGTGAAGATGCCTGAGGGCACGAGGAGAAATGAGTGTCCAAACCCCCCAAGACACATTTCCTCAGGAACCCAAGATGAAGAGAAATAAATTCTCACATATTTTCAGATGAACCCCTGGCTGGAGAATTTGGGAGGATGCGACTTTCCAGCCGTGCCTCTGAGCTCTGCTGGGAGCAGTGGATGTGGAGTTTCTCAGGCTCCTTCTCTTCCCACATCTCATTGTTCCTGTGCCAAAATAAAAGAAACAGAGATGTATTTTTAGGGTAGGTTGTTCCAGCTAAATGCATCCATCACCCCCTGAAGTTATTGAACGTGGGTGAACCTTCTCTTTTCACGCCAAACCAGGCCAAATTTTACAAACACCAGCTGCAGCTCAGGCAGGGACCAGCAGCTCTGGCTGTTCACAGAGGGATCTGGACAGGCTGGATCCTTGGATGCATCCTCCCTTGTGAGGGTCTGCTGCAGACTGGGGGTGAGGAGCTGGGAGAGGCCCTGGGGGAGCTGGGACAGCAGCTGGACACAGCCCAGGGTGCCCAGGTGGGCAAGGGGCCCTGGCTGGGTCAGAAACACAGAGGAGCAGGGCAGGGACTGTCCCCTGTGCTGGCACCACCCCAAACCCTGGGGCAGGTCTGGCCCCACACCCCAAGAGGAGCTGGAGGGGCTGGAGTGTCCAGGGCAGGGAACAGAGCTGGGAAGGGGCTGGAGCCCCAGGAGAGGGGCTGGAAAGGGGCTCAGCCTGGAGAAAAGGGGATCAGGGGGAATTTCTGGCTCTGCACAACTCCCTGAAGAGGGGATGTAGCAAAGTGAAAGTTGATCTCTCTCAGGGAACAAGAGGCAGCACAAGAAATGGCATCAAGTTGCACCAGGGGAGGTTGAGGTTGGATATTGGGAAAAATTTCTTCACTGAAAGGGTGGCCAGACATTGGAAGGGGCTGCCCGTGGCTGAATCACAATCCCTGGAAATTTTCAAAAGACACTTGGACATGGAACTTGTAGCCACAGTTTAGTGGTGCTGGATTAACAATTGGATTCAACCCTCAAGGCCTTTCCCACCCCTGCCCATTCCATGATTCCACCCCCCTGGAGCTGCACACAGGATCCTGAATTACCCAATTTGCCCCTCCAGTTTCTGTTGTGGATTCACAGAGAAGAAGCAAAGGGAACTTTGCACCCTGCTGCTGCTGCTTGGAAGTCTCTGCACGATGTATTTGTCCAAGTTATTTCTGTTAAAGGCAGCTATAAATAACCTGCAGAATGCCTCAAGGGTGTTATGGAATTATTGGGAGTTTTGCCTGATTAGAAGAAATGAGAAGTAAAAATCTCTGAGGAAGGAGTGCAGGATTTTACACAGCAATAAAGAACAGAAAATGAAGGGCCATATATCTATTTGTGGGCTTAAAAATTGAGAATAGACTCAAGTATTTTTGCTCAGCTGGAGTTAATTTGGGAAATAATGTCAGTCCTTATTTACCCAATACAAAAATGGCCACAAGATGTCTTATCTCACACCACGTGTGAGTTTCATCAGAACTTTTAATTGCTAGCAAATAATTTGTTCAATGTTCTCACCAAAGCCTCGTTTATTCAGTGTGTTTGGGTTTCACTTTTCTTTTCCTGCCCAGGATCCAGAAGCAATTTCTCAGGAGCTGTCAAGAGAAAAAAGGAAAGGCAGTTTTGAGGTAGAGAATAAACTGCCAAAGATTGGCCTTGGGCTCTTCCAGGGATCCAGGGGCAGCCACAGCTGCTCTGAGCACCTGTGCCAGGGCCTGCCCACCCTCACAGGGAAGAGTTTTGCCCTAATATTTAATCTAAACCCACTCTCTGTCAGTTTGAAGCCATTCTCCCTTATCCTGTCACTACAGGCCCTTGGAAATATTATAAAAATGCACTAAGGAAGGCTCTATATTTTTCCTGGAGCCATCATTTTGCTCCAGTTGGTTGTCTCCATCCTTCCCAATGCCTTTTTATGGATTCATGGAAAGCTGTGTGTGTCCATCTCCTCACTCTCAGGTGAGATTTCTGTGGCAATCCAAGCTGCAGGTGAAACAAGAATGCTCCCATGGTTCTTAGGCTGACACATTCACTGACGGTTTGTTTGGTGAACAGAAATTTAGGGCCAGACTCACATCTCTGAAAACCTCTTGGAGTTCTTTTTTCCCCAGCACAGGGTTGCAGCTCCTCACATTTCTCCTTTTTCACCTGAGTGGTGTTGCAGAGTGATTTCAGCCTGTGATAACAGGATTAGATGAATGTCACTCCTTTCCACAAAACCCCAGTTTTTAATTCTCTTTTGCTGCAAAGTCAATGCAATGGGAGAAGCTTTTATCACCTGGGGTCATGAGCTGCTGTTGTGCTTGGAATGTAAATTCTGCAGGATTTTGGGGAGGTGGCTCCCTACTGGAATAGTTTCCAAAGAGAATCTTGCACTCGTGTGCCAGAAGCCCAGGAATTTGGCTCAGCTGAAAAGCTTCCTGCTAAAACCCAGCTTTCCATGAACTGCTGTAAATGGGGATCCTTGGGAAGAGCTGAGCTGGTGGCCTCTGGAGACACGGCCCTGAACCTGTGCCTTCAAAGGATATTTGATGAGATTATCAACCTGCAAAGACAGAGACTCCAGCTCAGTCAGTGATGCAGGAAGGGGCCACATTGTCATGGAAAATGTGGTGATTTTAATGTGGCCCAAAAAGGTTTATACTTAACCTAACCAAGAGCATCAATGACATCAAAGGTTATGATCTCTAGATTTACTTAGCTTGCTGAGGTGACTGTTGCTTAACCACAGCCCAGAGAACATTTTTTTCTGTATAAATCTGAACAGTTTAATAACCCATCAAGTGAGAATTTTATTTTGTCTGACTCAAGGGCAGAGTTCAGGAGCTGAGGGACAAGTGAGCCCTGAGTTCACCTTCCCAGCCTTCAGAATTGCCCAAGAAATGCCTGGAGAGAACAAACTGCACAACCACCTGCACCCCCTGAGCCCCAAACCTGGAATATTGACTAATGTATAAAATATCTCATTTCCGGAGAAGAGGGGTTTGGTTTCCAGTATGAGAACTCCAGAAAGGACACAGGCAGCAGCTTCTCCCAGCCACACAATCCCAGTGCTCCCAGTCCCTCAGCATCTGCTGCCCAGCAGCTGGGGAGGCAATTTGGGAGCAGCAGCACCCTCAGCACTCCCTCCTTGCAGACCTGTCACAGCCCCAGGCACTGAGTGCAAATAATCCTCTCCACAAAGGCACGGGGTTGATGTAAGAAGATTATACATTTCCAGAAATAAAACTGCTTCAACACTTCTCTAATCTATAGTTAGGGGATGCTCAGTGTATAATTTTCCTCACAACCACTGGATACTTAATGCAACAACTGATCAGGCCAGAGCTGTTTCTAGGTCAGAGACACAGTTTGGGGAAAACTTTCCAGTGAATTCATCTCTTGGTCAGCAGTTGTTCTTCCTTCCACAGCTCAGACTTGGCTGCAGGAGGGCTTTGTCCTACTTGAGAAACTCCCAATAATCTCAAAAGTTTTTCCTAAACACACTTCATGTGGATCTCTATGTTAGATATTGACTGATTTAATTCAAGAATTAGCTCGCTCTGCATCAGTTTTTGAAGATATTTTAAAATTTACTGTGAGAAATCCCTGGCTTGTGGTGGGCAGAGATCACAGGTTTGTTATGGGAAGCTACTGGAATATTTATCATGAGAAGGGAAGAAACCCCTCAAGTATTGTCAGTGAAAACTGCAGGTAACAGCTGGGATTTAAGCACCAACACATATAAAATGATATTAAAGAGCTGATGGCCCTCAGGTCAATACATGGGCTCAGACAAGTGAAAAACCAAAACACCTTGGGTCATTAGACAAGTGACCTTTCACTGCTCAAACACCTTTTTTACCTGAGTAAAATTTACATATCATCTGAAAGGAGACTGGCTAGACATCTTTTGCTATCTATTCACTATTCATCTACTATTTTTCACTATTTGCTGCCAGTTTTCAGTGTTTTGAGTGTGCTGAGACATGCAGACATTTCACCAGGTAAGCACTCAGGCAGTGAGAAGAGCCTAAAGGAACAATTGCCAGCAGAATTCAAAAATTCAAATTACAGGGTGGTAGGGGCTTCAGACAGCAAGCAGAAACCGAGTGAGCATCTCAATTTTACCACCATGCACAGTCAGTCAAGGTTTTGGAGGCTTTCACTTAAGAAAAGGGCAAGAGGTGGCTGCAATCTCTCAAGAGAAGCTGCTGTAATTTGAAGTGTTCAATAGGATTCCAACAACACCAAGTGCTTTCCCAAAAAACAATATTTGTGCTCTGCAAGAGCTCAGTGTGCTGGCTGTTATTGCCAGCCTCTCACTGATAAGAGCTGCAGGAAATCTTTATCTAAACCCACAGATAACTGGACACTTGTAATGCAGAAATGAAAAAATCAGGCAGTCAAGGTCTAACCTTGGCTTTGAGTTTAGACTGAAAACCCCTCACATTTACTGAGCTGTGTCTCCCATCAGTGACAGCACAATTAGATGTGATCAAACCACTAAAGAAAAAAAAAAAAGAAAACAGCCCAAACCTTCCACATGTGCGTAAGCTTTGAGTGATATTCAGAAAGATTTTAAAAGGATGATGCATTTTTCCATAGGTGTACACGTCAAGGACATAAAAATAGGATATCTCTTCTCCTAATGCTGATCATTTTCTGCTTTTAATAGGAAATGGGACATCCAAACACAACAGGGCTGTTCTGCGGTGGGTTTGAACTAACTCAAAAGCATTCCAGAATTTTTCTTTTCAGAAGGATGGTGTAACACCAGATTGCCCAGAGGCTGCAGAGGCTTTGATTCCTGGGAACATCCCAGAGCAGGATGGATGAGCTCTGGGCAGCCTGGTATGCTGGAGGGTGTCCCTGCCCATGGCAGAAATGACCTTTAGGGCCCTTCCCACCCAAACCAGGATTCCTTGGGCACACCAGGCTCTGGGGCTGTGGATCTGCCTGGACTTCTGACATTATAATGTTTTGTTGGATGCTGCTGGGAACTAGGGAAGAAGCAGCCTTGGAGCCTTGGGTTTCTCAGGCTGCTGAAGGACAAGACATTATAACAATGATTAAACACCTGCTGGATACATGAGAGACACGATATTTTGCAGAAAGCATGTTTTCAAAGAGGTGTTGCCTTCTTGGACCAATGAGCTTTTTCTATTTTGTTTTGCATGAACTTTCCTATGTAACTGTAGTGTTTATTTTAAAAAGCTCTCTTTGGCTTCTCCATTACACGAGGAACTATGTTGCATTATCCTTTTCCCTGCTCTCCTATAGCCAAAATGCAACAATAATTCAAATTTAAGTCTCAATCTGCATGAGTTTAAATAGGCACAAGAAAGCAAAAATCTTTTGACCACATCAGGCTGAGGGTAAAAAATTTGCAGCTCCACCTGCATCCAGGAAAGCTCCTACAAACTCTCCACAATAATCCACTGCAGATACAAAATTAAACTCAGCCCAGGAGCACCATCTCCCCACTTTAAGAGCTCTGCTGAATTAAGCAGGAATATTCCCATGAAATCTCTTAAGCAGATTTTCCTGAAGTCACCAGAAACTTTTCACAGAAAGGCTTTTCTGGACCACTCAGCCTGCAAATTTCCCTTTTGGATGTGTCCATCTGGATTTCTGAGGTTATGAAACTCCCCAGGTGCAGCAGGACAGGCTCTGCCTGCAGAGCCACCAAATCCATCCAGGGGAGCCTCACCTGGCTGGGAGCCTTGCCCCAGTCCTGGTTTTGTCTGGAATCCCAGCCCAGGGGGTGTTTATAGGAACTGCAAAGCTGTTTAGGTGGGGCTGGGGGGGATTTAAGGTTTGGTGTGACATTCACAGAGCAGACTTGAGGAGGCCAAGCTTTAGGCAAAGCCTCTCATGCTCCTCCTGCACCCACAATCAACCACAGCAGGTCCCATAAAAAAAACACCCCATACCCTGCAAGGCTTTTTAACGCCAAGAATGCCAAAATTATGTGGGGAGTTGATCCCTTTTCCTAAAAGGATTTCCAGAAAGGGATTTCATTGCTACTTCAGGCACGTGAATGATGAACTGGAGCCAGCTGTGGTTTGTAAAACTCGCAGTAAAATGCACCAACAATCAGCCAGTGTAATCAAGCTCCTAATCAACCAAAATAGCTGGAAATGCACCACAACTACCTGTTAGAAATCAGATTTTGCTTTATTTTTATTGCTGTTTTACTCAAACTTTGGGGAGCTGCAGAAAGACAGAACCTGACAGGGAGTTGCCAAAGCAAGGCCAGGTAAAATTGTATTTATGGCTAAATGAGGCCAACATTGCTTAGGGAATCAAACAAGACACCTCTGTGGTGTTGAAACAACCAATAATCCAATGCAAAAATAGAAAAAAAACCAACATTCACTATGTCACCATTGCCTCACAAGAACTTCTGTTTCCCACCCCCACCTCCCCAGCAGTCAAACATTTGAAAGAGCATCAGAGAACCCAAAAAAAGCATCACTGCTGTTGGACTCCTTACAGAGGAGTTTGCAGCAGCCTTTGATCCCTCCAGGTTCAGTTTTGGGGCAGAAGGTGGAACCACATGGAGGCCCCCAGTCCCAGAGCACATTTCCTCTCTGGCTCTGGTCTCTGCAGCCTTTTTTCACCCCAAACCTTGATTTGAAACTGAGCTGAGCACACCCAGCCCTTCTAAAAGGGTGGAAATGGGGTTTTGGTTGTGGCCACACCAACCCACAGAGCCTCTGTAGGGGGACACTCATGGCCATGAGCTGGCACAACCCCAAAAATAAAAAATAAAATCTGTTGGAATAACTTCAGAACAGCAGGCACATCCCCTCTTTGATGACAGCCCTCACACATGAACAGAAAGAGAGAAGATTTGGGATTTTTTTTCCCTGGGAAGGAGGTCTGTGCCTCTTGCATTTTGTATTAATGAGCCTTTGGAAAGATCCAAGGGCTGCGTTTTTCTGCCCATTTAAATGAACATTTAAAGAGGCACACGGGGGAAATGAAGGCCCTTTCCTGACACTTGCTTAAAGGGCTGAGCTATTTCTGTGCCACCAGGGAGGCATTCATTGATTTCCCAGAGATGAGCTGGGTAATGGAATTCAGGGATTTTCACTTGGAGTCACTGAGTCAACTGCAGGTCATTAATGACACAAAAGAATCATCCCTTGGAGCTGCCTGAAAACTCTGATCTCACTTCATCTTGGATCTCCTCTCCCAAAAGAGCCCCAGATTACAATTTGTAGGGTGATCCCTCTGAGATTCCTATGTCATCAAAATTCCAGAGGGACATCCACCAGGAAACAGCTCCCTGCTTGCCATACCCTCTGCAGCAGGGCTCGAGTTAAAAGAGAAACTTGTGTGACTCAGTCAACTAATTATGTAATTAAAATTTTGTACAGTGCCCTGACATTCCATGCTGTTGTAATATAGGGAGAAATTATCCAGCTTGCCACAGAACTTACATTTTGAACAGCATTTACTGGATTTTCCAGCTATCTGTATCTGGTATTAAACATATTTTAGGAGTAATTGGTGAGTCTGTTTAGATTTTCAGCACTGTCTGCAGCCTCTGTGCAAACCTTTTCTCACACTGGGAGTGAAAGGATGTGGAAGAGGGAGGGAGAGCCAGCCCAGGCTGTGTGACAGTGAATGTGACCAGGGGTTTATAAAAGTTATTCAAGGTGGGAAGGGTAGGACAATCACAGCAACTCTGCTCAGCAGAGGTCAGGGTGTCACGCCTGGATAATTTAAAATGTATTATCCAAGTTATTCCTGCAGTAATCCATGAATGGAGAGGCTCCTCTGGTGCCCTTAATGCTTCTCCACCCTCCCAAGCACCTGAAAGGATGATTCTCTAACTCTTTTAGGAGCACCCACCCTCAGTTTGTAATTTTTGGCTGATTTGTGGCTCAAGTTGTCTGTGCAGCAACTCAATCCCATTGCTTGTCCTCAGGAGAGTCACTTCTCTACAGAGACATTTTATATTTGAATTTTGTAATGCAAGCATGCATGGTCTCTGAGCTAAATTAACTTTTGCCTTCTTGTCACCCTCTGAAAATGGAGAGTTGAGGACAGGGTTAGATTTTATTGATTTTTGATTTGATTTGAACACCCGACTACCACACTGCTCAGAAACTCTCAAGCATGTAAGGAAATGGGACAGAAAAAATATTCAGAGTTGACATTTTCCTTCTTTCTACACTCCAAACAACCCCTGCAGCACAGTGAGGCTCTGGGAAGAAATCCTGAAACAGCCAAGATGGTACAAAAACCCAAAATGAAACCTGGGATACTTTTGCCTGATATAATGTTTGAGTTATCCACAGCTTCTACATGGGAGCTTATGAATTATTTCACCCCCCTTTTGCTGAGTTTCAGATGCCCTGATTTACAATGGAAATGTAAAGATTTGGATTGCCAAGGCACTTTGAGCTTTGTTACAGTGACATCCAGTGGCATTGAAAGTTTTCTTGCTTGTGGCAGCATACAGCAGAGAAATCTCTATTTGAGCAGTGGCTGCTGTGCAAATATTTCATTTCCTTGCTCAGGATCAGGTCAGTGACCAGGACAGGAGAAGCAAATGCATCAGCTGAACTCTCCAGATTAAAGTGAGACATGGAAACTGATAATACAGTTATATAAATTACCTGCTGCTGTTGAGAAAAGCAGCATTCTCACTTGATTATGGAATTTATGGAAATTTCTGAAGAGCAGGATCTGGAAATGCCAGCTCATTGAGTTCAGACACCTTTAAAACATCCCCTCACCAAACCCCATTAATGCAATAACCACACACTCTGCTGGGACAAACCTGGGAAAACCTTCTCTCTTCTGGCACAGCTTTTTAATCCAGCTGTGCTGGCAGAAAAGGCATCAGAACCTCAAAATGAGATCCCTGTGCAGATCTGTGCCCCAAACCCTGCAGAAAGGAACCCACCTCAATTAATTCCTTAATGGTCCAAGGACCAACAGGGAGATGAAACATTTCACACAGGACACACTAAAACAGGAAAGGCTCCAATCTGAGGCAGATGTCACAGGCCAGAAAGGAGGCATTGGGACAACTTGGACAAGTTTTGCCATTCCAATAGAAATTATAACCTGTTCTTGCTTCTGCAAACTTAGGTTCCAGATTAATTAATTTTTTCATTTATTTTATGTGATCGTGCAAGTCTGTGCACAGTTCAAGCTGGATGGCAGAACCCAGCTCTATCCAGCAAATAATTTTATTTCAAACAAACTCTGCATGGATGTGGAGAATCCACTCCCATCTGAGCCCAGTCCCTTGGTGTCACCTGATGCTACAAAGAGCAGCACAGGAAGGACAAAGAGGGAGGATCTGGCTCAGTTTGAGCCTGGCAGAGGGGAGCCCATGCTCAGGTTTCACTTCTTGCCAACTCTTCTGATCTCTGCAGCTGAGCTCCCCACTGGGCTGGTGTTAGATCAGATCCATCCTTCCCAGGCTGCTGGGCTGTGCTTCTCTTAGATCCTAGTCTCCATCCTCCACAAAGCATTTTCCCCAGGCCAGTTCTGAGGTCAGGTGGAAAATGAGGTGGAAGCAATGCAGGAGCTGATCCAGCTGCTGGGGCTGCCCAGAGCCAGCACTTGGGACAATTCCTGCTGACAGGGTCAGTGCCAGGCCAGAGGAAATTTGGTGTTTTGAGCACCAGCTTTTGCAAGAAAGGAGGCACTGGAGTGGGGAATCAGAGCTGAGGTCAAATGGGGAGACAAAACCTGGAAATCAGCAGCAGAACAGGCCAATGGATTTTCCCTCCCCCTCCTTCCTTTCCCACACAGTTCTTGACAAAACAGGGAGAAAAATACAGAAAAAGTATTGAGGCATGGCAGAATTATCACAGAATCATTTAGGCTGGAAATGACCCCTAAGACTGAGCCCAGCCACTAAGCCAGCTCTGTTGGCACACCCAGGTACAAGTGACAGCAGAATTTAGGCTCAGCCTCCATCAATCTGCTGGAATGCACAAGAAAATAAAATATTTCTGGTTTAACAGATACAGGACACCATCCTCCAGCTGGTGCTTTAGACGTTCTTTGTCCTGCAAGTTTAATGGTGCTGAAGAGCCAAGAGTACAACACAAACACAGCTTAACATCCAACACAAAAGTTGCTTCAAAAGACAAAATTGCTGAAGCAATTCCAAACATTTTTTCCAAAGCAAATGTTGCTCAGACAGACAAATCTGGTTCTGACATGCTCCCCAAAAATAGCCATGTCAGACTCAGAATTTACATCTACATAAAGAAGGTTAATGAACCAGGCAAATTGTACTGCACAGGAAACAAATGCCAAATATTGCTCTTAGCTTTTTCTTGTGAGTCAGTGGCTGCTCTGGGAATGGGGGCACTGAAATAAATAGTACCACATCCTCAGTGCAGTTGGAACATTCCAAAATGCCATGGAGCTGTCAGTCTGCATGTCAGAATCGATGTGCAAGCTTGTCAGGAGAAAAGAGGGGGAGTTTGGGGCTTGAAATAGTCACCAGCTTCCATGGTTTATTAGTAGTAATGGAAGCAAGGCCACCTCAGGATTGTAAATCAGGCTCTTTGTGCAGAACTGTGCTGTAATAATTAACTTTTCATGTGAAATCATAAGAGATACATATTTATTCCTGTCTGAAAAAGAAATACTCTAGGCAGAGGTGACAAAATTCAGATTATCTGAGAATGTTCAGGGCTCCAATCAAGGCTAGACTTGGAAGCATTAACAAGGTTTGGGAAAAGAAGGGGTTTGGGAAAGCAGAAGAATTTTGACTGATATTGACAGAAACTCAGCAATACAGCAACTTTGCAGGATCCCAGAATTTCCAGGACAAACCCTGAGGGTCCAAGGTGTGGGATTTTAAGGAATTCCCATAAATTAGAGCTGAAGGGCCTCGATGGGCTAAGGGACCAAGTCCAGAATGAGAAACCTCCCAGTAACCACGATGGTCTCTCAGCTGAAGCCTCAGTGGGAATTACTCCTCACTTCCCTCCTTCTAGCCATGTCCTGCCCATCTCAGGTGTATTTTCCCTCTCACACAGCTGCTTGCAGCTCTGGTACAAACAATTCATAGAGACAGGGAGAGCTTTGCTTAAATTGCA
This sequence comes from Cichladusa arquata, assembly GCA_026413545.1. Lineage (NCBI taxonomy): Eukaryota > Metazoa > Chordata > Aves > Passeriformes > Muscicapidae > Cichladusa > Cichladusa arquata. The sequence continues at coordinate 2,493,830 of JAOTQP010000619.1, forward strand.
CGAACACAATTAAATACAAATTGCACTTTGTTCTTATTTTCTTTTGCTTTTCACCTGCACCTCATCACATCACACCTGATACAAAACTGTCTAGGGGTGTTAATTACACCTGCTTCTAATTAAATAGGAGTTTTCTTTAACTATTAATGCTCTGATTCCCAGATATTCAATGAGGAACCTCAGGCTGAGGATGGGCTGACATTTTAGTTGGGCAGACTGGATGTTATTCAGACATATTGGGCAGGGTTCAGACAACAGAGCAAAAATAAAGAGAGGAGAAAAAAAAAAAAAAAAAAAGTTCAAATTTGAATTTGACTTTCTAGGTTCATGTAACCTGACCTGAGTAACAAACCCCACTAAATTTATGGGAGTGGCCTCTCCCACAGGATGTCTTGTCATCATTTTCCCTCACACCACACATTAATTTAAACATCTATCCCAGTCTCAGTGGCAGCTCAGCTTCAGCCTGAAGCTTTATGGATATTTAAGAAAGAAATGTCATTGTACCTTCTTGTAAAGACTTGCTGCATTCTTTGCATCAGGATTCAGACCCAAGGAAACCTCTCCTGACCCTCTGTGTTCCAGCTCTGGGGACAAACAGATTTTGTGTTGGCATGTGCTGCCACCTAATGATGTGGAAACCAAGACTTTGAAAAAAAAAACCCTTCAGAATTGCATGAAAAATGAAATAAAATAAAAGCAGCTGCAGAAGGGATTTGTCAATTTTATCACCTGGAATGGTGAAGGGCAAGCCCAGGCAGGAAAAGCTGAGGGTGTGGGGTGTGGGTGTTCCAAACCCAGGTTCAGACTGCTTCTAACCAAAAGGTGTCCCCAGAGCACCACAGAAATGGTGTGCAGGGGTTTTCTGGAGCACCTGCAGCCCGGGGCTGAGGTTACCCTGCAGCTCACCTCTCCCACTGCAGCACAGGAACCTTCCCAGGGAGCTGCTGCCTCCCTGCACTGCTCAGGGCACGCAGCACAGGAAGCAATTCCTGTTCTGAAATGGAACTTTCCAGGAGAAATCAAATTTTTTGAGATTTCACTCGCTGTGTCCTTGATAAGAAGAAACAATCTGGGTTAATTCCATGTAAATGCAGAGTGGTGGCTGCTGCAGGAAGCAGAATTCCAGTGTGCAGTTCCCTGAGTTTGAGGGCTCCTCAGTTCTATCAGCCCATGAAATATCCACATTTATTTATGAGTAACAAACCCAGAGAAGCAGAAACTCATCTCCTGCCCCCAGTGCTGCCTCTTCTCTCCATCCTGTCTGCAGATTCCTTCCCAAAACAGAGCTAACAACACAGCTTCCCATGGATTGGAAAATTTCATACAAAACCCCCAAGCTCTACAAAAATACAGGTAAATTGGACTCCTTCAGCTGAATAGATAAAAATTTATTCTACTTTGTTACAATAACTCAAAGGACATTTAACAGGCCAGCAATGCACCATAGGATTAATTCTAATGTTGCAAGATTAATGTTGCAGTCCCAAAAAACCCACACTTGGCTTTGTCAATATCTGCTGAAAAAAATCCTTTAATTCCAACATTTTAGTTACTTGAATTAGCCAAATAATTAGGATATTTTTAATTACCAACAGCACTGTAACACACAGAGCAGGCTCACAATTCAGCCTGCAGGAGTGGGGTGGGTAAAACAGGAGTCTGAGGAGGCTGAGCTTGCCAAGGGTGGGAATAATTGAGGAAAAACTGGCAATTTCTCTGAATCTAAAACCAGCAAAAAATTTGCCAATTCGGATCACAAAAAGGCCTCTGAGAAAACCCAGAAACACCTGAAAAAACCCACAAAGTCCAGAAGTAGCAACACTAAAAACTAGTTGAGAAATGAAGCTGCCACCCCTCCTGGCTGTGTGCTCAAGGAAAGAAGAGCACAGCTCTCCCACAGTATCTCCTTCCAGCTTCTTCCCAAAAATCCAATTTTTTCCTGCCTTCTCTCCCTATCACTTCAACTCTCTTTCCCCAGTCATGGTCACCAAGTTATTTTAATTAATTCAATTAGCTAATAGCCCGCAATAGCCCTTTCCCCTTCTGCTCCCCTTCTGCACTGGCAGCTGAAGATGCTGAAGGGGAAGCTCAGATGTGGAGAAGGGGAAGGACAAAAGTGGTACCTGCAGGAGCTGGGAGGGGAGAAATCTGTGCTCCAAGAACCCAAAAAGTTTCCTGTGAAGTCTCAGGAAAGAGCTTGGCAAACAAGCAGAGACTTTTAAACATAACATCGGGTGATTTGCTGGAAATAATATCTAAAAATCAGCAGGAAAAAGTAAAAGCTGATTTAAGTGTCACTCGTACCACATCATGCTTTCATCCCTGCAAACAGCACACAGAGGTTCCTTCCTCCTGTCTTATCCTATGCCCTATTCTGCTCTTATTTCTGTTTTCTGAGCTGGTCTTGAGTTCTTTGGCTTGTGATTTTTTTCCTGCATTTCAACCCAGGCAACAAGCTGATTTCACTGTGAAAAAAACCCCCAAAAAACAAAACACCAAAACCAGGCAAGATGATAAATCCCAAAATAATTCCTGGGCTTTATCCTGCTGGAGTTTATACATTTGTTCTTCAAAGGTGATGTGGGGACAGGCTGGGGGGGTACCCAGGTGCCTCCAGCCAGGCTCTGCTGCTCCACGGAGGGCAGTGAGCACAAACACCCCCTGTCAGGAGTGAATAACCCACAGAAAGCCTGTTCTTGTCAGGAAAGTCAATCCACAAACACCAGAGGTTTATGTCCAGAAAGGAGGCAGAGGAGTCCTGTAACTTTATTCAAATAAAGGGAGAGGTCATGGGCATTTCCCATGGGGTCCCTCAAATTTCTGGAGCACGCAGCCTCCTTTGTATCCTGATTTTCTGGCTGCATTTCCCTCTCTCTTTCCCCATGGGCTGAGGTACCTGAGAGGTACAGACTTCCCAAATCACCTAATACAGACGTGTACCCCGCTTTTTCTTTTCCTATGGAATTTCTGGTTCCTCCCATTGCTTCTCTCATATCTCAGGATCCAGTCTTACCCACAGTTTGTTTAAGACAGGTCTCCCTCATTCCTTTCATGGATGAGTGGAATCCTTCCCATTGTTTCTTTCATCTCTCAGTACCTAGCTTTATTTACTAGAGACCCTCAGTTGGCTTGTAAAGACAAATCTCTCTCATTCCTTTCACTCTGAGTGCTGGAGAAGGCACAGAGGCCATGGCTTGGCTGTGCCCTGTGTTGGATCCCAGAAATCTGGGAGTTTGAGCTTTCTGTGCCATCAGGCACTGACCCCTGGAGGACACTGCTTTTGCCCTGAGGCCTTGGAGAAAGCTTCCAAATTTGAGTGATGCAGTTAAAATCATGGGTGTGTAGTTAAATAGAAGTGTGT
>JAOTQP010000619.1:2498670-2520398 GCA_026413545.1 Cichladusa arquata
GAGCTACCAGACCTTTCTACAGGATCACTGCTTCAACAAGACCACTTCATCTGGACTGCTACCACCACCCTGACTAGCGGGGGTCAGGTTGTGTTCTGACTGTCAGTGGTTTTCTTTTGTACTATTGCATGTATTTTATTTTTCTTTCTTTCTTTCTTTTTTTTTTTTTTCTTTCTTTTTAAATTGTATTTCTGACTTGGAGTCTCTCACTGGTTTTGCTTTCAAACCAGCACACCATGGTTCATTGATTCCTGTTGCTTCCCCTCTGCTTGAACGGATTTTGAGAAGTTGAGCATTTCCAGATCTGCTGCTCTGAACACTCAGCATGAGCAGGGCCCAGAGCTCCTCCCAAAGCTGATCTCAAACTCCTCACTGCTCAGAGATCCTAACATCCCTCTCAGCTCCTAATAGACTGGAAAGCATTTCATCATCTTCCAGCAATGAAAGCAAATCATCCTTCTTTCCTAAAAGTCTGTTTGAACCCTTCTGCATTTTCTGCATAATCCTCCCCAATTCTCCTGTCTGCACCGAGCAGTGACCCCGTACTGTTGCTAGGATTTCTTCAGCAAACATAACTTCCCTGTGCTAAGCTCTGTCAGCCATGGATTTTCTTCTGAGGTTTCTTTGTTTCCTGCTTCTGTTCATGTAGGTCAGGAGTTTTTCCTGGCGATTGATTTACCACCAGCTCCGTGTCGTGGCAGTGGTTGACATTTTGGGGCTTTGTTTTCCTTTGCTGATGTCACCACCAAACTTTGACCGTGCCAGTCAATTTTTTTCAGGTTTCACGCCGAGTGTTTGACTCGGTGATATTTTTTAAAGTGTCAGTTGAAATGGCAAGAGGATTAAGGAAAAGACACCATTTTTTTCAGTGTTTTTGATACATGTCTATCTCTGTATAATGTGTTATTATGTGTTATCCATCAGGAACTGCAGCGATAGGAGAAGGGTTCAGCCTAAAAGAGGGGAAATTTCAGTTTGATATGTGGAAAAAATTGTTCCCTGTGAGAGTGGGGAGGCCATGACACAGAGCAGCTGTGGCTGCCCCATCCCTGGAAGTGTCCAAGGACAGGTTGGACACTGGGGCTTGGAGCAGCCTGGGACAGTGGGAGGTGTCCCTGCCCTGGCAGGGGTGGCACTGGATGGGCTTTAAGCTCTCTTCCACCCCAAACCATTCTGGGATTCTGTGATTCCATTTATATTTATATTTATATTTATATTTATATTTATATTTATATTTATATTTATATTTATATTTATATTTATATTTATCTATCTATATATATATCTATACTTAATTATGCTTTATATTTTATACATATTTATATATATTTTATATTTATTTATTTACTTATTTATATCTATATTTTATATTTCTTTTTAGATATTTATATTTAATAACAGTGACATGAAGTTGTGACCGCAGGGAACCTGAGTTTCTCTCAGCCACAGAATTGCTGCATGACCTCAAACAAGTTGCTAAACCTCCTCTTGTTTCTCAGCTCTCCAGATCAAGGGACATTTGTCTGCTCTAGGAGGGTAGCTGTGATTATTTAATTCATTAGGGGAGTGCTGTGTAAAGTACATTCATATAAACTAAAATACACAGAATTGGATTTGCCCATTTCCTTTAATTTTTGAGAACAAAGTAAGTAGACGAAGTCTTGTGCCCTTCAAAACCAAACAGAATCTTTCTTTGTGTAAAATGTTACATAAACCTTAGTGGCTGTAAATTTTTATTGTATCATTTTTAATAATTCTGCAAATATTTCAGAAAAGGGCAGTTTTCTTCCTACTGCATAAAAAAATCATCACCATAGAGCAGGGGTTTTTTACATTTCCCCCTCATATAATTTCAAAAAAACCCCCAATAACACAATAAGGAAATTTACCCTCCCACTTCCCTCCCCAGAAAAAGAAAAAAAAAATAAATCTGTATTTTTAAAATCAGTAAGGTGTTAAACGAGTCAGACATTAGGAGCACACAGAGCACATCAGTAACACCAGGGATGTTTCTCCCTCGCCAAGCCCTGCACAGAGCACAGTGAAATGTTCATAGCAGCAGGAGGAGGCAGCTCCTGGGCACAGCACAGCCTTCCTGGAGGGGCTTGGACCAGCACACAGCCCAGGGGACCCTCACAAGCCATGGGGCTTGTCTCCTGTTTCTCCTACAGTTTATCCTGATCCCAATGATGCCTTAGGATTTTAGCTTTTGTATTTTTCAATTCCTGTACTGCATTAGTGCATAACTCTAAACTCCATATACAGCGTTAGTCACTGTCTTCACATTTTATTCAGACAAAACAGTTCCTCTCCAGGCCAGGGAATGAAGGACACCTCACTGCTTCAGGCCTCAAAAAATACAAACAAAAGTGAATTTGGGGGCAGCAAACTGGGGGTAAATGACTTCATGAGCTGCAGCTGTAATTGGAGGATTAACCCCTGATATGTGAATGGACCAAACTTATAATTGTGTGAAAAACTCGTGGCCTCTGGGAGGCTCTGGCTGCCCAAGCTGTGCCTGTGGAAGGCCTCCAATAAATCCCCACTTTATTCTCGTATTCTGTTCTAGGGAGCCTCTCCAAGGCAGCATTTGCTGTCCCATCTGGGGCGCCAAAAACACCACAGCATCACCAAGGGCTGCCATGGTGTCACTTGGAGCCCAGGGATGGCCCCAGGAGCAGGGGCTGCATCTCATGGATCCTCAGGATACTGATTGCCCTGGGAATGGCACTGAAATCCAGGCCAAGCACAACCTAAAAATTATCAGGAGTCCTGAAATTAGGGCCAAGCACAGCCTAAAGGATCTCAGGAATCCTGAAATCAGGGCTAAGCACAACCTAAAGGTTCCCAGGAGTCCTGAAACCCACTCCAAGCACAACCTAAACGTTCTCAGAGTGCTGAAATTAGGGCTAAGCACAACCTAAAGGTTCTCAGGAGTCCTGAAATCAGGGCTAAGCACAACTTAAAGGATCTCAGAAGTCCTGAAATTAGGGCCAAGCAAAACCTAAAGATTCTCAGGAGTGCTGAAATTAGGGCTAAGCACAACCTAAAGGTTCTCAGTGTCTTGAAATTAGGGCCAAGGACAACCTAAAGGATCTCAGGAGTCCTGAAACCCACTCCAAGCACAACCTAAAGGTTCTCAGGAGTCCTGAAATCAGGACTAAACACAACCTAAAGGTGCATGTCCCCTCGCTGATCAGAAAATACCTTCCCATTCCCCCTGGCAGGGACCATAACCTCCCCACAGGTGGCTTTGGGGTCTTGGTTCTGCTGCCTGGGTGGGTGGAGAGAAAGCCCAGGAAGGGACACTGGGTCACAAACATTCCTGACTTGTTAGGGCTTCCAAAAATGTGAATTCCTAGATTTTGGAGTGTCAATGTCAATTCAGTTTCTTCACTGGATATAAATCAATCTGTGGTTTCAGTTCTGGGAACATTTCTCTTGCAGTATTATTTTCCCATGGGACTGAGTTTTGAGGGAGGTAAAAATGATGGTTCTGTGCCTTCCTAAATCCAGTTGTTTTTTTCCAAATGTCCTGCCCCAAGCACGTCACAATGGAGACATGCAAACAGGACTTGGAGGATTTGAAGTCCTCTGCTGGGTCTCCACCTTGCCACACACAAAATAAACCCCTACAAATAAGATAAAGTAAAAAATGAAAAGGCTCTATTAGATTTAATGAAGTGACTTGAGACAAAGCAGTATCATAAAAATGCTTTTTTTAAAGAAGTAACAGCAAGAGCTCAAAGAAGTGCTGACTGCAGGTACAGTTTTCAACAGTAAGATGTATTTAGTGATTTCTAGGGAAATATTTCCTTGGGAGAAGGTCAGGAGCCATTTCTGTTGGTGACAACTCCAGGTGCTGTGTCTGAGCTCCAGTGGGTTGGAGTTGCAGAGAAGGCAGCAGGTTTTATGACATTTCTTCTGGGCTGTCTCTTGTCTCTCCCCCCAAATCCTGTGCAGAGCAGGATGCTGTTCCTCCATAGGCTTCTCACACAAGCATCAAATAACAACAACAGTCCAAGAAAAAATTGTCCAGAACAAATAATACTGTTTGGAGTATTATCAGGTAAAAAACCCACATCCTGAGACAGAGTTTAGGGGTTTTGATACTGGGCGATCTGCACACCTCCTGGAACAGCCATCCAGCAGCTGGATCCACGTTCAAAACCAGCTTTAAACCCAGGGAGTCAGTCCAGATGAGGCCTGATGTGCCAAATCCCTCTGTGCCACCCAGGTCTCAACATCCCTGTGTGAAATCCCTTCTCCTCACCACACAGAAATGACCTCCTGGGACCCCTGCACACATCAAGGACACTGCCCAAACCTCCTGCTACAGAAATCCCTGCTCTGACTGCAGCCCAAGCCTCCATCCCACCCAGGGCAGAGGAATCTCCGGATCTGGGGGGGCTGGAAGGACCTTGGAGAGGAACCAGAATGCTCTGAGCTGCAAGGACACCCCAAGTCCAACTCCTGTTCCTGCACAGGACACCCCAAACCTCACCCTGTGCCAGCAGAGCAGCTGTGCAGTGTGCAATGCATCCTGCATCCTGGATTCCTTTGGAGGGGAATGAGTTGTACAGACAGACAGAGCCCTAAACCTGCTCTTTTCCACTCAGAACATCTCCAACCTTGATCTCCTGCTGGGGGAGCACAGACAAACACAGGTCATTCCAGGGAGCGGGAAGTGCCAGCCAAAATTCAGGAGCTGCCACCCACGGAGGAAAATGGAAAGGTTTGGGAGGTCTCCTGAGGAGCACATCCTCTCAGAGACCAGGAACTTACAGCAGCAAAATTCAGAGCCCTTCAGAACCAGCCTCTATCCAATCTTCAGGGAAACAGGGGCTCAGGATGGGCCCATTCCACATTTCCAGCCCTGTTGAAGCCAGTGGAGGGTGAAGGGAAGGAGGTGGGAGCAGCTGAGGTGCCCTTGGCATCACCAAACTCACCCTGAAAGGAGACTTCTTCCCAAGAAAACACAGGACAGGCTGGTCCCCTTTATATACACACATGGACAGCTGGAATGGTCTGAAATGCTTACAGGTTAGAAGGTCTATACAACATTACACCTGCCACAAATCAAAGTAGAAAAGTTTTACAGCACATTATACAGATTCCTCTAAAGTCTAAAAAAAAAAAAAAAAACATTGACTGGAATCACCATATTACAAGAAGTCAACACTAACAGACCATATAATACTATTTCTTTTTCTTTTACAGAATCATTACAGATAGAGTAATTTAAAAAAATCACTTTTTAAACAAGTATACAATTTCCACTTTAAAATTAACTGGTTAATAAAATTCTGTGCAAAACAAGCCAGCCTCTATAATTAAGTGAATTTATTTATTTCTTTATACAAAAAAAAATAAAACAACCAAAAAAAAAAGTTCTTTCAGAAATGTGTCTCCTTTTCTGTGATGGTGGAAATGGTGCCATCTCCTTTCAGTTTGGCATCGCAGTCATTTATTGCTGCAATGTAGGCTCCTCCTCCGAGCTTGCCCCGCATTTTCAGGTCTGAGCTAGGTGTAATCAGCTTCCTGAATTTCTAGAAAATTGGAGAAGTTGGAAATCATTATGTTTTTCTTGGTCACAGACACAGCTCTCGTTAACAGATCAATTATAAAAGCCTTTTCTGCTGCATGTCTGCTTCTCATTTATTTCCCTGTTGTGGGCACATCCTCAGACCTGCAGGCTGCACAATTCTGGAAAAACCCCACCAGACCAAAGAAGGCAAAGCTCAAACCAAAGTGACTTTTTGTGCTGATTCAATCACCCCCTTTCATGAAGACACTCAGCACTGTGTCTGTTCTACAGGTCCATTTTGTTTCTCATTTTATCATCAATGATGTCCACTGGAAAAAGCAAACAAACCAGAGACAGCCAAGGTGTATTGAGCTGTGATAAAGAAAAATACACTTTCTCTTTTCTAGCACTGACATCCACAGCAAGGTTGCTGCTCCCAGCAGGGAGCTGGCTCCCCAAGAAGCTCCCAGCTGTGATTAAAACAATCCTCTTGTCATCCTTGCAGGGAAAAGATAACGACCTGTCTGCAGTGCTGCAGCTCCAGCAAAGCCTGCTCACCTGCAGGGACAGGTGGGTGCATTGAGGAAATAGTTAATGCTCAGATTTGTGCTGACTTCCTTTTTTGACTCTCTGAGACAACTAAATCATGGACCATTCACTTTTAGTTTATATACCAAGTCACTTTTAGTTTATATACTCAGTAAAGATTTCCTAGGCAGTCTCCAGGCTGTGTTTAATCAGCTGAATGGAGTCTTTGCAATATGGACAAAACGAGGCTTTTCTGCAATGTTGAAATCCCAAATGGCTGAGTAAGGTTTGTATTTCTGTTTCTTCCACTGTTGCTTCCTCCACTGCCTTTCTTTGGAGCTCCCACAGAAGTGAGCAACATTCCAACCTTAAAGTTGACAATAACCTCAGCCTAGACCTGAGCTAACCAAAAGTCAGAAAATTCCACTGAATCTCTTTATTTGCCTGAGTTTCTCATTTAGAGAACAGAAATTAGGAAAACTGTCCAGAAAATTACAATGTGGGCAACCCAGCTCCTGGAGAAAATCCTGGCAGCACAAAGGAAAACCATGGAAAAAGGACAGCTGACCTGAGGGAATGGCTGGTACAAACCTCAAGGGATTTGGGTGAAGTTACAGACATTTTAAACTACAAATTTTGCTGGGACAGAGCACCTTAAATCAATAGTTTTGGTTAGTTTCCCACTGGCAGCAAAAACCCCAGAATTCAGAACAAACCAGAGAAATTCAGAAATTCTCTTTCCAGTGGCAATCCCTAACCCAGGGAACAGGGATGTGGTGAAAGGATGTGATTAAACGATGCAGGTCAGGGCTCCCATCCCTTCCCAGCTCTTTTTTCAGCAGGTCTCTCTCACCTCCATGAAGGTGCCTTCTGTCTTCCAGAGCTTGATGCAGATCCACAGTGGGATGCAGACCATGGAGGACAGTGCCATCATCCACCCGATGCCATAGCCCCAGTCAGGGTAGATGTACACATTGTTGTACTTCAGGGGCTTGTATTTCACCAGGAAAAAGATGAAGATGCCCTGGAACAAGCAGAGATTTTATTAGAGGTGTTTGGGCAAACCCTGCACGTGTAACAAGGACTTGGCTGAGTGTTGAGGGATCCAGGCTCCCTGAGGAGGGAGGGCAGAGGGAAGCTCTTCACTCAGAGGAAAAAAACCCACCAGCAACATCCTCTTTTCTGTACAGCTTAAATAACACATCTCAGAGGCTCCTGCAGAAGCTTTCAAGTTTAATCCTATTTACCTCTTGATGACAATAAACCCTGCACTTTGATGGCAAACAGCACCTGGGCAGGAAAGATTAAGTTTTGCTGCAGTGAACCAGCTGTGATTAAGTAACACGAGCTGGGTTCTCTCCAACCTGTCAGCATGAAAAAGGAAAGCCAACATTTTTGAAGTTGCTTTAATCCACTGTGTGTATCTGCAGTTTTGCAGGCCAGTACTTTCATCCTGCCAAAACCCCTAAAAAATCTGTCTAAATTTCTAATCAAGCAGCTTGGACCATTTCAATGTATGAAATAGAGAGCAGCTACCATGTAATTTTCTCCAAAGTGGTGAAACGAATGCACAAGAGCAAATGGTATAGAGATAATTTCAGATTTGGTGCAAGCGAGTCAGAAATTTTCCTGTTTGCAAATGGGAATCTAGATCTTGAGGTACCCCAGCTCCTGTGGTTTGCAGTTCCATCACTGGAGTATTACACAGCTGGAAGGGGTGTTGGCATCTAATCCTCGATTTCAAGGACAATCAGATCATGCTGCTTTTGGAACTTTGTCCCTGTGACACTGCCACAGATCTGCAGAGCTGGCACCAGCTCCCTTCCCCTCCTTCATGCCTATGGGATGGGCTTCTGGCCTCTCCTACTACTTTTAAAAGTAAAAAATGTCACCCTCTTCAGAAAATGTCCACTCCTCCAGAGAGAGAGGAGAAAGGAGGAGAAAGGAGGAGAAAGCAGCAAAGGACCCAGCACAAGTCTGGAGGAGCTCGAGCTGTGTATTGGCACACAAGGTGCACTAACTACAGGGAAAACCATCCCTCTTGCTCTGGCAAATGTTCATTTAGGGCCCTGGCATTATTTTTGTTCCCATGATTGTACATACTAAGATTTTTCACAGAATATTTAACAACTTTTGCAGAGTGGGCTTTTATTTGAAATACATGCTACATCTCCATAGGCCTTTTCCTCAACTATTAGCAGCAGCAAAATTACTAAAAAAAAACATGTACAGCACCCCCTCTTTGTATCTAAAACAAGTTATTTGGACATTCTGTACTTACTGCACAAATACCTGGAGTTAGGACCATCCAGCACCACTTAATCAACGACACAGGTTTGTACCCAATCATGTCTTCAATGTTCTCATAAAAGCGATTGCTGCCTGCCCAAAAAACAAAGGAAAAGCAGATATAGAGTGCACCTGGAAGGGGGTGTCCAGGTCAGGATTTAAAGCAGTGAGGAGAAAGCACAGACAGAGCTGGGAAGGCTCAAACTGCTTTTTCCCTGGAAAACTCCTCCCTGCCATCTGCCTGTGCTTGTGGCAGGGGTTGATATAAAATTCCTGCTGCTATAAAACTTCTGGGGCTATAAAACATTTATTTCATACAAATCATTGTCTCACTTATCAGAGAGGGAGATTTGATTAGTGTGGCACAAACTGTCACAAAATAATTAACATTTCATTTAGTCCTGCTCTCCTTTTTCCTCCACACCTTGAGTTTTGCTTTCCTTCAAAGCATGTCTAAACCTAATATATTCTCCTTACTTGATTTATTCTCTTCATTGTAGAATCAGGTTGTAAACAAGCCCAGCCAAAGAGAATCTATTTTATATATAAATATATTTATATGGATGCTATGAGATGTGTGAACCCAAGGACAGCTCACATGTGATCTGCAGTTCTGTGCTGCTTTACGAAGTGAAATTATGCAGAATGTGCATCTTTGTGAAGAAAAAGGCATTTATGACTTTTTTTTTTCAGGGCATGGGAATGTGGAGGGACCCATTCCATAAGGGTACAAGGTTCTGGCTTTGCTTTTATGCAAATAGGAAACTTTGATAAGAAAAACAGAGCAATTTTTATCACTCACCATACACCCAGCCTATGCAGACACACTCAAATATGGCAACAAAGAGCAGGCACATCCCACTGGCTGCATAGGAGTCAAAGAGCTGAAACACATACATCCCACCCTGGAAGAGAAAAGAGGAAAGGGAAAAAAAATCTTGGGTTGGCACCAGCGGGGATATTTCATAGCAAATCTGTTTTAATTACACTGCCAAGCTGTTGGCTCCCTGGCAATCTTTCTGCTCAAGTTGGTTCCTCCTTCAACAAAGAATATTCATTTCTTGGGGTTTTTTTTCACTCTGCACTTCCTTTGGGGTGTTAAATCTGGAGAGAAGTAAATTTGATTTTTTTTCCAGAAATGCTCTTCCACCTCCCTGCTTTTCCCTCTGTTTGTTGTCACATCAAGCTGTAGATATTCTCAGGTGCTTCTGACCTCCAGATCTCAATTCTGTGTCTGTGTTATTAATATGTAAAATAATTAGTGAAAATGTTGGGAAAGAAGGTAAAATCTGCAGCTTCCAAAATCCCTCTCTGATGGTGTAGGGACCACAAAATGAGTAAAGTGACCTAAAAAGTGTGAGTGCAGCTCACAGACTTTAATCCACATGACTGAAGCAAGTCTTTATTATTTGTCACAAAGAAAAAGAATCATCCAATCAATAACATTATGGTTAAAATAATTAAAATAATATGGATAATATTACACTTTTTATGTGAGACACTTAATAATTTATCACTACTGCATTTAATATTGAAATAATGAGGAGGAGTCCACAAGAGAGCATTTCAATGGAAAGGAATTCTAAGGAAGGAAAGAAGGGCTTGGGATGAACCACTCAGTTGGAATTTAATTGTGTTTGGGGGATTCATGTGACCCATTACATCTCAGACAACTTCCTGCAGATGGAAGAGATTCTTAAAATAGGAAGAAAACTAAATTTCTGCTGCAAAGTCATCATGGTGAGACTCGGCAAATAACTGAGCAAAATGCAAATTTAGAAATCAATCAACTAGGACAACTAGTGCAAGGTAAGGACAAAAAACTGCATGGATATTCCTGCAGCTTGGAGAACTTGCTTTCACTCTTCAGGTTTTTATTCCTTTTAGCCTTTTAGTATATCTTACTAGCTCTCAGTGCTCTGCTCAACATGTGCACTATGAAGGGGTCATTCCAAGATTTCCCATTGTACATAGCAAAGATGATTTGTTTCACTGAGAATAAGAATGATTTACAGATAAATAGAAAGTATATAAGCATATAACATTCCTGTTCAATGCATTATTTCACACAGAGCATCATGTCTCTTATCAGAGAGGCAGATTTGATTAGATTAATTAAATATTCACGTTCCAAGTTCCAGATTATTCCAAGTTGGAAGGGACAAAAATTTCTGCTCAGAGATTGACTGCACTGATTAGCAAGGCCTGGTAACTTGGAAACCAAAGATGGTTTCATTTTCTCTTTTCACTTTACTTCATCTTCTTTATTTTTTCTTTCCATCCAAAATGTGGTTGTTCCTGCCCAGGGTGAGCAAGCAGAAACCATGGCCAGTGTGTGTGGTTGGCTGGTGCAAAGCAGATGGAATTTCCTTGGCTTCAATTAAAACATTACTTGAGCTCAGCTGATAAAACAAAGCCACATTTCCCATTTCAGATGTCACACAGGAGCTGACAACAGTCTCTCAATGTTGTCACATTCCTGACAGGGAAATTCATCTGTGGCAAAGATTCTTGTGCTTTATCTGTGGTTACAAACACAAATTCCTTTTCTGTGAGGAGGGCAGCTCTCACCTCAGTCAACATGATGAGGCCAAGGAAGTAGGACACGATGGAGAGGCCGAGGATGAGCAGCTCCCTCCTGTAGCCCCTGCGGAACACCTTGGGGTACATGTCCACCACAGCTGTCACGATGCTCTCCACACACACAAACTGCAACAAAGACAGCAAAGAGCCAGTGAAATCTGCCTCCTCTGCTGCTGAGCTTGCATTTCAGGCTATAGGGGAGAGGCAGAAAGGATAATGCAACAGAGTTCCTTGTGTGATGGAGAAGCAAAAGAGAGAGAGCTTTATTTAAAGAAACACTGCACTTATATAGGGTAGATCGTGCAGAGAGAGCTTTATTTAAAGAAACACTGCACTTATATAGCATAGATCGTGCAAAACAGAAAAGATTCATTGGTCCAAGAAAGCAACACGTCTTTGAAAACATGCTTTCTGCAAAACATCACAAGACACTCACACATCTCTCACATACCCTGCAGGTGTTTCATCGTTGTTATAATTTTTTATCCTTGAGCAGCCTGAGAAACTCAGGGCTTCAAGGCTGCTTTTCCCCTGGTTCCCAGCAGCATCCAACAACAGCAGGGATTGGGATTAGCCACCTAACACTTTAAATGTTTTCATCACACGGGGTGGGAGATCTCTGGGGATGCTCCATAAGCACATGCTCAAACTGAGAGGAGCATCTCAGCCGAGGTTATGGATTTCCACCAAATTCAAACAGTTGGATTCTCTAATACTATCCCAGCCTGCATCTGCCCTGTAGCAGGTGGATTCAATGAAAATGAAACTTTTCAAATGTGGCTTGAATGAGAATGAAATAATGTACAAACTCTCCGTGAGGTCATGTCACTCCAGGCACTTTTGCCAGTTTTGCCATGCATCCTCCAGCCTGCTAAAGGAGCAGCAGGCTTTGGGGGAAGTTCTCGCCATTAACCAGAAGAGAGAAGTTCCCCAGAGCTGTTGAGTGCCCAAGGCAGGTACTTCTAACAAAGGAGAGCAGGAACATGTTCAGTGTCTTTAAACATAAAAAAATAGGAAAAGACTTGAGCTTCTGATTCAGGGCTCTGGAGCAAGGGTTCTAAAACAGGCCCCAAAATTAATGCCCCAAAATAGACATTGGAATAGTCAAGAGCAGAATCCAGGAACTGCTGACTTAAAAAAAAAAAAGTCTCTTAGGAACCTGTTAGATCATTAAAAGGAACAGTTATTAAAACAATTAAATTTAATGATTGGAAATGTCATGCAGAACAAGCACTGCTGAGCTTTAGAATAATAAACTTTCTGAACCCAGTCATGCCAAGGGCTGAGCTGCATGCTAAAAATCCCAGGCACTTCACATTTTTCTTCAAGCAGCTTTTGCAATTTTTGCAGTCACACAGGGACAACGACTTCTGTGCTGTCCCTTTGCTGCAGGATATGACTACACATTCCTTGCTATGGTATCTTGCAGTAAAAATACACCATAGAAAATTACATTATCACTATCTGATATTCAGCTTCAAAATGCACTGCAAAATGCTTTAAAATGGGCTGGCATTTTACTGAAGCGTGAATTTCAATCAGCCCTGTTGAAGTTCAGACTGATTTCCATGTTAATAATGGAAGCTGGAGCCAGGCTGAACCAGCCTTTGCAGTGAATCATGAAGGAATATCCAGCATCACAACTAAGATTTAAAATAGCAAAGAATTCAGTTAGGGTTCAGTCTTTCATCAGGTTGATGCTGTTTAGGTGTGATTTCCACCTGTTGGGGAGGCTAAAAAAATCACAGAAATGGGGTTTGTGTCATACCTGGCTGTCCAAGCCCAGGAAGATGAGCATCATGAAGAACAGAGCTGCCCACAGAGGAGACAGAGGCATCATGGTGACAGCTTTAGGGTAAGCAATGAATGCAAGTCCTGGTCCTGAACAGGAATAGAGAAATGAAAAGCTGATACTTGTATGGGAGTCAGAGATGGAGTTCAGCTCCTCCAGAGCAGCCTGAGCTGTGGGAGACCAGCATTGCTGACACCAAAAGTGTGGTTCTGGCTGGGCAGGGCTCACTCAGCATCACTGATCAGGCTGTTGCATCTGGACACACCCATTTTCTCACTTTTCCTCTCCTGCTCCCTTCCCCATCCCACGTGGAAGCTGAGTGAGTGAGCAGCAGTGTGGATGCTCAGCTGCTGCTCAGGGTCAGCCACCACAACCTGATTCTTCTGTCATGGCAGATAAGGGGAACTGAACCCAAAATTGAACACCTTGACAAACTCTACATAGCCTAAACAATTGGTGATGAGGCTTAGCAGAATTGGCTCAACCCTGCCTGCATCCTGGCCAAAGGATGCTCAGCTTCTGTTCACACATCCCAGTGTGCTGAGAAGGATAAGAAGTTGACAAAAATGTCTCACAAATATATATGTATAACAAAAAAAGTCTTTGAATGTAAAATCTGAAGAAGATATAAAAACAATAGCAAGTTTTGATCTAAAAAAAAAAGAATTGCTGAGCGAGTTTTACTAGGTAACTAAAAAGGCAAAGAGCAAGTAAGTTGGAAGGGGCTTTTATGACTTAGAGAAAATCCACCTCAAACAAAAGATGTTTTTACCAAGCAAAAAAATTTTCACAAACAAAAATGCCATGTTGCAAGTAAAAACAAAAATCTCAAAATTTTCCACTGCAAAAAAACTAAAAAACAGCTTCTAGCTTAAACTGTGACATACTAACCTTTTGTAATTAGAAAATCATAACATGAATATAGTAATGTTTGTAAGTATGATAGGTTATAAGTAATAGTAAAAGCATTAATTAGTTGTCATGTTTTGAAATGCTCTGTAATGAAAAATATATAATGCATTGTAACCAAAACTGGGAGAAACTTTCAAACGAACCCACAGCTGTGGCTAAAAAGCCTGTGGGCTGAACTCTTATCAATTACTGTATCAATTGTAATTGTATTTTCAGCAATTGTCAATTTTTTCCGCAATTTTTTTTCAGCAATTTTGTCGATTACTATATCGTTTAAATACAATAAACAACATTTTAAAAAGCCTCCCTAAAGTTCCACATCCCTCATTTTAAGCTCTTCCACCAGTGCTTTATGTTTCCCTTTTTTGTGTGGATGTGCAGCACTACAAACACCCCTGAATAAATCATAGTGTGTGCTCCTGTGATTGCCTTACATAACTTAGGAACATATCCTGGAGTCTTTGTTTTTTTTCCTAACCTGGTGAAGGCAAATATTGGTTCCCATCCTGCTCTGTGTTTTTGGGTGTTGCTGCTGTTGCTGTGTGACATTGGCTACATATTCAGAGAAATCGTCAAAATAGAATATTTTTATCACAGCATTGATGATTTCTCAGATCTGCTAAGATACCTTCTCACCTTGCTCAGGATTTTATTTATCAGCTGCTTTTTATGAAGCCAGCCAGCACTGAAAGCAGGGGCACAAAGGCCCTTTGCCAGCCAATAAAGAGAACTCAATGCTGCTGCTGCAATAACTTCAGTGCAGACCTGTCACACCCTGCTGCTTCTTCATTTAAAGCAGCATTTACAAGCTCCTATAATGAAGTGCAAGCCAGTTGTATTGAGGGATTTAGGAGAAGATAAATATTTTCCATCAGAGCATCAGTGAAACCCTGCTTGTTTTGCAGTTTTCCTGGGATTAACTCCATGAGAGTAATTTCTGCTCCTCAACAGCTCAGCATTGCACTGGGGTTTTTTTCTGGGCAGCCTCTTGTTCTTTTTCTTCTGCTTGAGGGTGTTACAACCACAAAGGTGTGGAGTAGCTTCCATTGGATGCCCAGCTCCAGTGGGGTTGTGGATGGTCAATTTTTCATAAATCTGGGCCTGTCTGCCTGTCTTGTTTCTCATTTTAACAGCTGCAGCTTTTTTTCTTTATTATATTATTATATTATTTTTCTTTTCTTTTTTTTTTTTTTTTTTTTCCAGAAGGAACAAATATTTGTGGATTGCAGTCTGCTCATTGAAAGAGGGTAGAATGCAGATGAGGATTAACACAACTGAGTTTGTCTCTGCTAAACAACATTCTGGATGCTCAGCTGGAGTATTTGTGTAGTGGGGGCTCCTTGAATTCATGAATTTGGTTCTATGTGCAGCAACATTCATATTTTTCACACACAAATATCTGGCCACAAAAATAGTTCAAAACTCTTCCTGCAGCATTGAATCATCTCATCCACAGGCCATGGCACAGACTATGAGCTTTGACCACATCCTCTGGGCATTTTTTGTTAACTCAAAACCTGCTTTTGGAACTCACCTGATTCTGCAACTTCTGCAATGGGCACGCCTTGTTCATAAGCCATAAATCCAAGAACTGAAAAGATAGCAAAACCAGCAACAAAGCTTGTGCCACTGTTCAAGCAGCAGAGCATGATGCAGTCTCTGAAAATATAAATAAAAAACACTGCAGTTGATCTCCAGAGCTGGGGTTTCCTTCATCCACTGCGCCAGAGGATTGACAGAACCCTGGGCTGCAGGAATGGAACGCAAGTTGTTCATTAACAGTAAGGTCCCAACTCAAATTATTCCTGAGAAAAACCAGGAATTAGCATGTGCAGGAGGACACCATCAGAATACCTTTGCTTGTGTTTTAACTGCTGGAGTTGCAAACCTGTTGCAAGTCGCTTGCTGTTTTCCAGTAAATTTTTTTTTAAAAAAAGTGTAAAACTATGTAAAACACGTAATAATTGTTAAGAACAATTTCTCCATAATAATTATACTAATAGATTCCAGAGGGTATGAACTCGTTAATAAACTGTGTAAAAACAGTAACATTTGTTTCTGGGGGGAAAAAAAAATTCTGTGGTCAGATCTTAGCTCCTTCTAACCCTGTTAAAGAGCATTGGCAAAACATATCCATGAAAATACGGCTGCACTTTGGTTTCTAGAAGCTGTGGGAATGAAAAGCACTGTACATAATCTGGAAGTGTGTGCATGCCTAAAAAAAGTGTCTAAAAAGAGGCAAAGGCAGTGTGGGGACAGAGATCTCTCAGACAAGCATATCCCACACTGCAAAGCACGACAAGGACAAGGTGAGGAAGGATTTTTTTTGGCCAGGCTGGAAACGTCACAGGAGTAAATCACTTTGAAGAAAGGGAAGATCCTGTTGCAGAAAGGTGTGATTTCCCCCAGAGCCCAGGGAAATATTGCTGCTCCTGCTGCTCTGACAGCTCTCCAGGCGTGGCAGATGATGAGGCAGTGATGATTTATGCTGGCACTCGCTCCTTGGAGGCTGTTTGCCACGAGAGACAGCTGTGTGCTTGAGAAAGTAATAATCTAACCCAGATGTCTGAGCTGAATTGGGGTTCTAACCCACAGAAACACGAGGCAAGCCTGGAGCTGTCTCGAGCCATCCCTTAATCTGCTTTATCCCCATCCCACTGTGGCTCTGAAGCAAATTTTTGTGCAAGTTATCAATAAGAAGAAAGGATCCTGAAAAATCTATCAGGTTCTGAATTCACACCTTCAATAATTCAGTAAAGGAATCAGAGACAATTCCTACTTCAAAGTCCTGGCAATTATTCCCTCAAAATTTCTCTGCTAATCTCCCTGCCTTGCTGTTTGTCTCATTTAGTTATTTTTATCCTCTAACACCATCTCATCAGTTTTTGGAGCTCAGAGTGAGGTGAGCAGTTCCAGCATCTTGTTCCTTCACTGATGAACCCAGCAGTGTCTCCCACACAGAGATAATCTCTGTGGCACAACATTGCTGAAGTATGCCCAGCAATGAAAAAGAATGAATATTCCCATTTGTAATGGAGACTCAGACATGGACAAGTGCAGGGATGTTCACACTTCTTGCATGCCTGTATTCTCTCTAACACTGTTTATTTGCAGGGAAATACTTGCTGAAAATACAATTCTAACTTTTATTTATTGGCTTTTCATATGGAATTCTCCTCGTAATTATGCCCAGCCAGGCCAGTTCTACAGTTTGGACATTTTAAAGCAAAATACCAATCCAAACTAAAGGAATGAGGAGCACAGAGGCCTTTGTACCTTGCAGAGATACAAAACAATGCAAAATCAGCCCCTTCCTGACCTTCTCAGTGAATTTCAGCTCTAAAGAGCTCTGGAGGGACTCTCACCCCACCTCTCTCACTTCAGGAACTGGTGAGTTCAGCACCATGAAATTAAAACCAACTGTGATGAAACCCTGTCGATAAGAGAGGTCAGAAAGATGAATTTTATAATCCTATGGGGAAAAAGAGAGATCCTGCTTTGGGGGGGATGCAGCCGGATGATGCCTCCACTGGGCACAGGCTGTTTTCTTCAGATAAGATTTGGTTTAGATAATTCCCTGCTTCAAATGCAGTCTGAACAAGATATTTCCTCCTGAGGAATGCTGTGGCACAGGATATTTGAGAGCTGCTGGTTCCTGAGTGGGAGATAAAGGCTGGAGACCCTGGCAGGGCTTGCTGCTCCCTCCTGAAGCAGGGGAAAACCCAGCAGGACAATCCCACAGGAGAAGAGGATCCCAGGGATCTCCAAAGTCTGGCTAAACACAGCACTGTGGTACAAATTATCTACAGGATAAGAACACACTTCTCCAAGGAAATGGGAAAAAGGAGATTTTCATCTCTTCCAGCCAGTGAGGCTCCTGTTCTTTTCAGATAGCACCATCCCAGCTGGATGGGTTCATCCCCTGGGAGGCAGCCACAGACTGAACACAGCTTCTCTGGGGAATAAAAAATGTAACCTCATAAAAACATCACCTCCAACTGCCCTTCCCTTGGCTTTCCAGAAATACTACCAACCCCTCAGCTTCTGGTTTTTATCCCATAGGCAGAAGTAACCTGTAGTTCAGTTTGTTTTTGTTTTTTCTGCTGTTGGAAGGAAAACTGGAAGGGGGATCTGGATCCATTGATTGTGAAACCAATGAGTTTTAAAACACAAGTGCTCAGGAACTATTGGAAGGGCAATGTGAATTTTTTATGTGCACCCTTGGCAGGAGGACATCAGAGCCTGACTGAAGCCCAGACTGATTTCAAGTGAAAGGAAAACTTCAAATTTTTATGAAAACTTCACATTCCTCCAATTTAAACTCCTGCCAATCACCTGAATAATTCAAGATGTGCATCACTTCTCCTCTCCCTGCCTGACAGGCAGGACACTGCTGAAAATTCACCCTGCCTTCCTTAAGGAGCTGCTCTGAGCCCACAGAGCCCCTGGCATCCCTTCCTGGCCTTTATGGATTCCTCAAGACCCAGCTGGGAAATTCCCATTTATCTTTTCCTCCTAGACTAGAAACTTGACAAAGGACAAATGTTCAGGTCTTAGGAGTGTAATCCATGTGTGAAATAATTCCCTTATCTCCTGCTCCACAGTGGGAACGGGGGAGCTGACCCTGGACTTGTACCTGGGAATGGATTTGGGATTGTGAGCTGGACAAAATCAGAGGAACCATCAGCACACCTCTGTTATCCCTGTGCCTGCTGATGGCTTTCACCTTCTCAGAGGAGTCACTTGGGATACAAACTCTGGGACATCCAGGGGGGAGCTGGTTTTATGTTTTTCAATGAAAGATATGTAAGCATGATAAAAACTCATTTCCTATTCAAAGACATGAAGTGACTTTTGCAATTCATTTACCATGTTAATGAATCAAATCGGGTTTAAATCTTAAATTCTCAAGGCCCACGTGCAGTTCAGTTTCCCATTTGCCACTGAAATACCTCCTGCCAGTATTTTCCACTGCAGTTTTTCCTTAGGGAAAAGAATGGAGTAAAACAGAGCAGAAAATGTCGATGCTATGATCAGACTGTGGGGATTACAGGAGGCAAACCCCCAGCTTGATTTCATTTTTTTAAAAAGTGCTGGTTAGAATACAAAATTGTGGTTTTCACATCAGAGCTGTGTTTATGTCTTGCCCTACCCAAGGTGGCCACATTCTGCTCTTCACATCTGTCCTGCCCCTTCTCTCAGCCTCGTTAAAAATCACACATCAGGACTCATTAACATCTATTTCCAAGCTGGGAAATCTGGGAAACGTTTTATGAAGGGAATTGTGGGGCCTGGATGGAGTAAAACGTGTTCAGGAGCAGCATTCTGGATGCTCAGGAGTTTCAGGGGGAAAGAAGGAAAATTCCATAAGCACACACATCCAAACTCCTGCTTTTTGTAAAAAAAAAAAATAAAAATCAGGAAAATAATTCCTGCATTCCTTGAGGCACTGACAGTTTCTAGTTGGGATACAACTGGAAAGAAATATGAATAAAACTGAATAAATGAGGAAAGGAGTGGTGCCTTTGCTAAAGCATCACTTGTGCTAATTAGTGAAAAGGTTCATTAGCAGCAGCTCTGGAGGTTGTAGGGGGCTCACACCACTTTCTGCAGCAAAACATTTTGTCTTGCTAAGACATGGAAAGAAGGAGCATTTCCTAAAATTGTCTCCTAAGCTCTGCAAGTTAAACCATATTTTAGAATTTAAATAAATTTGGGGAGTTTGGGGATGGTTTGTTTGGGGTTCTTTCGCTTTTGGGCTGTGTTATTTCCTTTATAGAAAAATGGAATTTTAGTTCTCTGTCTGGAGATATTAATGGAGTCACTACAACCACATTGTCCTTGCAGGAATTTTAAGAAAACTAATTCAATAACCATGGATTCCATGGTCATATTGCTCCTATTGCTGCCCATGCCAGTGATGTGGAATGAGGATTTTGTGCAAATCATATCGTTTGGGCATTGACTCAGGAGAGATTAAAACCTCCTGAAGTCATTGGCAATGCCCTGCTTGGGAATATGGAGATAAGCCATGAAATGCTCCCCATTCCCTCTGAGTTAGGGTCTGCAAACTTCCCCAAAATTTGGGGAAAAGTGGCAGTCAAAGCATAGACCAAACTGAGGTGATTTTTAATGACAATTATTAGTGGTACTTTTTAAAAGCTGCTTAAGTAATGCACACACATTCAATTATGGCTATGTGAAATCCTCTATTTTTACATGAAATTTGTAATTCTGTGTGTACTGAGGGGTTGTGGGAGGCTCAGATTTGACCAAAAGGGATGAAAACACCACATTTTGGAGCAGAGTTCCAAGAAATATTACAGATCTCTGCCCTACAAAACCATGTGTGTGTGTGTGTGCTTATGGTTATCCATGGAAAAAGGGAAAGGGATTCCAAATTTCAGGCCAAGAGCAGAATTCCAGTGTGGGAGGTGTTACCTGTAGCAGTTGTTGTTGTAGTTGTTGTAACTCCCCAGGGCTGTCAGGCACCCCAAGCAGATGGCATAGGAGAAAAAGATCTGTGTGCCAGCATCCACCCACACCTGGAGACAGAGAACAGGGAGAGCTTCAGAAAACCAGCCAGGAGAAATCACCCTCCTGAAAAATACTGGCTGCAGATCTGCACAGGCAGCTCTGCAGGTTAAGAGGGTCTGGCAAAGCTTTTACAAACCACAACTTAAAAAAAAAAATGTGCTGAGAGGGAAATTCCCCTTGCCATCCTAGCTGGTCTTTACAGGCTCAGCCTAAAGCAGAAAGGGAGACAGAATTTGTAGAGAAGAACCTCACTTATTAAATTCATTAATTGCTTTTGGATAGTTTTAGTAATTGCAGCCTAAATAGAATCACCTGCATTTATTTATTCAGTTATTTATTCAAACTTAAAAATTTAGTGTGAATAAATGTTCTAAAGACAAAATGTGCCATTCCTAGATAATACAAAACGTGCCATTCCTAGATAATACATAAATTAAGCTGGGGGAAAAGGGATAATTTATCCAGGGAAAGGTTGTTTTTAGCAAAATTTAATGGCTGCACCAGGCACAAAGTGACAGTTCTGGTCACTGGACAATCAACAAGTAAAAGTTCTGTAGAGCTTAACGAGTCAGTAGCTTTGTAATGTCATTGTGGGAACATTTATATCCTAAAGTGATGCAAACAATTTTAAATCAGAGAAAAGGAAGTGTGAGTTAACACAGTGAGATTCTTCTCCTCAGAGCAACCTCAGAACATTAATGAGCAGGTTCATTTTACTTTTAAAGTACTGCAACAAAGCAATTTATTTCACTTGACCAGGGTGGGTGTGCTCCCACTGGAGCTGAGGTACCCCTTGAAGTTCTGGTTTTTAGGATGGGAGTGATATGGAGAGCCCAAACCCACACAGCTGCAACCCACTAAAATCCTGCTCCTGTTTTCCTGGGATAAATGATCTCTTTGAGCCCTTTGTTAAAGCAGAGCAACCAAACCACCAAACCCTGGGTGACAATCAGAGGCAGTGGCTGTGCAGCCATTCCCTGCTGGAGCTGGAGCCAGGGAAGAGGGAACACAGGGAATGATTTCAGGGCTAATAACAGCCATCAAATCCTCCTAAACACACAGAGGGGATGTGTTTGTTTTACATCTGATCAAGTGAGACCTTGCTCTCTGGAGCTGTTGAGTGTTTCTGTTTAGAAATAACATTAAGATCACCTTTGATTTGCATCAGAGGCTTTAAGGGTTTCGTTGCTGTCACGCCAAATAAGACACAGCTGGTTACATCCCAGAGCTTCACCACTGCTGAGCAAAAACTGCACACAGAGAGGCTTTTGACAGACAGGCTCTTTAACAGGACTGGAAGCTCCCAAAAAGCTGTGAGGAGCGTGGGTCAGCTGAAAATGCACCGTCTGCTGGGCCCAGACAAAAGCTGGGAAAATGGATGAGCTCATGGAATAGCCCTGGAAAACCTGCCCTGCTGAAGTGGGGGCACAGGAGAACTGTGCTGGAAGGGTGGGGAAGGGGCTCACAGATGGTCTGTGAGCCAGAAAGAGTTGGCTGATAAGGTTCACTGCTGGAAGGAATTTTACTGAGGAGAGGAGAGGAGAGGAGAGGAGAGGAGAG
>JAOTQP010000619.1:2521199-2531617 GCA_026413545.1 Cichladusa arquata
GGAGAGGAGAGGAGAGGAGAGGAGAGGAGAGGAGAGGAGAGGAGAGGAGAGGAGAGGAGAGGAGAGGAGAGGAGAAACCTACAAGAAGAAACCTGCAGCTGGGAAAAGTATTTTTAGAAAAGTTTTCTGAAAAACAGTGGTGGCCACTGCTTTGCACCAGTGAACATTATGTTGATCTACTATAACCAATGAATAAAGTGTAAACTTTGTACAGTGTATGAAAGACAGCATGCTGTTGTAATAAACAGAAATTAGCCTTCTGAAATGTGGCGTGTCCTTTTGTATATTATATTATTTTGTATATTATATTATTTTGTATATTTTTCACCCCAACAGTGACAGAAGGGAGCAGCTCCAGAGCTGCTGGAGCAGAGGAGCAGAGAGCACATCCCTCTGGAACTCCTGTGCCCAGACAGAAAAGCAGGTCAAACTCTGGCCACAAGTGATGCTATTTCCCTCAAAGGAAACAAAGACTGTCACATCCCACAGGGATTCAGCCTGAAAAGTGGCAAACACTCCATGAGAAACATCTTCTGCAAGGAAACATTCACGTATTCTGTAAAACTGGAAACAGACTGAGGAGTGATTTTGTTGCACTCTATGACATCAGTCTAGAAATTCTAGAAATTCCAGGCAGAACAATGACATTCTGAAGGGCAGAGACACAGAGGCAAACCTGGGCTAGCAGCTGGGACAGAAGAGGACATTTGTCTGAAAGGTGACACAGCTCAATCCTTTTCTGCCATAAATCCAGAGGAAAGGATCTGCACCAGAGAACCCCTGTTGGTGCTTTATGAACTTTGGAGCTTGAAAACCCTTAGGTCAGTGATAATTAATTCAATTTAGTCCTCAAAAACTTGGGATTGGAACTGTTTTATAGCTTTTATCAGCTCCTACCTTGAAGGATGGAACTAGACTATTTTAGCTTCTTTCATCTCGTATAAAAAGTTTCCATGCTGAAACAAGATTAAAATTGAAGCTCAAATATTTTGATAACCAACCCTAATATTTGAAAAATCACAATTTCAAAGGACAGACCCTTACAAAACAATAAACAGGAGCATTTTCTACTAAAACCAGAAAGAGCTGCTCTGCAACATCCAGCTCTCAAATCTGGCAGTGCCCCCTGTTTAATCTGCCTGGGTAACCTCAGCTTGGCCTTCCTGTGGCAGGTCTGGGACACAATCTCCATTTCCATGGGTGTTTTCTCTGCCCAGGGAGATGAATTGAGCTGGCCAAACACAGGATGCTGCTGTCTGGAGGATCCCTTGCCTCCTTTGTGGCTCGTGCAATGAAAGCAGGATAAGGAAGAAAGAAGGGGGATGTGCTGTAGTGCAGACAACAGAGCCCTGCTCTGGAGAATTAGGTTCTTTTCATGTCCCTGCCATAAAGTTTCTATGGGATGTTATGTCCATAAATCACTTCAAGCAACCTTTTCTCATATGTTCCTTGACTTGGCTATCCCCTAATGGGTGTCCAAAGCAAAGGACAAAGTTACAGAGCACTCACTGCTGCAGGTTAAGTAAATTAAAGTCATTTCTGGAACAACTAAAAAACCCACAATTCAACAAATCAACCTCAAATTGAAAATCCCCAGAAGAGTGACAGCCCCTCAATTTTAGTCTCAATATAAATATTTTTCTGTCAGTAAGATGGGGTCATATCATACACTGAAAATAAAAAAAAATGAGGCGTCTGAAGCACATGGCCAGTGCAGAAATAAGTCCCTTTGCAAGGCTCTTTTTTTTAGTGATGATCAAGCCATAGGCAGTGAATTTAGAGGGCCAAGCAAGGAGTGAGAGGAATAAAACAAGATATTGCATAACTGTCCTGAGATGAGCTCAGTGCCTGAACAAAGCAGAGACCTTGGGGACAACCTGTGTGATGTGCTGATGTTGATTATTTCCATGAAAATAAAAAATAATGCTGCTCACCTGAAGGAATATCTCAAATTCCATGGGTTCCTCTAACCTTGTACCTTCCCTTTACTTTCTGTGCTCTTTGGATAAATTTTGAGGAAGATACAGCACAGCTGTTATGGAATCTTTCTGTGGATGCAGGAAGCATCTCCCAGGACACTCAGACCTTAACTGGCACTTCCTCCATGACAAACAGCTGAATAACTCAAAATTTCTTTGTAGTTGTGTAAAAAAAAAAAAAAAAAAAAAAAAAAAAGAATATATTGGCTTTCTGTGTATCCCTGGCCTTTCCTACAGCCCACACAGCTCTGTTTGCTTCCTTGAGAATTCCTGTCAAAATCAAAGGCATCAATTTCACATTGAAGCCCAAACTCTGGCTGGAATCTGCATCCCAAGGGTGTAACATCATAAATACAAACTTCTTTTTTTTTTCCCTCATTCTTAACAGTGATGTTGAACACCAAAGCTCAAAGCATCCTTAATTCCAGAGTGATAATGACAGTCCCATCATAAAACACTGCCTGAGAATATGTTAGAGCTCACAGACCAGTTAAAACCTCTGCTTGCTCTTTAAAACATGATGTTCCAAATGCTGACAGTCATTTATTTCCCATTTTGTTATCAGAGAACGAGCAATGACTCCAGATTTTCTTTTAATTTAAATTATTCATTACTTTTTGATGAATCTCAGCAGTTGTTTGTATTTTAAAAAGCAGCTTGCCTTCAGTTTCAAATTAGAATTTTAAAAATAAAGCCGTGGCTGTCAGGAGATAATAAATGAAATTTCAAGGTTAGGGCATAGAATAATTGCAGAATTTTATCACAAATGCCTGAATAAAACAACCTGTTGCCAGATAGCTTTGGGTGTGACAGGACTGTAGGAAAATATCAAAATGTGAGGTCTTGACCTTGAGGTAACACCTGCATTTAAAGAGTGACCCCATCAGACATGGGGCAATTAGCAGCAGGTTTAATTACAAGCACTAACAGAATCTTTTGGAGAATCAAAGCATTTCAAAAGT
Source organism: Cichladusa arquata (assembly GCA_026413545.1). Classification (NCBI taxonomy): domain Eukaryota; kingdom Metazoa; phylum Chordata; class Aves; order Passeriformes; family Muscicapidae; genus Cichladusa; species Cichladusa arquata. Next base: position 2,524,141 of record JAOTQP010000619.1, read on the forward strand.
ACCTGCCAGACCTCTCCCTATCAAAGGCTTCCTTCCTCTCCTCTGGAAGGGGGTGGGAGAGGTTCAGGGAGTGAACTCCAAGCACTGCTGGAAAAGCTCAGAGCAATTTCTGACATAAACTATAGAAAACCCACAAAATAAATGCTGAAAAAAAAATTTAAAATGCAGTTTCTGATAGCTTTGGGAAGAAAGAAGTCCTAATTTCACCCTGTGTTTTCATCTCCAATATCCTGGGAAGTTCTTTTCTATCAGTGGGTCATTCAAACTGCCTTCAGTGCCCAGCTGGAACACCAGGATTTAAAACCAGGAGAAATTTCTGTTTTCATCCCACAAAAAACATGAGGTGCTCGTGCTGTGGACCTTCCCAAAAATACAGGGTTCACTCACATGGATAAACAGATTCCACCAGGGAGTTCTGACCTTGCTGAAGTCCCCCACACAGTGAGCTTTAATATTTTCTTTTTACAACACTCATTTTTCCAGTCTTAGATCCCAGGTCTCTGTAATAAAGGACAATTTTATTCCCAAGATGAATTTTTGGTGACACCAGGGAAGTAAGAATTATTCTGCTGTAATGTGCAATGAAAAGAATCATTCCCTAAATTGCATTTTATTACACTCCTCTGCTCAAGTCCCATCTTATGTATATATATATATAAATGTATTTCCAGAAATAATACTAAAATAGATAGTAATGGAGGACTGAGCATTTTACCTTTGATCCTATCCCAATAAAGTGATTTTTTTTCCTGGCTTTTTCATTATAAAGAACATTCAGCCACATCACAGCCTCCTCTACTGGGCCTGCTGTGGCAGCAGGGGGGAATGTGGGATGAGAAACAGGCAGCACACACTGGGAGGGAGGCAACAGATGTACACCTGGCTGCTTCTTTTAACACTTCCCATGTTCCTCAAGCTGGAAAATGTTATATATTCCCATGGCACCCTGCCACGAGGGCAGGCAGAGATGAAATTTGGGTATTTTCAGTGCAGAATGCTTGGTGGAGTGGATGGAGAAGAGGCTGAGGCACCACATCTGCCCAGCCATGCTGAGCAGGAGGTGCAGCACCTTCAGATTCTGCACAAGACAATTCACAATTCCCTCTGCAGAGGCAGGAAAAACAGAATGAGCCAGTTTGCATTTACTCTCTAGTCACTCTCTTGCAATCAAGGGAAATTTTTTCTTAAATAGCAGCGAGCACAGAAATCAGCTGAGTGTCTGGGCTGTGCTGCTGCCAAAAATACAGAATTCAGAGGTCAAGGTTCTGTTCTATTTGCAAAACAACCCAAACACTTGGAGGATGCAGACGTTCAGAGGGAATAAATCCATTCCTTGCATGCATCCTGCTGTTCCCTGACTAGCAGAACACTGATTATGTCTCATTCCTATCGATCCTGCAGTCACAATCCAACAGGGAAGAATAAACTTTATTATCTTCCTTTTCCCACATTGTCAACACAGTTGTTGTACTTGTATAGTTTTTCATATTTGACTAAAAAATAGTCAAATATGAGAATTTATTTGACTATTAAATAGTCTTAGTATATGTTTAGTTTTAAAAAACCCAAAAAACTACAAATCTTCTAAACAGAGCTAATTTAAAAGACATTTAAAAGAAGTTATTTCATGAAATTAAACCAGTTAAACCCTGGGGTCCTAATGAAAACCTTTTTGCTGAGTATGAAAATAGAGTTTTCCACTTGGAACTAGAATCTTGGAACACCCAGAGAATAAAAGAGACTGTTATAATACAATTTTAAAGCAGAATATTACTTCAGGTACAGACACAGGTTAAAGCTCTGAGAGTTTTTTAGGATGTTTTTCACAATAAACGACTCTGGATGTCGCTGCCTCAACAAATACAATCTCTGATACAACCTGCTTCTGATATATTTATTTTCCAATGAATATATCCCTTTAAAAGTCAGCTTTCATTGCCTTTTATCCTCTCTGCACTTATTGAACCTCTGCTAGGAGTGTGAATGTAGAAAAATAAGGATATAAATCAGACTATGCACTGAAGATGTGCCTGGGGCTGCTTGAAGTGGCAGCTCTTGTGACAGCCATTGATGTAAAAGTGTTTGGTGTGGTGCTGGCCAAGTGAAGCTCAGCTCCTCCAGGCTCCTCCAGATGGCAAGAATAGCACAAAAATATCCCTCAGTTATCTCCAAGAAGCCTCAGCTCCAAGGAGTTGTGGCTGAGGGCAAAGCTGGGGTGCTTGGCTGAAGAAAAATAAAGGAAAAATCCCACTGGATCCAAGCAGCCTGGCACCAACCATGTTACCTAAAATAAATAAGCTTTTTAGCCCCTGCCCCCTGTCCCCAAATGCCTTCTTGGAAAAAAAAAAAAAAATAGATTTATCTCAGTGGGAAAAGCCATTAAACGGGGAACTAAACCCAAACAAAATATGAACTGTGCATTGTGGCGAAGCAGCAACAAAAATGGTGCTTTTTGGAGGCAGGAGTGAGTTTGTGGCTGAAGTTTACTACCCAGGGCTTTCTAAACAACACAGCTTCTGAAAGCAGAGCCTTCATTAGAGCAGGAAAACACCACTTAAACGGCCAGGCAGAAAATGGCTGAATTAAGCCCTTTTTCCCTCTCTTTAATGGTAGTGATTCTCAAAAGATTCAAAGTAGGTTAGGGGAAGAATAAAACAGCTATGTTTCTAGTGTCTACCTGACAACAGCTTTTGTAGGGGTGAATAATTACATGAAAATCACTTCCTTTCCACCTCTCTTTGGGATTTCTGTGGGTTGCTAGGCAGTCTCTCTGCCACCTTCTGCTAATGCCACTTCCAGAGGGCTGAATACAGTAAATTCATTGGGGGAATGGAAACTTGGGAGAAGAAGGACCTAAATACTCGGAGTTTTGTTTATTCATTGCTGCCTTTGGAGGCCAGCACTATAGCTGGGATCACTTTACAGCTATTGAAATGCTGATTTCCCAGGGGCTGCTTCCAGCCAAGTACCACCCAGTTAAAATGGGACAGGACCTTCCTCCATACTGGAGCCACACCAGTTGCATGTTCCTGTGGCAGCATCCAGTGTGGAAAACCAAAAGGATGGAGCAAAGCAGGCTGAGGATCCTTCAGGGACTTGCAGGAGAAATTATTTTCCTCCCTCTCATAGTTTTTCATGAGTAAAATATTCCTACACTCCTTAATCCAAAGTTTAGGGGTATCTTGGTTGCCTTGTGATTCCAAGAGGAGCAGCCACAAGGTGCAGTTGTACATCCCTGAGTAAATCAGGAGGGTGTTCACAGAGAGGAGGGGGCAGAAAATCCTGGCACAGGTTCCCAGAGCAGCTGTGGCTGCCCCTGGATCCCTGGCAGTGCCCAAGGCCAGGCTGGACACTGGGGCTGGGAGCAGCCTGGGACAGTGGGAGGTGTCCTTGCCATGGCAGGGGTGGCACTGGGTTGTTTTTAAGCTCCTTCCCAACCCAAATCAGTCTGGGATTCTGTGATTCAGTGACTGAGATGAAGCAGCAGGTTCAAGTCCCTGCTCCAGGGGCTGCATCCTCAGTGACCCCGAGGGGCCCTGGGCAGTGCCCCCAGCCCAGAGCACACTGCCCAGGCAGAGGGAAAGCAGGGCTGGCTCCAGAGCTGCCCATGGCTGGGAATTCACCCCCTGGCCTGGAGGAGGGAGCCTTTAAAAATGCAGGAGCCTCAGTGAGGCAGCAGCTGCTGCATGCCCAGGGCTGGCCCAGGGAGCTGCAGAGCCCAGAGGCTGCAGGGTCCCCTTGTGCTCCCCATGGCTTCACTCCAGGTGACACCCCCAGAGCTCAGGATCAGCTGCTTGTGTCTTGGGGGTGTGGAGATGTTGCTTTCAGGCTCCTGGGTGGCAGTGCCTTCCCTGGCTCCTCGTGGCTGCTCCTTTCAGCTGGGTGTCACCAGCCCCAGCATGACAGAGACTCTGGGACTGCAGGGACAGCGCTGGGGACAAGTGACTTCTCCTCCCCACTGGCCTCCCCTGGGGTGTTGCACAGAGCTCTGCCTCTCCCCATGGCTTTTGGCAGCACCCAAAGTGGCAAAGGGGGGATTTGGTGCTGTTTGTCCATTCCCTGTTTCCTCAGAACAAACAGCTGGAACATTTTGAGCCGCATGAAAATCATGCAATGTCCTGAGCTGGATGGAACCCACCAGCATGCTGGGAGGTGGGGCTGGATTTTATCTTGGTGAACATCAGGGTGGGCTACAGCTCCACAGCTTCCATCCTATAATTGTCCTTTCACCTCCACAGCAGCTTTCTGTGGGAAAGCTTCCATAGGGGGACCAGTGCAGATCATTTTGTGCCTCATCAAATGTTCTCTGGGAAGGACAGAAACATTTGAGGACTCTGCTTGGGACACTGTCACTGCACCAGGACAGGAGAGAAGAACAACACCTTTAACTGACTCAGGGGGAGAGATTTAGGTCGGCAGATCTGTAATTACCTGTGCTGGAGGCTGGCCAGGACTCCAGGTTTAACACCCCTGCTTGGATGAATCCTCTGGAACTTGAGCAGGAAATCAAAAAAGAATCCCCTGTTCTCCTTTGTTGGGTTTCAGAGACAATTTGGCTTCTGAGAAAAGGGGTCAAGATGTCTTCCCAGTGCTCCTGGTTTCTATCAACAACAAAGAAGCCCTTTGCTGTCTGTGAGGAGAAGATCTGAGCTCTCAGAAGCAGCACGAGCCTTCCAAGGCATTTTGATGTTTCCTAAACAAAGTGGGAGGAGGTGGATCTGTGGGAACTTTGCCTGTCTCACCAGTGTCACCCCACCTGGTATCACACATTTCTCCCAGAGAAATTCTTCTGGGAGTGGAGAGGGGAGAAAAATGAGGTTGGAACTGCAGCTGTGTGGAAGCTTCTGTAAACCAGGAGTGCTGGGTGGAAGTCAGAAGAGCTTTATTGGGGCTTTAGGACTGCAAATCAGGGGGTGATGACAGCCAAAAATCACAGGAAATATTCAGATTAGCAATGGAGAAGGTTTAGAGTGGATGTTGGGAAGAAATTGTTCCCTGTGAGAGTGAGGAGACCCTGGCACAGGGAAGCTGTGGCTGCCTCCAATGCCAGGTTGGAGCAATCTGGGATGGTGGAAGGTGTCTTTGCCCATGGTAAGGGGTGGGATGAGATAAAATGAGATTAAGATGAAATTGAGATGAGATGAGATGCGATGAGATGAGATGAGATGAGATGAGATGAGATGAGATGAGATGAGATGGGATGAGATATATAATGAGGCTCCAGCTGATGTTCTGGAAGGGTCCTGCTGTCAGTGAGGAGTCAGATACCACCCCTGACTGTCCAACAGCAGCTCAGGTCTCTCCCCCCCACCCATTAACCCCCAGGACCAAGGGAATCCATCAGGAGCAAAGTGAGTGCTTGGCACAGAAATTGCCCAAGGTGTCCTGAGGTTTGCTCTGCTGTGCAAAGCCAGCAGGAAAACAAAACCCCCTGAGCATGGCAGGCTCCAAATAGGAGCAGCTATTGAACGCTGCGTTGGTGGGGAACTCGTTGCCAGAAGAAATATAGACAGGTTTAAAAGGCTGTCAGACAAATCCACCCCAAATAACACCCCCAGGGCTCTCAGACACTAGTGCAGCTCCTATCTGAGGAGATCTCTGAAGCTCAGCCTGCCTGGAGCCTGCAGATCTCTGCTTTCCTCCTTCTCTTTCCCTAAGAACTGCAGCTGAATTATGGAGAAATCTCCCAGGATTTTGTTGGGCCCAGGGCTCTCCAGGCCTCCCCAGTGCCAGGGGATTTTGTGCAGGCTTTGAGAGGCACATCCAGGGGTCTGCAGGGCATCCTTCCCTTCAGTGACACAAAGGGACATCGAGGCTTTGAAAGGGACAGGACCCACCTGAGAGCTGAGTTGGGAGCCCTTTTCCCAGAGCTGGAGATCTTACCCCTTCAGATCCTCACGCAGGGGTGCCCAGGATTTTTCTGCTGTGTTGAGAGCCCTTTATTCCCAGAGCTGGAGATCTTACCCCTGCAGATCCTCACCCAGGGCTGCCCAGGCCATCCTGCCCTGCTCTGGGCTCAGCTCAGTGGCTCTGGGCTCAGTCCCTGTGCCCTGCTGGCCCTGCCCTCCCTCTCTGGCAGCATTACCCCTCAGCCAGGCTCACAGGCTGCCAACACCACCTTCCCTGAGTTCTTTGGAGCAGGATTTCCTTGGGCTGGGAGTGCTCCTTAGTGAGAGCAGACAGGGGCTGAGGACAAGAGTCCTTCAGACAAAGCCCAGCCCAGGTGAGCTCAGCTTTGCACCTCAGGTGTCAGTGCCAGACAATTCCAGGCCTGACAAACTCATGCCTCAGGACAGAGCAGCTAAAAAGCTTCTTCATCCCCAGGCCTGGCCATTTGTTTCCACTCTGTCACCTGCAGGAATAAAAGCTTTGACCTCTGCTGACAAATCCTTTTTTCAGGGAGAGCAGCAGAACTCCTGAGCTGTGCTGAGGGACGCTGCCCACTCCTCAGAGTTTTCAGCAAGCAGAGCGAGACTGTTGGTAAATGTTATAAAACACAAAAGCCATTGGAGTAAATCTTTGCTGTGATGGAGTGATCAGCTGTGGGATGAGTTCCAGGGACAAAATGCCATCAGCACAGGCAATGTGTTTCTGCTCTTCTCGCAAGAGCAAGCACGAAGCTCCCTTCCCACCCCCAAAAATAACCAGCTGGATTTTTCAGGATGCACAAGCAGTAGGTCTTTTCTATCTTTACTAACCCCAGGATAATGATGGTCTTTAGATCTTCAATTTTCTCCAGCAAAACAACCAAAATCATAGATGTCTAAAGTCCTCCCTTAAACTGCCAGGACGCTCTTTCTCCTCCACCCTTCTCCCCCTGCCCTCCTACATTTATTTTCCTATTAATGTTTTAAGGAGATGCCTTAAATTGCCAGGGGTTCTCTGGGGTGCAGCAGAGGTAGCAATTTGATTTATGAGATGAATTTGGTGGCAGTTGCGTGCCAGCAGCTCATCCCCAGCACTGTGTCCCAGCTGCTGTCCCTCTGGGCTGCAGGGACACATGGAGAGGGGCAGGACACGTGTGGGAGCACATCCACACTGGAGCACATCCACACTGCTGCTGCTGCTGCTGCTGCTGCTGCTGCTGCTGCTGCTGCTGCTACTTTTGCTGCCCAGCTCCCAGCAGAGATCCTGCTCCCAGCAAAGATCCTGCTCCCAACAAAGATCCTGCTCCCAGTAAAGATCCTGCTCCCAGTAAGATCCTGCTCCCAGCAAAGATCCAGCTCCCAGCAAAGATCCTGCTCCCAGCAGAGATCCAGCTCCCAGTAAAGATCCTGCTCCCAGCAGAGATCCTGCTCCCAGTAAAGATCCAGCTCCCAGCACAGATCCAGCTCCCAGCAGAGGTGGGATGACAAGAAGTGCAGGGATATGGACAAAAGCTTGCCCAAATGATGCTCATCGAAATCGCAGGATTTCATTCCCTTTCCTGAAAGGAAATTCTTCCTATCAGGAAAGGGAATGAAATCCTGAAATCGCA
>JAOTQP010000619.1:2535905-2551103 GCA_026413545.1 Cichladusa arquata
GGGTGGGTGGGCAGGTGGTCGGGGGAAGGGGGGGGATCCAGCTATGAAGCCCCCCAAAATCCAAGGTGGATCCAGGGGAGGAGATGTGAGGATGCTGTGGATTCTCCAGTGAGACACGGAGGAGGGCGGGGAGCTGGGGGATGCTGTAGCCCAGCGCCTGATCTCCTTTTATCCCCCCCAAAATTTCCCCAGGCTTGAAGATGTGTGTGAGCAGCGGGAACGGCAGCGAGGGGACCCCGACGGCGTCCTCGGGACAGAAGCACCTGCACGTGCCCTCCATCATCGTCACACCTCCCACGCCCACGGGCACCACGCTGTCCCGCGAGGGGCGGCGCGGGGAGGGACCCTCGCCCTGCAGCCAGTGCTGAGCTGGGGGACGCGGGGGACACCCAGCCAGGCTGGGTTGGAGCCACAGCCCGCAGGGTGCAGCTCCCGGGGACACACGGGGCGGGTTTGGACACCAAGGACTGGGGTTTGTGTCTTTTGCTAACGGCGCCCCCACGATGAATAAAACCCCTGGGGCTCCACATCCCCGGGTTGGCTGTGTCAGCACATTTTGGATTGTGCCCCCCGAAATACTCCAGAGCTGCCCTCGTGCCCGTGGGTGGCCAAAAGTGATGCCCTCACTTCTCCAGCGGGGATTGAAGAATCTGTTCCAGCGAGCGGCAGCGGGAAAATGAACTCGGCGCCCGCACCCGCGCCCCGGCGGAGCGGCCGCGTCCCGCAGGGAGCCGGGGGCGAAGCTTCCCGCGGAGCGGCGGCACCCGGAGCCGGCGGGAGAGGCGGGAGTGTGAAAGCAGATGGAAATTTAATTTTTTAATGACAGCAGCAGATGGCAAAAGACATGCGAGGGGAGGCGCAGCGTGGGGGAGACGTTCCTGGAGCGCCCAGCACGAGCCGGCGGCGCCGGGGGCTGCTCTGGGAACGGGGGCTTGGGACCCTCCTCGTGGTGGGGGTGGGTTGGGGGTCACCAAAGCTTGGATCACACCCCAGGCTGGGGGTAACGCTCATCCCGAGGGTTGTGGTCGCGCCATGGGTGGTGCCAGGGCTGAGCCCGAGGTGGTTTGGGAGAGGGACTGGGGAGAGTTGGATTCGTCTGGTGAGGGGGAGTTTCCATGGGGACTTGCAAAGGGGATGCAGCCCCCAAAAATCATCCAGAGGTCACTTGGCTGAGCTGGGAGTGGGATGGACGGATGGAGAGATGGAGAGATGGATGGATGGATGGATGGATGGAGAAATGGAGAGATGGATGGATGACGGATGATGGATGAATGGGTGGATGGATGGATGAAGGTGTGGCTGGACGGATGGAGGCATGGATGGATGATGGATGGATGATGGATGGATGGATGGATGGATGGATGGATGATGGATGGATGATGGATGGATGGATGGATGATGGATGGATGGATGGATGGATGATGGCTGGATGATGGATGGATGGATGGATGGATGGATGGATGGATGGATGGGTGGACAAATGGATGTGTCCCCTCTGAGCACAGCAAACCCACATTAATTCCACCACCACTCATCTCCCTCAGTCAGAACACTCCCAGGGAGCAAAAGCAGCAATCCACAGGGGCCACCTCACCACCAAACCCTCAGCAGATCAGTTCTGTGGCAGCACAAGCAGAATCCATTTCAGAATCCGTTGCAGAGACTCTGAAATGTAGGTCACAAAACCTTATACATTTATTTACTGCAGCCTCAAAGACTCCAAAATCACAAACTCTGCTTCTTTTTTTCCTGTAGCCTCATCCTCGAATTCCACCAATTATAAAGTACTGAACAAGCAACAGTCATTAAGTTTGGCATTGTATAGAAAAGTAGACAATTAAATTAGCTTTAAATTCAGCTGTCCCCATGCTCCCAGCTCTTTTGGTGGGAATTCCACAAGCACAGCTACCGAGGCTGTGGGACCACAACCCTCAGGAAGGAATTTGGGGTGGTACCTAAGGACAAACAGGGATTTTGTGGCTGAATGAGCCCAGCAGGGCAGCCCTGCAGAGATGATAACTCAGGGTGGCCCAGTTGCCTCTGCCTCAGAGTTAATTGCTGCTGAATGGTGGCTGGAATTTGCTTGGAACCAAACCAAGAGCCTGGCACCCACCCAGGATTATGTGCCAAGAGCCTCTAAGATTACTCCAGCAAACTCAGAGCAACAATTTGTCCAATCAATCTCTGATTTTAAGAATTAATTTATTTTGTTTTTTAAAGAGGCATTTGGGATTTGTGTTTTTTCTCAGTTACAAGGCACTGAGTCTCCCCCGACAGTTCAGAGAATTTCACATTTCTGGCTAAGGAGCTGCTGACAGCACCCAGGCAGAAAAATCAGAATGAGCTCCCCAGATAATTTTTATAAATAAATACAAGGAGGGATCAAAAAAGACAAAGCAATAAAGCAAATTTGCTTTAGACCTTCAGGCACAAGCTTGTGTTCTCTTCCCTGTGACAGATCTGTCTGGGTGAAGTTAATTATGAAAACAAGCAAAGCACTGCTCATGTCCTGGGCTTGTTTTACAGGCTTATCTGAAGTGTTCCAAGAGCTGATTTAGGGGTGGTTCCAACCCAGAACCATCCTTGGTGCAGTGTCTTGGATGTTCCCCCTGCATGTGAAGGACCTTTGGCTTCTGTCTGATCCCTCCAGCCTACAGCACTCCCCACACAGAATGGAAAAAAGACAAAAAGGGAAAGTGGTTTTGCTTCTTTCTTTCCCATTCTCACTTGCTGCCAGCTCCCTTAGTGTTGACTTCTTCAGCTCCATATTTTGGAAATATGCACTCAACTCTTACTTTTACTTGCATATACATGACAATGGAACTAAAGTAAAAACTTAAGCCAGAGTATAAAATTAAAAAAAAAAACAAAAAACAAAAAATGAAAAAACCCCAAAACCAAACCAAACCAAATCAAACCAAACCAAACCAAATCAAACCAAACCAAACCAAATCAAACCAAACCAAAATAACAACCAAACAAAACCAAAACAAAACAAGAACTCAAACATAACCAATCAAAAAAGAAAAAAAAAAGCAAAAAACCCTCCACCTAAACTACTTAAAAACAAAACAACTTAAATCTGCAGGTAAGTGGAGTTATAGAAATACAAAAATGCATTTGCCAGCAATACACCTGTACTGAAAATCGTTGTCTGCTCAATGTCAAAATGTACAAGAAAGTCAATTAAGCCCTGTGCCATTTAATTACGGCCTGATTCACTCAAGCTGAGGCATCTCTGCTCTGGCTCCTGGGCATTCCAAGGGCTCCACAGGACCAGGGCACAGAGGAATTTCTAGGACTGATGGTTTATGGGAACCAAACCCCACTCCCAAGACACATTTCCCTCCCCACGCTGGAAGAACAAGCCCTGTTCAATATCATGACTCTGGACAACCTCACTTTTTTGTGAAGCTCAGATTAACAAATAGATAATTTAAATTTATAATCCCTCCTCCTCTGCCACATTTTCTGCTTTCATAACCAGTAACTCACTGAGGGTTTCTTCCCCCAGTAGTTTTTTTGGTGCTGCCATCATTCCCCACCTCTGTTGTTCTCCTCTTCATGGCTGGATTAACAATTTCCCTGAGCCCCCCCCAGGCTGGAAAGTAGCAGGAGCTCTTTGTGAGCATCCCCCGAGTGCCCATGTTGTTTTATTATTTTACACAGAGGTTTTTAGAGAATTTTAAAAGCCTGAGTTGTTTTCAGAGTGGCAGGAGCCGTGTACCCAACCAGTGAATTTTAGTAAACAAGCCACTCAACATTCACTGGAATTCTGCTGTGAGCCTGAGCATTTTTCAAGAGAGCTGGGCAGTGGAAAACCTTGCATTTATACCACAGAGCTGGCAGAAACATAAAGTAAAACTCAGATCAAGACAAAAAAAGTGCTAGGATAAAAAATGCCATTTAGAAACTGTATTCAGGAGCTTGCTTCTTGACATTTGGGCACACTGAAAGTGCTGACATTGATCAAATGTTTAATTTTGCAGAAGAATGGAGCTTCAATTTGATTTTATTTGCAAATTTGTGCCAAACATAAAAGCATTTGGCCAAAAACTGGAAGGTTATTTTGAGAGGCCAAACACTGTTGCTCCATTTACTTTTTAATTCCTAAACAAGATTTCCTTTCAAAATGTAATAATAAATAAAAATAAAGAATCCAAATGTTTAAAATAAAAATACTTTTTAAAGCTCTGATCTGTGTGAAATGTTTTCTATTTGTTCTGCTAAAATGTCAGTGTGCAAACAGAACTTGAGTGCAAAATCACCAAGAACCACATCCCATTTCCCATTTTTTAGAGGTTCAGCTGCACTTTTTAATTCAAGTATTCTCTGGAACTGACCACAAACAAGTGAGAAATCAGTGAACCCTTACCCCAAACTGCACCAATATCTGCAGATTTCCTGCCAAATTTTTAACACATTCTCTCAATGTATTTCATTCCCTCTCTGGTTGTGAGACTCAAAAATTTTCTTCTCTTTTCTTTATTTATAGGCATAAATTGCAGCAGTGTGGGGCTGGCCCTGGTGGGACAAAGCCCATTTTATTGTCTCTGCTCCCCAGGGGCATCAAAAGCTGTTCCTGCAGCCAGGGGAAAATTCTGGGAAAAGCTCAATTTATTAAGCCTCAGTTTTTAAAGCAGCTGCCAATAAAAATCCATATGGGAAAATCTGTTTGTGGAAACTGAGCTCACAGCTAAGGATAATTTCCCTTAAAATATTCATGATCTTTACAGGAATTCCTGTATTACAAAGTTTTCTGGGATTTAATGTTAACACATGGAAATTTCTCTCTTTAAAAACTCCTCCAGAGGGAAGAATATGAAGTCACATAATGCACTCCAGCCAAAAGTGAAATTAGGAAAACGTTGATTTCCCATCCTGTCATTTATCCTCACGGGCAGTTTTGGTGATGTAACATCAGTGTGAATATGTGGGTGTGTATTTCATCAAGCAGAAGGGAGAAACAACTGTGCAATGGGAGGTAAAGAACAAAAATTAGGACAATAATCCAACAAATAATTGAACAGGCTAAGCCAACCTGCATCAACACAGTGGAGTTCCTTTATCCATAAGGAAGGAAGGGGCAGCAATGCAGTAAATCCCATATTTTAGCACAAATGGCACACAAATTTCAGTGGATAGAAAATCATGGCAGTAAATGCTGAGGGAAGCACCTTTCCAGCCTCACCCAACCCCAGAGCATGGCAGGTTTGGGGGGGCACACTCCACTTCCCAGCAGATATTTGCCCAGCCTTCTTTTGGTTGGGTTATTTTGAGAGTTCAGCTGTTACTCCAGTTCTAGGGTAGAAATAAAAAGAGTTTCAGAAATGCCAGGGAGATCAGAAAGCATTTTTTTATACAGGTCTTGAAAGAATAATCTATGGGAGCACTCAACTTTTTAAAGAGCAAATTCCAGATTTTCTGCAATAAGCACATCATTCCTCTAGTGTAGTAATCTTATCTTCTCCTTTTTTCTCTCTTTCCTCTGGCATAATGTGATTAAGAAGAATCCTACTAGCAATTCTTAAAATAGCTTTATATTTCCAGTGCCTCTATTTATAAGGCATCACAAACCACTTGTATCACAGAAATAACATGGGATATTCATTTGCTTCACTTACTGGCTCCCCCCACTGTGTGCAAGTTCCCTTATTATTATCTCCTCATTAATATCCATCTGTCACTCAGCATTTTATTTTACCAATTCTGAATTTCATCTGAAATATGTACTTTTAACAACAGCTTTTCTCTGCTAGAAGGCTGGACTTCTAAAGCAGCTGACAGAGTGAAGTAATTGATATTATTTGTGATCCTTTAAATGTTCCAATTTAGGCAAAAAAAAAAATGCTCTTTAAGTTTCTCTTGTGTGTCTTTTCAGGTTCCACCATGAAAGCAGTGGGAAATCTCTGGCTGCCATGCCCATACTCTGAGTTAATGTGTGGATCCTGTCTCCCTCCAGTGGCAACTGCACCAGCCATTAATTTGATATTGAAGTGCAATTAAAGCCTCTCCCAAACTCAGATGATGACTCTCCACTGCCAAGGTTGCTGAGGGGTTGCAGGGACAGCTGGAGGAGATTCCATGTGGCCCAGAAATCCCAGAGAAATTCCAAAATGAGCCCATTCTTTCAACCAGTCTGTGCCCAAACCTGCACAACTTGATGCAGCTTGGGCAAGAAACACAGGGAGAAAGAAACCATGGGGAGAAGGAGGGAAATCACCTGTTTAGGGCTTGAAATAACAACCCAGAGCCTTAGTTGGAGTTCAAAAAGCACATTTGCAATAAAATTAACAGTCACAACATTATGCTGGTGAATAAATAAGCCAGAGTTGTCTGGTGAGCCATGAAAAGGTGAGTTACTGTGCACTGACACACCCCAAAAGTTTGGAATTGTATGGAATGCATTGGAAAGTTTGGAGTTGCATGGAAACTATTGGAAAGTTTGGAGTTGTGTGGAATCTATTGGAAAGTTTGGAGTTGTGTGGAATTTAGACTGAGCCTTTCCCACAGAATACTTAATTTTACCCAAAACCTTTCCACTTAACTTTAGCACTTAAATACTCCCCCCAAAACATTTCCACAATATAAAAACTGATGTGGTGAGCAAACACTGAGCTGCTCCAGGCACCACAGTTATTTTTTGTTCCAGGAGAAGCTCCTGGGTGTCTCCATCCCATCCTTTTGGAATTTGTATTCCCAAGTAGATTCCTGCCAGAGAATGGGAGCAGAAAATGCAATGTGCTCCCAGGCTGGCCCTTCAGGGGTGATTTGAGGAAAGTGGAGAATCCATCCCAGGAGGGATTTCTGGCCTTGTTCAACCCCTCTGCCCTTTAAAGCCACATAATCTGTAGTGAAAAATCTGCAGGACATATTAAATGAAATAATTCCTCACTGGGGAGGTTATAACTGCATTGTAGGAAAAATATCTCTAAGCATCACGCTGGGCTGTATCCTTGCATTTAATTCCTTACCATTTTAAATATCAGTAATTTGTGATGATGATGCAAACAGCAGTCCTGGAGAAGAATTAACTATTTTCCCAGTTTAAATTTGAAAAGTTTGGGTAGGGAATTCCTACCTAACAGCAGCACAAGAGCCTCTCCTCCAGTAGAGAGGGAAAAGTCTGCAATTTAGATTATTGCTTCTTCAAAGGTCCAGGTAGAGGGGCAGTTGTAGTTATACAGATAATAAATTCAGCTGAGGATTTTCATCCTTGCAGCCTTTGTATGGATTTCTGACTTTCTCTCTTGTTTTAATTTACTGCAGCTCATGCCTGGTTCAGACTGTGAATACCTGCTGAGGGAAACAATCCAGAGAATGGGAAGAAAGTGGGAGGAAAAAAAATAAATTCCATACCCTTAGCAGAACTGCACAAGTGTGATGGTAGCTGGACATCCTTCTCTTATTGCCACTATTTTTCCCCCTGTTAATTGCTTTTTTTAAAATTGCTTCCCAAACTCTTATAAAAGTCAAAGATGCAGTAAATCACTGAAGGGTTTACTAACTTATTGGTGGCAAAATTCTGGTAAGATTCAGGATGTTTGACCTGTCTCTGGCCCATTTTTCCAAGTACTATCGATAAAAATTCACCATCCAGTATTGAAGATACCCCATGGAGCAGTTTCTCATTCCACTGCAAGTTTTTCACTTAGGGAATCATGGAATCATTAAAGTTGGAAAAGACCTCTAAGGTTGTTACCTGTCACATTAAAAAAAAAATAAAAGCATCCAAAAATTCTCCAGCATTTAGAGATAATTTCATTGCCAACATCTGAAAATTCCAAGGTTTCTATTGTAAGGATCAGCAGGTTTAAATGCAGGACAGCTCTGAACTCCACTACTCAGCAACCTGGATTTTCTGAGCATGAGAGCACCCAAAAATGAAATCACAATTTCTTTTCCAACCTTTTATATTTTAGAGAAAGCAGAACCCTTGCATTTTTGTTTGAATGCAGCAGTTTGCTCCACTCTCAGAGGCAGAAAAGAGAATTTTCCTCTGCCTTAGGAAAAGGCTTCACTGGCCTCGAGGTGGCGACAGGATTGTGGATTCCAAGGCTGCAAATCCTAAAATTGAATCAATCTGCATTATTTCTTCTTCCTAGAGCAACTCAGCCTCCCTAAACCTTGGAAATAAAAAAAATTAAGGGAATAGAAATTCTCAAACACTTTTGCAGTTTTCAGACTAGGATTTAAGGAAATATCATCTCCACACTGATTCAGTATTCCCAAACTTCTCTCACCTGTATGTCTATTGTAATTAGACTAATCAGAAAACAATTGTTTGCAGTTTTGGTGAGCAACATATTTTTAAAAGAATATTGTTATTTATGTGCTGAAACAGATTAATATCATGTTAAGGGGGGAAAAACCACCACAATAAACTCAAGCTAATACAAAAATTAAGGAAATGTAATAAAAAATTACAGTTTCCAGGGGGGAAAACCCTATGTGCATTTATTTTAGAGTGACTTCCTACCAGAAAAAAAGTGTTTTCTCTGAACCACACATGAAAATGCCTAAATGCCACACAGGAAAAAGCATTTTTTGATCCAGAGGGCAATGTAAGGAAGAGAGGGATCTTAGTAGTATAAAATCTATCCAGAGTAAGTGGGTTTTCAGGTTAAGTTGATGCTCATTGCTGTGCACTCAGGTTTTGGGACTCATTTTCCAGAAGAAAAATCCAGTGGGCTTCAAGCCAGTCAGCCAAGTCTCAATGCCAAGGAAATTTATGGGAAAAGTCCTTCTGGAAGCCATTTCCCAATTGTCACCTGCACATCCCATCTGTCTAAAAGTGAATTCTCCTGGCTGAGCTACCAAAGAATTGCAGAAATGTTTCTGCCACCACAAATCTTATTGCAATTTTAACGTTTTCCCATTGCAAATATAAGAGCTGAGAAACCTAAAATCAACTTACCTGTCATGGCTCTGATTTTCCTGTGCCTAATAAATTTGGTTTCTTTCCTAAGCTCAACATTCACATCAGAGTTGATCAGAGATGAGGTACAACCTGGAGTCTTTCCACAGAGAAATGGAAATTTGTCCGAGATTTTGGAAATCAGCTGTTCAGAGGAGTGTGCAACTGTGGCTGTGTTGACAGATGCTCTTCTACATATGTTCATTAAAATGATTCACAGCTTTAAATTTTTCTTAAAAATCCCAGCAACTTGGCCAATTTTTAGCAGACGAGCACACAATAAACAAGAAAGCTTTATTCTTATTTTCCTCCCCTTTTTAACAATCTGCTGTTACAGCAGGGGTTAAATTGGTGTGCTTTTCCTTATGATTATCCACACTGTTACTTCCTGACCCATCAAACTGCTACATCTGCTGCTCCCTAAACTTCTTCCAGGCATGAATGTTTGCAAAATCCTCTTACAAAGAACCAAATGTTTTGCCCAGAAAGGCTCTGTGAGCACCACACACGAGTACAATCACATATTGAGTGCCTTAAATCTGTCCAGGGACAAGCAGAGCCATATTCTGAGTCAGGCTTGCACACAAACCCCATAACAATCCCATTAACTTGCTGAAGCACTGCTTTTGTGGGAGTTATAACTCAGCAAAGATCCCTTATTTAAGCTATAAACAGCACCTGTATCCCCCAGATTAGAGCAGAGGGATATATTTCAAGCCAATTTGAGCATGAAGATTATTGAGACCTTTTTGTTGATGAAGGAAAACACTTTTGAGGCTTAAATAGAGCTCCAGACTGTTCCAGCTTCCATTGATACAAAACAAAGTGATTGGTGTGAGCTCTAAACATGCTCAGGACAAAAAATGGCATTTTCAGAGCAAGAGGATTTGGTCTGCTGGAGAGATAGAACATAAAAATGAAATGGAGACCACTGCCCTGGGAAGCTGAAGGGAGCTGCAAAGATGAATGGCTCCTCACAAAGCTTTAACCCACCATGGAATGCAAATTGCACAGAGACAAAAGAGTCAAGAACTTCAAACTGAAGTGAGCCTTGAAGAGAAATTTGATTTATTGAATCCCCAGTAAACACAGCTGGCTGTGGGGCTCAAATACCTCTCTCCTAATGCAGACCCAGCACCCTCTCTGAAATATTATTGAAACAGGAAAACAAATTCTGCTGGTACACATGATTTATGCTTTGGCAGTAGGGAGTAAACCCACTGAAATGAGTAAACATGGAAACTGGAATCTCCAGGTAGCTTCAGTTGTGCTCCTTGGCAAAAAGCTCTAGAACCAATTGACAAGAGGTTTATGGAGTGGGGGAGGTTATCCTAATATTTGTGGGTTTGGACATTAAATTCCACATTTCCATAAAATGGAGAATGCCTTTATATCCATCTTATTACCATTATAAGTCACACTAAAGCTGAACCAAAGGCTATTTTTAAAATAAAACCAGTTGTGCCAAATTCTAGTTTTAAGTCTGCAGAGCTAAGCTTCCTCTATTTCTTGAGAACTGACTAGAGATTGCACCCATTAGCCTGAAAGCTTTCTTCAAGTATTGAATTAATTATTCTCAACAACATTTTTCAATTTTGGTGGAATGACAGCTTTTTTCAACACAAAAATAATTCTCTAAACCCAATGAAAACAACAATTCAATCACCTGCATTGGTGTTCACCATCTCTGTTATGGCACATTTCACTTCAGCTTCTTTCTGCTAAAAGGTGTTTAAAATACAACTGAAGGACAAGAATTTGTCAGTGAAAGTCTCACTGAGCCTGAGGAGTATTTAGCTCCTTAAAACATTCCCAAAAGGAATTCCAGCCCCACAAGTGTGGGACAAACAGACAAACCCCACATGTCTCCAGCACTTTGTGCTTCCCAGGCTGCTCCCACCAACCCATGGCCTTTGCAAATTGTCTTGGCAACGATGGATTTCTTTACAAGTGGCACCAGGGTAGTAAATAGGCATTTAAACCCTCCTTGGAGCTGCCAATAATGTCCTTTAAGCTGGCAATAATGTCCTTTAAGCTGGCGTGCCCTCCCTCAATGACAAGCACAGCAAGGGTGTCAGTGGCACGTGGGAAACCCACAGGCAGAGCAAAATCGTGTTAGGAGCCTCTGGAAAAGCAGTGGGCAAGGGAAGGAGCCAGCCCTGAAACAGCAGGACTGAGCCCTGCTCATACAGGAGTTCAGTTCTCCTGGGAGGAAAGGGTGCTGCACACAACACAAACATTGCTGAGACACAACAAGATCAAATTTTCATCTAAAATTGTCAATCTTTTGAAATTATCTTGTTCTTTCTGTTTTGTTTTTGTTTCTTTGTTTGGTTGCTTTGTTTTTTTCCTGTAGAAATATTGCTTGTTTAAAGCAAACATTACAGGTATTTCAGATGCCCCAAGAAAATTACCTGGAGGAGCCCCTCTATTGTCTTTTGCATCAAAATACATCAACAAAACCATTAAAATACATGTTTAAAATAATCAGAGATTTTAAAAGATTATGCTGACACCTCTTCAGTAAGTAGATTAAAAAAATTAATTTTGACAAATATTCCCAAATTTTTTTTTGTCTCCTTCTCAGGATTCATTTAATAATGTAATAGCCTCAGGAGAAACACTGTCTAATGTCTTTTGCAGTGCCAAAGCAGATCAGTAAAATGCTGTCTGCAACCTGTCAGGTTCTATAGAGATTGTCATTTCTCCCTTCAATATCACACAGATGATGGACAATACTGTTTTATTGTATTCCTCTGTCACTGGAAATAAAAAAAAGACAAACTTAATCCATTATTTCCATGTTCTACTCTACACTGGAAACAACAAAACAGGCAGATTTCCTGGCTTGAGCACTTCATTCCTCCTCAGTTTCATATTCTGCTGTAAAGACAGCAATCATCTGAATGAAAATTTCTCTGTTGATTCTGCCTGAGATTTAGATTTGGAGCGAGCAAAGAACCAAAAATTGGCCAAATCCCATTTAAATTTGTCCCCACTGAACTGGTGACAGTGCTCCTGTCCAGAAGCACAACAGCAACTGGCTCTGAAAATCCTCATTTACCAACAAAGGTACTGTTATGAATATTAAGTTTTCTAAGTAAGCTGTACCTAATACCAGTTTGCAAAGCAAGGCTTTCCCATGGCCTGAAAGATTTTGCAAACTCAGATTTCCTGCCTTTGTGTAATCAATTGCAGCCTATCTAGCAAGACCAGACTTCCCAACTTCTGCTGTTCTTTATCCACCAAGACCACATGGTTGTCTATGAGACTTCATGTCACCCAGAGATCCCATGGATGTTTTTGACCACCACTGCTTACCTGGCAAAATTATGACAACAAAAAAATAACAATCATTGATTACTACAAGAAAACCATACTATAAAAAGGAACTCCAAACCAAGGTTTGATGGAGTGTGGAGTGAGCAGTGACCCCTCATTCCCTAGTGCTGCATTGCTCTGTCTATATAAAATAGAGCAATCTAAATTTTGCTGAATATCAGGACTTCTGTTTCTCATTTATAACAGCACTTTCCAATTTAAAAAAATGATCTGTTCCAACACACAACGTGGCTTTTCCAAATTCCCCAGCTTGTGCCCCTTCAACGAGGAGCAGCTCCCCAGCAGTCACCTGTGCTCAGATCCCCAACCCAAGGAGCTCCTGCAGTTTTTCCCAAGCCAAGGTGCAGCCCCAGGTCCTACCTGTGGGTCAGAGAGCCGGGAGATGTCGGGGTACAGGTAGAACTTGATGCCCTCGGAGGCGCCGGGTAACGTCACCCCCCGGATCAGCAGGATCATCAGCATGATGTAGGGGAAGGTGGCTGTCACATACACAACCTGGGGGAGAAAATGGACATCACTCAAGGGTTTCCCTCCAGCTGCAGCAAAACCACCTTGTTTGCACACATCTGCTGCAGGAAAAGTGCTTTGGATGCCTTTGTGCAGGGGATTTTTGTCCTCCAGTCATATTCCCTTCTGAACTCTTTAGGTTTTGTGGGAGGGGTCAGCACTTTTTTATAGAGATTGGGAAGTTCTCTGGAAGTGTATGATTTCCAAACATAGGTATTCATGATAACAAGTGATTAATTTTATATATTATAACAATACAAGCAATGGATTCTCAGTCACCCCATAATTACTAAGCTGATTTTTCTTCAGACTGCTCTTCTTGCATGTCTGGGTTTCAGGAATAAGCATTTCATCAAGCCCAAAGGGTAAATTCTGGGATTTGATAGAGAGCCCTTATCTTATAAAGAACCTTCAAAAGAACCCCAGCAATTTCTGTTTTCACATACATGGCCACACTATTTTCCCCCCCCAGAAATTAGCATGGGGAGCAACAGGAAACCTGCAAGAAGTCACATTTTCCAAAGGAAAAATGGAGCAGAATTGGTCCTGTTTCACAATCCCAAACCTGAGAGCAGCACATGGCTACTCAAACTCAGAGAAGGATTAAATGATAAATTCCATGGCACTATCACTATTTTCTTTATGTGACAACCACTTCTGTATAAATTTAACTCTCTATAATTGCCATTTCCCCCAGTGAGACGTTACTCTTACACCTGCCTTGCACCAGTAAAAATTAGTTAAGCTTCAAGAAAAGAAAAAGTCATTTGGTGAAAAATACAAGCTCAAGAAATATGCATTTTAACCTCAGGAGTCCAATATCTGTGTCCTATGTAATTGAAAGGGATACATCAAAGAACAGACCTGTGAAAGGATTCTCAGCCGTATTTTTGTAATTAATGAACTGAAATTGGATTTTCAGACTATTTAACCCCAAACATTAAATGATCTCATGTGTCTCATCAGATAGCCTCAAAAATGGAGGAACTTGAATTTCCCAAGAAAAGGAGGATGAATTCCTAGGTCAATACAATGCAAAATGGGAAGTTTTATCCCAGTGCTTACATTTGTTGAGTATTAGTGGGAATGCAAACTGCCATAACTGGCTGAGTTCAAATAGACCTTGAGTCTCCACATTTGGGTTTCAAATAAAAAGGATCAGCAGCTAATGAGAATTAAAAAATGGGATGGACACAGTCCTGCTCTGAGCCTTAAGCTAGCTGGAAAGGATGGAGTAGCCAGCTAATGGTTTTCATTTATTCACTTCTTTGCCAGGTATTTTTTCCCTCCTTGTTTTAAATCAAAAGTTGCATTTAACAGAGAGTGGTCAGCAGACACATCCATTTGATGGCACTGAAGGCCTTGCACCTGAATATCTGTAATATTTCCTTGCATTTCCTTCCTTCTCTGCACTGCTGTGCAGCACATCCACTGCTTCCTGCACATGCCACAGTGCCTGGAACGTTCTGCCTGAGTAAACACTGTGATTCCTTCCCAGGTTGTGTTGGGAGGATTTCCTCTCTCGTCTCCATCAAAAAAAAAGCCAAAACCATTCATCCCTGCAGCCAGGAGAGGCCAGGTAAAGGATCTGTGCATTCCCACAGCAGCAAGAGCTGCAACCACAACCTCTAAGGAATTTTCTGCCCCAGCTTTAGAGGAACGAGGGCTCTCCCTGCTCTCTGGCTGCCATGCAGAAAGGGAATAAAAATAAAGCACCGCTGGCTCAGTCTTCCTGGCAGCAAACAGCAAGGCAGACATCCAGCACCACAGTGAGAGGGACACTGAGGAAGGAGGGTGGGGAAGGGAAAGATCCCCTTTGCTGCGCCACTGGCACTGCTGAGAATCCATCACACAACTCCAAGGGCTGGAAAGCTCCAGCTTCTCTTTCACTTCGACAGGTGAGTGCACTGTGCTGGGACAGAACCACTCATTCCCATCCTCTGCCCCTCCCCAGGAGCTCCTGAGGTGAGGCAGGATGGGGAATTTAGGAATCAGTGCCATTATTAGCATCATCATCATCATCATCACATCTGTGGGGCATTAAAAGTTTCCCAAATTGTTTTCTTTTCTTTCAACACATCGAACCTCTCTGAATATCAATGTGAACACAACTGTTTCTAATTGCACCACATCCTGTTTTAATTGACTTTAATTGCTTGGTATGTTAATTTGCATCCCAATGCTCAAAATGCTTTTTTTAAACCCTTGTCAGAGCCATGCCAATGTTTAAGCAGTTGGAAACAAAATAAAAATTTCTGGCAGGCGAGTTTTTGCACCAAGTTCTTCTCTTAGAATGTGGTTGAAAGAAAAATTTACAACGATATTTAGACATACTAGTAGGTGGAAATGCACCCAACAACTCTGAATTATACCTAGGTGCTTAACTAAGCTGTTTTAGCAGCATTGGACGGAATGGCCTCCAGAACTCCACT
>JAOTQP010000619.1:2551203-2579538 GCA_026413545.1 Cichladusa arquata
ATTTACAATGATATTTAGACATACTAGTAAGTGGAAATACACCCAACAATTCTGAACAACTCTTGAGTGCTTAACTGAAAGTACATTGGAACCAAAGATCCTGAGAATGGATATTTTATTGACTGTCATGAGCTTTAAGTATCAAAGAATAGGAAATAAGTTGAGTACCAAGCACTGGATATTTAAATACCAAAAGCTTAAAGAGGCTTAGATGTCATTCAAGGTTGATATTGAGGTACCTATGAAATTATTTCATGAGTGAGGCACCATAAAGATTTTGAGAACTGAGCTAGATTTCTGTTTCATCTTTTCATACCTAAATATCTGAACAGCACAAATTTGTGCCTGTGTTCCAGTTTGTCCCCTGGGACTGTTGAACTCCTTGTCCAAAACAAAAAAGAGTTTTCTGAACATTCCAGGCAGATCATGCTGCAGGGTGAGGGGAATCTGCCTTGTGAGAATTAGAAATTCAGGATAACCCTGTTGAGAATACGGAAGATTTCCATGCAGTGAACTGAGCCCCAGCCCAAGGAAATCTCCAAGCCCCAAATCAGATTTCTTTGGCCAAAGCTCCTACAGAACACACCAGCCTGAGCTTCACACTCCTCCTCACAGCAGCATGAAGCAGTGAACCTTCCTCCTGTGCTTGGCTCTTGTAGAGAACACACAACCAGAACTCCTGAATAAAATATCACTTGGAGACCAGGAAGTTGATGGAATTCTCCCCTGCAAGCTGCAATGTTCAAGCTTTGCACTAAAACGAACCAACTGTGTTTTACAAATGGGATAAAATTTGTCTTGATGCTTCAGGAAATCACTGGTTTGTTAACCCCTGTCCCCTAAAATCCTCTGTGGCTCCACTGGGCTGTAAACAAGGAATAGCAATGCAGGAATTGCCAGAGATTTGCCAGAACTCACTATTAAAGTGTTCATGGAAAATCAGACCTGTCCCCATGCTCTGCTCATCCTTCTTCTCATGGAGTGTTTTCATCCTGGTGTCATTTAACCTGTTTATTTATTTATTTGAAACCATGACCATGGAGAAACCAGAGTGAAGCCCCCAGCTGTGCCCACACTGCACTGCACTCCTGTGTGGAGAAATGGCTCAGGAACCAAAATTTCCCTGAGTGATGTGAGAAGGAAAAGAGTCATTTTTATCCAGGAGTACATATTGGCTCAAATACAGAAATAGAATTATCATAACCCTGCCTGGCAGCTCTGCTGAGCAGACACACCCAGGAACCACTAATTTGGGCAGGATTTCCATCAAAATTTTTTAAATTGCCCACAAGCCACAGCCAAACCAGACTTGGCCTCACTGATATTTCCCAGTTTCACAAATTCTGACTTCCTAGATGATAAATATGATAATTTTTTTTTTTCAACTGCCATGGGATAGTGTAAAATATTCCTCGCAGCATTGTTTGGGGGAAAAAAAAGCTTTTGTTCATTTGACTCTGCACCATCTATGGAGCTACAAGTGACAACTGAAAAGGGAGATTTTCCACCTTAATTGAATTTACAAGAAAAATGGTGAAAAATGGCATAAAATGGTATAAAGGAATGACAGCTGATTCACAAGGTTTTTAAAAGCATGTCATTTGAGGTCCACCAACATTTTAAACTTAAATTTCATATGCAGAGAAATAAATTACAGCAAAATCCCAACAGAACACCAGGTAAGTGGATTTGTATAATTGGGATGAGGGGAGGTGGTTAGAATAAACAAATGGATGATTTTTTTCTATTTTTTTCTGTGTGTTTTATAGATTTATTCAGCATCCTATTGTCATCTTTGTTTGTCCACAAAGGGAATCTAGCTCCACAATAATTCTTAACCAGATTGCCTGTGAACTGCAGAATTCCTTCTAAATTCCCACTGAGTGAGTGTGCAGACAGCTTTACTCTGAGCAGGAATAAAGTCAAAACCCAACAGCTATGAAAATTTAATGAGATTTGAGGACTGAGAAATAAGCAAAGAGGAAAAATTCATTGGGAATGAAAACTCAATGAGATGAGCCAGAAAAGAGGGGCCAGGAGAGGACACTCAGTGAAGAACCTGAGTGATCCCAGGAAGTGAAAGATTGCCCGTGAAATAAAAACTGCAGAAAAGAAGGATTCCAGCACTACATCACACTGAGGTCATTGCTGGGACACAGAAAAATCCCTACCTGGCAGAGCTCTGCAAGTCCCAGTGTTTTTCCACATGGTGGTGAAGGCAACAAATAAATAAATGGAAGCCTGAGCCCTGCTGGAATGGTTTCCTTCACAATGAAATGAAAACTTCACTCCAAAATTCATTGAGTCAATTAAAAAAAAAAGCAAAACAAAACCAAAATGTTCTCTTTAATTTTGGTTTGGCATTCTTTTAACTGAATGGATGGAAAGGAGATTTCTCTTGAATGAAAAATGCTTTAACAAGCCAAAGTTGTTATTTAGAAGCCTTAATCCCACATTAAAAATGGACAAAAAACCTATTTTCCTTTTTTTTTTTTTTTAGCGTGAAGTATTCTTTACATTGGGTCTGACTTCATACAATTTTCAGCACTTCCCAAATTCCATTTCAAATATTCTGTGCTCAAAAAACTGCCTGCCTGTGGTCCAAAGTTCCAAAAGAAAGAGAATTTGTGGTGGAAGGCTGAATCTCAAAAGTCCTCTATTAGAAACCCAGGGATGCAGCTAAAATTGGAAAACAATGAGAAAGCACCAAGGGCAGACAATATCCATGCACAGCAGCAGCTCGTTTTCCCAGCTGAATTGAGGGAACAATTCACTTCCACTTCTCCCCATAAATATTCCTTAAGCAGCAGCAAGTTTTCTGAATATGTGTTATCTCCCAGCTAATTGCAGCTGCTGAGTTTGTTTCCAGCTCACCCAAGAACATTAAAATCAAGATCTGGATTCTTTCTGCTAAAATTGCTCTTCAGGCTTGGTGGTTCTTTTGATGAGGTCTACAGACCTCCTGCTTAATTAAAAAGAAAAAAAAAAATCAGTGTACTGAATGGAGCTAATGTAAACATAGATTTCCTTGTATTTGAGTAAAAATTCTCTAATTAGCAGATCCTGCCCCTAAACATTCATTTATAAGAATACCAAGAACAGAATATGCAGACATATTCAAAAATCCCAGTCATGGAGACCAAAACACACAAAAGTAGCCATAGAAAATGTAGAAACAGTGAATTTTATCCCATTATTGCAATCATTTATGTGAGCTCCTGCACTTAAACACTATAATAAATTTAAATTTAAATTTCATAAATTAAATTAAAAATGAATTAATAACAATAAGGGCAAATAACTTTATTAATAATAAATTATTAAGAATAAATAAATAAATAATGGCAAATGCAGATAACCAGATTAATTCTTGCTACGTGCACAGCTTAATAATGACCTAATCAGTAACAAATAATGTGCCAACAGCTTCCAAAAAAGGGGGAGTGATCATAAATAATGGGCTGGATCCTGAAAAAAATGAGTTTAAGTCACAGTTTCTTTTATTTCAAGGATTCATTCCAGCCTGAATAATCCTTGGTCAAGTTCATGGAACCAAATTCCCAGTAAAATTTACACATTGTACAAATCAGTTCAGATTCTTTGACTGCTCTGGAGTGTTTTTAAATGTTCACAAGTGAATCCACATGAAACAGTTCAGGATCAACCTGAACTAAAAACTGAGTGACTGTTGGAAATGTATCATTCACTTTATTGCATTTTGGCTGTCATTAAATGCCAAAAAGAAAAGCATTTCTCTATTTTATAGATCACTATCTATAGTAAATACAGCTCAGGAGCTCAGTGCCTCCTCCCTGTGCTTTCTCAGTCCCCAAAATTATATTTTCCACACTCAACATTAATCCTCCACTTGGCAACTGTTCTTAGAGGAGTTATGATGATGGGAAAATGAAGGCTGCAACAATCCTGAGCACCACCATCCCAAAAATGTGCTCTCCCTTTGTAGGAAAATGTGGCAATGTGCTGTTAGCACACTGCTCTTACAGAAACCCCAACAGTTGTAACACAGCCTGCCCAAAATAGCTCTGGGAGGCAGGGGAAGGTCTGTGGTGGAATTTCTCAAAGGCAGAAATTGCAGAAAACCCTGAGCAAAACGAGCTCTGCAATGTGCCAAGCAGGCACAGCTCTCCCAGTGCAAATACAAAAGCAGATTTCCTATGCTAAAACCATGAGATTATTGTCCCCGGCACCTGGAATGTGTTTGCTGGAGGTTTTCCTTTAAAAGCAGTGGAAGTTCTGGGGTTTGGTGGGGCTTTTCTACCCAGAAAAGATGGTTGATTGAAGTTTATTATTTTATCTCCAGCACTAATAGTAATGATAAACCAATGAAACAACAGCATCCTAGAAATATAATTCGATTTTTTGTTTAACATTCAAGTTAAACAAAGCTTGTAATATAATAAAAATCAATAGGAAAGAGGAAGAGCTGCCCTCTGGTTGTGGGGAAGGTCTGTGGTGGAATTTCTCAAAGGCAGAAATTGCAGAAAACCCTGAGCAAAACGAGCTCTACAATGTGCCAAGCAGGCACAGCTCTCCCAGTGCAAATACAAAAGCAGATTTCCTATGCTAAAATCATGGTTCTATTGTCCTGGCACCTGGAATGTGTTTGCTGGAGGTTTTTCTTTAAAAGCAGTGGAAGTTTTGGGGCTTGGTGGGGCTTTTTTACCCAGAAAAGACAATTGATTGAGGTTTATTATTTTATCCTCACCATTAATGGTAGTGATTAACCAGTGAAACAACAGCATCCTGTAACTATAATTTGGTTTTTTTGTTTAACATTCAAATTAAACAAAGCTTAGAATATATAAAAAATATATAGAAAAGAGGAAGAGCTGCCCTCTGGTTGTGGGGAAGGAGAGGAAGACTGATGGGGAAGAAGCAAATTTCAGCATCTTGGCTGAGCTCATCACTGCAAGCAGAGTGTTTATGTAGAACTCCCATCAAGGAGGGAATCTGCAGAGCCACAAATATCTCAGAATTAAAGACTGCTATTTAATCAAGCAAAAGTCAACTTTAAAAATCACTCAGGAAGAATTTTAAATATAAATTAGGACTAATTAATCAACTAAGGGTTGAGGCTTTTTTTTTTTTTTAATTTTGTAAAGGTCTTTAAAATGTACAGGCTTTTATAAAACAAAGGTGTTCCTTTCCAGAACCTTCTAGGATTTTCAGACCTCTCATCTAGTTCACCTTCACAGACAAAGCAGATGCTGTGAGTTACACATACAGCCAGAAGTTTGCATTTTGCTTTAAAAAAAAGTGTAATATGGGATGACTATTCCTCATAGCAGCCCCATTTCTGTGGAAATAATTCAGAATGATCCCACAGTAGCCCCTGGATTTCCAGTTGTGTAATTGATTTTACACAGGCAGAAACAGGGGTTCAATAAGGCACCACATGAATTGGAATTTTTACTTATTCTAGACAGACCTTCCAGTTGTCACTCCTCAGGTCCTGACCCATCCTAAAAATGTTCAACCTTCAAGCAGATAGGGATGCAAAGGTCAGAAAAGGGAAGGAGGTGATTTTCCTGTCACTCCAAAATGTGTAAAATCTTAAATGTGCATTGGAATGGACTCAAAATTTTTGGTATCAAAACAAAAATTCAAAAAGTATTCAGCTCCTTCTCCTGATTCAGGGTTTGTTTGCCCTCTGGCTTATTGGAGAGTATGAAACTGGGTTTCCTGGAGGAATGCTGTCCTCATGGAATTATTAGATTCCCTTAAATGATTAATTTCAGTGAAACACTTCCCAGTAAAAATTAGGATTTACCAGAGCATTCCTCATCATCTCCAGCTTAGATTACTGCTTGATTTTCCTCGCTTGTCTTTAAAAAAACCCCTCAAACAAACAAAAACAACACAAAAATACACCCCCAAATGAACATCAGGTAAAAAAGAAAAGCTGGATGAAGTCTGGGAAGTGGAAGCAATGCTGTGGCCAAAAGGATTATAGGGGAGGTTTTCCAGAACTCTGTTCAGGTGGCCTCAAAAGGTAAAATTTGGAAAAGATCAGGGTGTCAGCCAGACCCTGCTGTGACCTTGCAGGTCTTGCTTGACAAAGAGCTGAGGAGAGAATTAGGAACTGTAGCCAGCATTTGAGAAGTCACCAAATACATAACATTTCAAATAATTTTAAAAATTAAAAATTGTAATGTAAAAACATTAATTCAATGGTAGTAAGAATTCTTCACCAAAACTAATCATATGTGAGACTTTCTTTGAAAATTATTCTATCAATCCTCCAGCAGGTTTGTTAGTGGCCATCTCTAAATCTATCAGCCACTTCTGCAGCTTTCTGGGCACCACAGCATTTTTTTTTTTTGTGATTTTTGTAATCGTGCAACTGAAGGGAATGGGTCAGACCTCACTGGGTCTGGGGTGCAGCTTCCTCAGGAGGGGCAGGACAGAGCTCCAGGAGAGTTTGGACAAGGCTTGGGTGGGGTTTTGGGGGTGTCTGTGCAGAGATAGGAGTTGGACTCGATCCCTGTGGGTCTCTCCTAACTCAGAATATTCCCTGATTCCACAAACTGTCTTGTCCCTTCCAACCAAAACCATTCTGTGACGGTATTGGGAAGCTCAGGACTTTTGTAGGAGAATAAGGAGGTAACATTTACATGGAAAAAGGTGTTTGTGTGCCCCAATTCCTGCAGCCAGCGAGGAACACGAGCTCTCATCTCCATGGTGACAGCTGAGAGATGGATGCTCCATTTGCAGTACTACTTGTGCATTAAGTATAATAAGAGTATAATAAATAGCCTCACCACCCAAACTAACAAACATCCCTGTCATCCTGACCCTGATTCTCCACATTTCCCTTCCCTGGGGCTGCTCCATCCCTGCTAATGCAGTCACTCACACCTTGACAGGGTTTATTGCTCTGTGAAGTCCCCTCTAACTGTAAAATCTAAATCACCTCAAGGCTGACTTGTAGGACACCAATCTGACACTGCTGCAATTAATTTGTGGGTTTGAGCAGATTTTCAGGTGAGAAGAAAAAGGTGATGGGATGCATAGAAAAAATGAGAGGGATCACACCATAAAAACCTTAGGCTGGAAGACAGGGTGACTGAGGAGTATGGGACTGTCACAGGTTTATTTTTCTCTCTTAGGGGCATGCTTTGATCTCTCAGCCCTCCCTCCATCCCCTCAGCTCAGCAGAGATCCCTGAGAGCTGCTCTGTGGATGTCAGGGCTCTTTCCCTGGGGAGCAGAGACCTTTCCCTGTGCTCATCCCTCACTTGGAACACTGAGATCCCAACCTCAGCAAGGCACTCCAGGAACAAGAGACACACAAACCAAAGCACAAAAATCCTAAAAAAAGTGGGGGAAACAGCAGGATTGTTGAGTTTTTCGTTAAATAATAGTTAAAATAAAATATGAAGTTCAATTATATGTTCTGCTTATGCTTTTGCTTTGCTTACTTTTAGTAGTACAGAATTGTCAATTAGCCAACTTAAAGTAAGTGTTTAAGTAACTTTAGTTAATGTATGAAGTTTAAATACCATATGTCTGTTCAACATAATCCCAGAAAAACTCCTTTTCACTTGTTTAGCTATCCTTGTAGTTATATTGTTAATGCAAATCTGTGTGTGCTTTGCCATGACCTCGACCACTGAAATTCTCCCAAATATATTATACACCCCCAGGAAAGAACCCAGAATTTTTTATTACAGTTAAAAAGGAGCAGTGCCTTACACTTTCTACAACACAACTATCTACTAAATGTCTAAAGTGTCCACTTTCCATGACACAGTCAAGCTCACACAGGGTGTTTTGAGTTTCTTCCTTTCTTTTCTGAAGCACACAAGTTTTTTTCCAGCAGCAGGAGTGAATAGCAGGTACAGAGCAGCCAGCTCCCTCCTGGGGCTGTGTTTTAGTTACCAGCCCAGCACCAGCAGCTGCCTGGAGCTGCCTTTGTTGCTCCTGAGGCAATTTATTTCATTAAACTTTGCCATTCCTGCGAGTGAGTTTGGATCTGGGCCACAGGAGCTGACACTGGGGTGGGATACAGGACTGAAGTTTGTAAATCTCACAAGAACAGCCTTGTAAACAAAACTTGTACTACAAAGACATCTTCACATTGTAGCTGAAGGCAGAAATGTGGGCTTTGCTGGCTGCAGAAAGCAGAGACTGCCTTCCCACTGGCAGGAATTTGGTTTAATAGAGCCCTGGCATACAGGCTGGTGGGGATGGATAACTAAAATTGCAATTGAAGAGCCAGTCTTGGATAGATTAGCAGGAGCTGAGGACAAACCACCTGTGTGAGAATAGGGAATTGTAGTAATTCTGTTTCATATGGAGGAAATATGAAATTGGAGCAGCAGTAGGAAAGTCAGAGCTATAAAAGTTGTGTATCTGAACTGAGGGACCCTGTGTGCTCCTGCAGAAGAAAAGGTGCAAATAATATTCCAAATACACATAGAAAGAACTCATGAAAAGCAAAATTCATTGCAATTTCTGTGCAGAAATTCTGTGAACACATAGAGACCAGGTTTGTCCTGGTCTCTACAGTTTTGGGAAAATCACACAGTTTTGGGAAATGCAGCTTTGGAAACCCCTCAGTTGTAAATCCCAGCCAGCAGCAGGGCCATGCACCTGAAGGGATAATATTTTAGCCCTGCCACGTGCATCAACAATGATAATAAACAGGAAATTTCATATTTTGGCTCCTGTTGGATGCTCTGCTGCAGGGAATCCTTCAGTGATTACAGAGGGGAGGAAGAGGATGGGTGAGGTTCCATGGGAGAAGTGACCCATGAAGAGATCATACAGGAATAAATGACTGGGGCTGTCACATTTCCAAAGTCTCTTTGTTGGGTCAGTGTAATTTTGATAACGAGCTAAAAGTCCCTGGGACCCTCAATGGCAAAAATATCCTTTATTTGTTGCCTTTGGCCAGTCAGTGCCTTTTCCCTACACGGATTGCTGTGCTAATCTGTGCCTTTGGCCTTTCCCTTTAATTTTGCAGCAAATTTTCCCTGCCCTGCCACAGCCACCATCACAGCTGGCCTTGCACCCTCTGCTCCTCCCCACCCCTCCTGCTTTTTCATGCTTTATGTTCACAGGTGATTTCTCTGCCCAAAACCTCTCTCACACCTGCATGTGCCCTGAGGGCACTGGAACACTTTTTAGTCTCTTCAGCTGTGGACCAGGGCTTAGATCCACCCTAAATGTTCACATAAAAGTGGATTTCCCCCCTAAGGTGCAGCTGGGAAGGACTGAAATCCTGAAGGATTTTTGATTGAAATTTCCTGTATGATACCTTCCCCAGCTGTCAAACAGAAGGTCAGGAAAAACACTGAGAAGCACAAAAATCTATTTTTTTTTTTTTTTAACAAACCCAAGGTGTCCTTAAATGCTCAGAGCCCAGGAGAGTGGAAAAAAACCCAAAACTTTTGAAACCTCAGAGAGAGGAGGCAGAGAGCAGGAACTCTGCATGCATCTCATGAATGTTCTACTTTCCTCCTTTGAATACAGAGATCAGCCTTGGCCACAGTTAAAGCCTCACCATGAAGGGCCATTCTTTGCTGTTACTTCAGCCTAAAACAAAAGACACTTCAGGAGATACAATCATTGCTGCCCAGTTCCTTTTCCTGGGCTCTTACAATCGGCCCTAGTTATTTCTTTCTTTTTTTTTTTTTTTTATTTTTTTTTTCCTTCCACACATCTTTCTCTTATTTTTTTTTTTTTTTATTTCTGTCCTTTTGCTCCTTCTTTCTGCCTCATTGAATCCATTAAGACCTGCTATTGAGAAATAAATTTTATTTGGGACTAGTGACTGAGTCTCAGCTGCTGGCAAGCAAGGCTTAACTCCTGAGGGGAGGGAAAATGATGGTAAAATATGTGAAAAATCCATCTCAGAGTCTGGGCTCTTCAAGCACACTGGATACCTGGCAATGTCTTGCTCCTCAAGGAAAAGGAATAACCTAACCCCAGAAATTTTCCCACTTCTCTCATGCATTAATTTTGACACACTGCTTGTATTTTCCAGCAGATCAATATATTCTTTTCTTTTAGGTCCACGTGCCAGTGATTTTTGCACAACTGGAAATTGTGAGGCCTCAAGAGAAGCTGAGAGAGGTCCTCAATTAACAGAAAATTGCCCCTAGTCAGAAATACAAGCACTGTTAGACATGCTCATGGTGTGGTGGAAAAGCCACCAAAGCCTGATTCAAACCAAGAGAGCTGAAATTCACCTCAGAACCAGGACAAAAAACCTTGGGAAGAAAGGATGAAACCTTCAAAGTTCTGACAGTGACATGAATCATGCACAAAATGCAAAGAAATATGAGCTGGAAGAGGGGGGAGTGCAAAAATAATAAATTGTGTCTGGATAATGAAATTTTCTGGGGCTGCACAGTGAAACATCCAAGAACCATCCCCTGCTCCCTTGGCCTGCAAATGCAGGTGGAGGAGGGAGCAGAGCTATAAAAACAGAGCTAAGGGGGGATAGTTGGAGTTCAATAGTCAGAGGTGACACCACACTCAGCCAGCAAGACCTGGGAGCTCCCACTTTGCATTTTAATTTGTTCACAGCAATTCTGGACATTTTTCTCAACAGCAAAATGAAAAATAAATTATAACCAAGTGTTAACTGCAGTTGCAGCTTTATTTTATGTATTTATTTTAGTAGTGTAGAGTGTAGAGTTTAATTTGCTGGAATAAACTCCCAACAGGTCAAAGGTGTCTATTTTATATTGAATTATTCAGAACTGCAGCCTGGGACAAGTGGTCCTCAAAAGAATTATAAAATGAAAAAAACCCAAGGCTCTCCACCTTTTGTTAGATCTTGTTAAAATGTGAGTGTGAATTAAGGATATTTCAGTACATTTTCTTGGCCACCTCATTTATTCATTATTAATGGTCCAGTTTTCAGTGACTGTTTCCTGCCCATCACATTCACAGATTAACAATAATGTCAAAACCCCTTTTCAGGTCAATTTTTCTGTTATTGTTAATAGGATTCTATGTCAAGATGTCCTAGGCTGTACCTGTTCTCTCTCATCTCTGTGATTTTTTGAGAGATGTAATTAATAGAGACTTCCAGAAATTTCCTGACACTTACCTGGCCCTTCACTGCCTTCAGCTCAGCAAATCAAAGTGATCAATGGCACTAATTAACAAGTGAGGAACAGTGCAGCATTGCAAAGGACAGCAGCTGTGCAGTCAGAAAATGAATTTCAGAGAACCACACAATAATTTAGGTTGGAAAGGACCAACCCTTAACCCAGCTCTGCCAAGGCCACCACTGTCCCCAAGTGCCACATCCTCGTGTCCTTTGAACTCTTCCAGGGATGGGATTAAACCCTGGGAGCCTCTTCCTGTGCCTGAGAACCTTTTCAGGGAAGAAATTTTTCCTGATATTCCACCTAAACCTGCTGCAGGTTAAATCTCCTCTCATCCTGTCCCTTGTTCCCTGGGAGCAGAGCCTGACCCCACCTATTATTATTATTACTATTATTATTATTATTATTATTATATGCATCCTCCTAATAATAATAATAATTTGATAATTTGAGAGAGCAAAAGGGCCCCTCCTTGAGCCACCTTTTCCTCCTTGAGCCACCTTTTCTCCAGGCTGGACATCTCCAGTTCCCTCAGCAAATTCATCTGAAATCCCTTATACTGATCACAGCTTTAAATGCACTTAGTTTACAAGACTCAGGCCTAATTTTGTATGTAAAGGTTAAATTAAATGCTCAAACTAAGAAATACCTGGGGATGTGAATGAAATCTAACAAATTTTCCTAAATGCAACTTTTAGAGAACATTACAGGTTAAGGCAATAGGCAGAGTTGCAGAAAAATGAGGAAAATAAATCAATAGCAAAAGAGTCAACAAGAAATGCTGCCCTCATTTGCACATATTCAACCCAAAATCCTCCTTCTTGTGGTAGCTACAGCAGCAGAGCTGCTCCTTTGGGAGAAAAAAAAAAAGTTCTCTGCTTTGCTCTGGTGTTTGTAACTTTTCCAGTGGGGTTGTGGTAGAAAGTGAAACACTTTAAGAATAAAAAAGGTGACAAGGGCAATATCAGAGCCCCTCATCCTTTTATGTTTCTATTCAACAATGACACCACCAAGAAATCTTGCCAGGTCATTTCTGAGGGTTGACAATGATGAGCTGCAAACTGAACAGTGTCCTTATAGACGTGCAGTGGCTATCCAGTGATAAACCAGGTGAAAATTCCAGGAGATCCTGTGCAACCATGAATCTGTTATTTCAGATTTTGACTCACAGGAATATTTAATCAAGCATCTTAGCTGATGTTTATGTAGAGAGAGAAGCTCCCTCAGAGCTTTTTCTCGTGTAGAACCTCCCAGCAGAGCTCTCTGGGCTGTGGTTAACAGAGCAGCTGTGAGTGGAAAGGGCTAAAAAGTGACAGACAGAGCCACAATATTATCAAAAGCTTGATGAGAGCATGCAAGACATTTGCAAATTGGATTGTGACCCGAAAAACCAAGCAGATTTATTTTTAGGTGTGACATCTCAGCCTCTTGGCTCTGGGTCTGCAGCATCCCTGCTCCCACCTCTGACCATCACCCTCTGTATTTGGGGGCCTCTGCTCCTGGGGCAGCTCCAAAATACATCCAATTGAGAGGCAGCTTAAATTCAGCAGCTTCTAACACCAGCATGGAGTGCAGCTTCAGGGAACTGAGCACAAAGAGAAGGAAAGCATCAAGATATTCAGAAGTCAGAATCAGATAGAATAATATTCAGTGATGATGGTATGTAGAGTAGTTCCAGGAAATGTTGAAGAATGGATTCCTGTGAGGTTTTTCTCTCTTGCAGCTGGTTCTGCACAATGAGGAGGATTTCTCATCACTTATTAACCAGTAACTAGTGGAGAAGTAAAAATCACTGTGCAAGAACTATTGGAGTTTAGCTCTGGCAAAAGAGTATTTTCCTGATGTTAACAAGAACCTGCTCAAAAAGACCCCAAATATATGAGAATTGGTCTTAGTATTCATACAATCAGTGTGATATTCTAATGCTCAATAAAATCCTGGAGGAAGAATATTCTTTTAACACTTCACATCAGAAAATGCTGGCTTGGTGTTGAGTCATAACAAGACAAAACCTCATCTACAGTTTAATAAATGTGCTGTGGGTGGGGTAAAATGTTCTAATATCAATAAATTAAAAATTATACAAAGAGTGTGGCAGGGTGTTGATACTTTTGATTCAACTTTTCCTCATCTACAGCACAAAAAGCTGAAGCCCATCAAAGCTGATTAGCTCTTATTCCCACTCAAGATGTCCAGGCAGGAAAAACTGGGTCATTTTTTAAACTTGAGTCTATTAATTCAGCTTATTAATACAGAAGTCTTTTCAAATCAGTAATTGGAGACACTCAAACCCGTGCTCCACAGTGACACAGATGATGCAAAAAATAGGCTTGGATTTGGGCTGGATAACAGAAACATAACCAGGTAATAAAAAAGAAATAATTTATTTAAAAACTTAAATATTGTAATGAACCAACATAATAAATAATTGATTAACGACTCATATCATGAGGGAAATCAGGCATTGGGAGAGGCTGGGCTGTCCCAAGACATGAGCAATCCCTGTCCTTGGAGGTTTTTAAGATGCAGCCAAACACCAAGACAAGAGTTCCAGGTTCAGTGCTGAACCTTTTTAACCCATTCCAGGGTCCCTCCCAACCTTTGCTATTCTATAAATCCAAGTCCCTGCCAGGGTTTCAGACCAGGGATATCAGCACAAGCCAGGGATGTTTTGATGCACTCCAAAATTGTGAAAGAGCAGGAAAGAAGATTTAAAATGCTTTTCTATAATTCTGAGTGCAGCAGGCTCCTCTTTTCAAAAGGAATTGCAGAAGCTGCAGCAAGACATGACTGGGCTCAGTGGAAATGCTTTGTTTGCAAAAATTCTCATGAAAATAAAAAATAAAAAGGAAAATGTAAGGGTTACTGCCTTCAGCAACTAATTTAGGAAGAATACATTGGCAACTACTGGTGTTGCTCTCTCAAAGTTTAAAGCACAGGGACATTCAGTTAAATTAATAAATGTATACTCAAGATCCATAAAAGAACAGGTTCCTTTTTGCCTGAACATTTCATTAATGAAATAGGAAAATCAAAAAATGAGGAAGACTGAGCAGCTCTATGTACAGAATAGAAAAACTCAGAATTGTCATAAACCAGAAATCAAAAGTATTTTGTAAAAATCAGATACTGAACCAAACCTAATGGCCAGAGACTGGAATGTTAATTTAAATGTTTAAAAAATTAACTTTCTTCAGTGTTCTAGATAGTTCTTACCTCATCTTTGGAAGCATTTGACCTCAGCTACTGAAAACTCTTCTCCATGAGATGGAGATCAGATGTTATCAAGCAAGTTTCAAAATACACATCAAATTATGGTAACACTGATTTTGAGTTTCTTATTCAATGATCCTGCATTTTGCTTATTTGCAACACTTAAAATGTGAAAGTTGCCACACAAATATCTTTGGATCTAAGATTGGATAATCCAGGGCAAGAAAACTTGAATAATTAAGGGTAAGAACCTCTGAGAGGGCACAAATCTATTTCACCTGAAAGCTGCCAGAATTACCTGGATTTATTCTCCTATTTCACATCTGTTGGAATGGAAAATGGAAATACTTTGTGAGAAAGTGATGGATTTCAAGAACAGTAATGGAAAAGTTTGGAACATCCTGTTAACAGTGTAATAAGCACTTCCTCTGGAGTTAAACTTTATGTTAGTCTTAATATATTTAATATCCTGGAAAATTAAATATTCATGATCTGTGGGAGTGCTGGTTGGAGAATGATGGGGTTATTTTATAACAGCTTTTAAGGCTTGGATTCTTTTTCCACCACACATTAGAATGCAGAGTAAAAAAGAGGAAAAGGATGAACCAACCTCCTGAATATTTCACAAAGCACAAGGGTGTGGAGAATTCTCTCCTCACCTTCTCCATCTCACCTCTGTTTCCCCTGTCCTCTTCTCTCCACTATCCTGTCCCACAGACACCTCCCTTTGAAAAGTTTCAAAGGTGATAAAACTTTAAGGGAGGTTTTTGCTTTGGATAGTGTAATTTTTCGTTGAAATTATTCAATCCAATTAAAGTATGTAATAAATTTAACAGACAGTTATATTATTACAATTAAAAACCCAGAAGTCAATTTTAAATGTTTCCTGGAAACGAGCATATAATAAATTTAATTTAGTGGGAAGGCTTATGGATGATCTTAAATGTGAATTTTAGAAATGGCACTAGATTTGAAATGGAAACTTCAGCCCAGAAATCTGCTGCATCATTTATATTTCAAAACATTTAATCCATCTATGGCATCCCCAACACCTGAGTGCTGCCTTTGTTTTTGAGCTGGGAAGATTGCTGCTCTGGGAAGGCAGTGCCATGGCCCAGATTTCCAGAGATTAGGCTGGAAAAACTGCCAAGTGAGAGAATAGTGAATAAGCAGTAAATAAATACATTAATAAACAGTACATGTATGCCCAGGGAAAAGCCCTGCAGCATAGGAACAGAGCTGGAAAAAAGAAATTATCAATTTTGACTAGGGCAGATCCTTACTGAGAGCCTGTGGAAAGGCAGATTCATGGATCTGGGGGTCCCCTGAGAAATGTGGGAATTTACCAGCCCTGAGGAATTCAGGATTCTGGAAACAGAGCAGCTGCTCAAACTGATTTAAATGGTGCAAATATATCATGAGTCTGCCTCTTACAGAACCCTGATCTAAATGTTTTAAGCTTGAGATCTATAAAGCTGAATATTGGGTATTAATTCCCTTTTCTTCCCACTTCTGTTGCAAGACTAGAAGTTATTACTGCCTGTTGTAAAGTTTATTATCCCATTTCATGTGCCCAAGACAGGCTGTTCTTTTCTAGGCTGACCTCATCAGAGAGGTGGTTATCAAAATCACACTGAAATAAAATCAATCTATTCCACCTACCTAAAGCTGAGGGTTTAGCCAAGCTATCAGAACAAGAAACAAAAAAGGTCAGACAGGTTATCTACCTTCAAAGCACAAGATCTGGTTCTGGGGAAATGGTATGAACTGAAAGAATGGAAGAAAAATAAAATCCTGGGTGTAAACTTGAGAAATGTAAAAATAAATCCCTTTTAAAGTCACTCCAGCCCCTTTTAACCCAGGATTGCTCCCACTGCTCTTTCTGTGAGTGCAGCCACAGAGCTCTGCCCTGCACCCCTGGGGCAATTAAACCATGCTAGAAAACATTCCCATCCTCAGACATTCCTTCTGACGGAGGAAAAAAAAATAATTTTTGCTCAGTTTCATTTCTTCCCCACCAGCTGCAGCCCCTCAGACAACTCCAAAGGGCTCGTGCAGCTCCCTGGAGCATCAGAGCACGTTTATCTTGTCATTGCCTTGGTCACTCTGGCTTCTCCTTGTTCCTCTCTTCAGCATTTCTCCAAACTATCCATTCCCTGGAAATGAATGCATTTCTCAGCATTTTCCCTGCAGTGGGAGGAAAGTGGGGCTGCAGAAATCCCCGTGTGGGAATGCTCAGATGGGAAATGCAGCACCAGAGCGAGTGGAAAGCACACCCAGCAACAGGGAGCAACCAAAATGTTGGAATGTTGATAGTGTGAAAGATCTGTGCAGTTGACACAGCTGAAAAATTTCACTCTGGTGTTTTCTAAATTTCAAAAATCCAGTGTATTTCAATTATTTCATTTATAAACAGAGGTTACTAAAACAGAAACAAACAAAAAAAATCTCCAACCACAACCCAAACTATGTAAGAAACAATTGAAAATTAAATGATTCAATGCACCAATTTTACTTCTGGTTTCCTTTAGTTCCAACATGAGAAACCAGAGCTTTTTTTAGATCCTCCCTCCAGACCAGTGGCTTTTTTCCTCTCAGTCAGTTGATTATTCATAGATTCTACTCAGAGCTGGGGCTGATACCACTCCAGGGGCAGCTTCTCCCTCATCCCATGGCTCCCAGTTAAAAAGTGCTAAATATTTTAATTTTCCCCCATAATATGCCCATCTTGGTCCCTCTCTGAGTGCTGTCATTATTTCTGCTCTTGGTATTCAATCTGTATTTCTAAATTCTCGTTTTACATGCATCGAAACTCTCCGTGGCTCTTTTGTGAGACTGAGAGTTTTGACTTCTGACAATTTGAGGCAAAATCCAAATTTTGCAGGATTTGTGCACAGAAATCAACCCAACCTGGTTTCAGAGTTCAAGGACCAGCCAGTAAATCTCATTGTTAAATTCACAAAAAATAAAACAAAACCACCCAACCTCACCTAAGAGAATTTGGGGAAAAGCAAATCACGAAACAAAAAAATGCTCCTCATGCACGTGAAATTCTCCTGTTCTGATGGAAATGAATATTAATGCCAGCAGAGGATTTCAGCCTCACCTTTCCAGTGGATTTGGTGCCTTTCCAGATGCAGAAATAACAAATAGTCCAAGCAGCCAGGAGGCACAGGGCGAGCTCCCAGCGCAGGTTCCCAATGTGCTCAATCCCGTCGGAAATTGCCAGCACCCTGCGTCTTCCATGGGAAAAAAACAGGAGAAAAAAATTAAAATACTGAGCTAGAACAGCACTGCATGTGAAATACTGAGAGGAAACTAAATTCATTTAAAAAAAAAATTATAATATTGAGCCAAAACAGCATTACATGTGAAATACTGGGATAAAACTGAATAACTTAAAAAAAAATATAATATTGAGCTAAAACAGCATTATATGTGAAATACTAGGATAAAACTGAATAACGTACAAAAAAAATTATGTTCTTGAGCTAAAACAGCACTACATGTGAAATACTGGGATAAAACTGAATATCTTACCAAGAAAATTATAATATTGAGCTAAAACAGCATTACATGTGAAATACTGGGATAAAACTAAATTCATTACAAAATAAAATATGTAATACTAAGTTAAACAGCATTACGTGAGAAATACTGGGAAAAAACTGAGTAACTTACCAAAAAAATTATAATATTGAGCGGAAACAGCACTACATGTGAAATACTGAGATAATACTAAATTTATTACCAAAAAAAAAGGTGATAATATTGAGCTAAAAAAGCATTACATGTGGAATACTGGGATAAAAGTAAATTTATATTTTAAAAAAAGATGATAATATTGAAGAAAGCAGCATTACACATTAAAAACCTGGATAAAATTTAATTAATTGCAAAAACAATATTAGGATAAAACGAGACTACATGTGAAATACTGGGATAAAACTAAATTCATCCCAAAAAAATTTATAATATTGAGCTAAAACACCACTACATGTGAAATACTGGGATAAAACTTAATTTATATTAAAAAAAAGATGATAATGTTGAAGAAAACAGCACTTCATGCAAAAAAACTGGATAAAATTCAATTAATTGCAAAAAAAAAAAATTAGGATAAAAGAGGACTACATGTGAAATACTGGGATAAAAGTGAATAGCTTACAAAAAAATTATAATATTGAGCTAAAACAGCACTACATGTGAAATATGGGGATAAAACTGAATTAATTAAAAAAATTATAATATTAAGCTAAAAAAACACTACATATGATAGACTTGGATAAAATTAAATTTATTACTAAAAAGATGACAATATTGAAGTAAACAGCATTACACATGAAAAACCTGGATAAAGTTGAATGAATTACAAAAAAAGGTGGTGATATTGAAAAAAATAAAGCATAACATATGAAAACTAAGGTAAAACTGAGTTAATCATGAAAAAAATTATAATATTGAAGAAAGCCAGCACTACATGTGAAATACTGGAATAAAACTGAATTAAGTACAAAAAAAGAGATTATAATATTGAAGAAAAACAGCATTACATATTAAAAACTGGGATAAAATTAAATTAATTGCAAAAAAATTTATAATATTGAAAAAACCAGCATTATACATGAAACACTGGAATAAATTAAATTAATTGCAAATAAAAGGTGGCGATATTGAAAAAACCAATATTACATATGAAAACAAGGATAAAACTGAATTAATTAAAAAAAAAATCATAAAATTCAAAAAAACCAGCACTACATATGAAATACTGGATAAAACTGAATTAATTAAAAAAATTATTATAATATTGAAGAAAACAGCATTACTTGGGGGGTTAAAACCTAATTAATTTGATTCAAGGACTCCTCGTTACTCACTACTGAAAATTCCTCCTGCTAAGGTGGAAAGGAAGACAA
The DNA here is from genome assembly GCA_026413545.1 of Cichladusa arquata. Taxonomy (NCBI): domain Eukaryota; kingdom Metazoa; phylum Chordata; class Aves; order Passeriformes; family Muscicapidae; genus Cichladusa; species Cichladusa arquata. The sequence goes on from JAOTQP010000619.1 coordinate 2,570,422, forward strand.
AAGAAAAAAAATAGAATATTGACAGTATTTTGTATCTGGTTAGAAATGAAAAAATGTTTTCCCCTGTTCAGGTCAGCAACAAAAAAAATCTAATTTTAGATCAACATTTCCTCTTTTCCTTCATGTCAAAGAAAGTATTTTAATTAGTTACCAGCACTTATGGGCCAAAAATAAAACACTTGCTAAATAAATGTTTTTTTTTTTAATTTGTTTTTCAAAAAAAAAAAAAATCTAACCTTTATTTTTACCTGTTGACCTTAATTTTAATGAATTTCCTTTTGTAATTGGAACGATAACATTAAAATATTACTTTTCTAAACCAAAGCAACAGATGCACACATAAAGATATTCACATAAAAGATTTTAACACTCAACCTGAAATAAACCATCCTGAGCAGAGGTTTCTTTGAAATCTGTATTTCAAGTTAATATAAATATAAATTATGAATTATTACAACCTCAGACTTGTATTTCTCTCCCTCCACATGGTGAGTGAAAATGAATTAATTGATTTTCACTGGTCTCAATTGATTATATAATTAATGTCTACATAGGTTATACACATAATTTAATTACAATTTAGTAGAAAGGTTAAGTATTAAATTTAAACCAAGCAAACTATAGTTAAATATATAAAATAATTCTTCCTCTTGTGTTTGGTTCAGTTATTGCCCCAATGCAATAAATTCAGGGATATAAAGCCTGATCCTGTAATTCCAGCCAATAAAATATAATAGTTAAACTATATAGAATATTTCTATGAAAAATAGAATATTGACATGAAATATAAATATTTAAATGAAACAAAATGAAATTTAAAAACGAACAAAAGGAGGAATCTGCTCTGTCTCACGCAGCAGGTGAGGATGGAGGGAAATCCCTGCAGTGGATGGAGGGGGAGATGCCAACAGAGGGAAAATGGAAATATTGAACCACGCCCAGGTTTTCCACATTTCACACCTCCAGAGCTGCAGCTGCTGCTCCTGAGGGATGCAGCCACTCATAAAATGCGTGGTTAAAATTTCCTCTTTAGCTGGGGAATGACAGAATTAACAGGGCAAAGAAAAATCACAAATAAAACCCCAAACCCCAAAATTCATCTCCATATTTCCCAATTAATAAAGACAGATCTTTCCAGTAAAAAAAAAAAAAAAAAAAAAAAAGGGGGGCAGGAAGTCAACACAAACTTTTTGAGTATTATCTGCTGAAATGTAAAATTGCTGCCACATCATATATGTTTGCTCCCCATCCAGGAATTGGGTTTATTCTTCAAATATTTATTCCTCAAATCTTTAATATTCAAATCTTTATTCCTCAAATCTACCAGCAGCTAATTTGGGAGTGATCCAGCATGGAGCACCCTCAGTGAGCCAAGACCTGCAAAGTGCCTGAAGTTCTGTGATCAAAATGCTCCCAAATGAAGAGATGAAGGGGTTTTTTTAATGAAGGGTTATTTTAATCAAGAAGAGGAAGGACATAATTGATACCTGCAAACAACATCACTGAGACATAATTACACAGAGAGGTGATGAAATACAGCGTTTAAATTCAAGTTCTTCTAAGCTGTTTGACAGATGAATGTGGAATTTTAGCTGGGATAAAGTCCACCCTCCTTATAAATTCTCATTCAAAACCCAAATTAAATCTTTGAACTCACTGATCACCCAGAAGAGGAATTAATTACAAGAGAACTTGGACAAAAAATGGCCTAATATGATTTAAAAATGAATAAATAATATAGGGTAATATACATTAAAAGGTCTTTTAAAACAGTACATTTTTAAGATGAAAACTAACACAAAATATTTATATTTGGGCCACAATAATAGTGAAATGGAGACCTTTTTCATTTTGCTGTATTTTCACTGTAAAATAATAATGAAAAAAAATCCTTATGTTTTAATCAAAGGGGGGGGGGGGGGATTTCATGGCTATTTGGATTTATTTATGTACATGCGAACCCAAACATGAGGTTTCCCATTTTCCAAATTTTCCAAAATGAGTGTGCAGGTCGCATCAATTCCTACACTGCTCTTCCCTATCCACAAAACAACTTCATAAATAAATGTTCTCCCTCTCTCTCATGGCTGAAATATTTCACACACCGAAAGATGCCTTAAGAAAGAACATCAATTTTAATGAAGGCTCGAGATGAAGATTTTTAAAAGCAACCAGTTCCTGGGAGCAGAAAATCAGAGCTCAGGGTTTTCTGGATGTTCTGGGAAGTCCCAAGGAGCAGAGACACCTTCTTTATCCACCCAGGACTCTTGGAGACTTTTGTCAAGTGTCATACAAAGCAAAATGGCAAATTAGTGGGCTCGCCACGATTAATTATCTCTGAAATTATCGCTACTGAAAACAGACACGTGGTGCCAGTCGAGGGAACTGTCAGCACCATAATGAGGATTTAATTACCCTGAAGTGCTGTGAATCGCTTTGGCTTTCCCTTGTTCCAGCAGAACAAAGGGTTGGTGTTTCCCTCAGAAAGGGAGCAGCAACAAGTCCAGAAGTGATCATTAAGCTAAAACATAAAATATATGCAAAGAATGGGTGCAAGGAGGGCAAAGTCCTGCCCAGGGGCCAGCAGGGAAATCCCTCGAGCTCTCCCTACAACCACAGCTCAGTTCTGCTGCTGGAACCGTCTGATGGGAGTTTGATAGCCGAGAGCAATCAAAGTATGGAATTCTTCTCACAAAGACTCAGTTCAGTTTTACCTCCCCTTATTCTTTTATTATCCGACTGAAATAGCAGCGAAAGGGGAAGCATTTTGAAAATACATGATTGTCCCCTGTGTCTGAGAAGTGAGGTTGATATTCAGGGGTCAGATCACAGCTCTGCTCCTCAGCACCACAGCTTCCATCTAAAAGCTGCCATGACCTCTCATAAAGCACTGAAAACAACAAAAAAATGTCCTGTTGCTTCCTCCAGGCCCTCCTCCTCCTCCTCTCTTACCTGCAGGAGCCCTGCACTGCCTTGTTCTCCTCGACCCTTCTGAAGGAGCAAACATTTGAACAAAAGTTCAACAGTGAATCTATAGCTCAGCTGCTTTGCATCACACTCGGGTGAAAAGAAATTAATAATTTTAGCCTGTACATCAAGACTTGTTAACGCTGAGCATCTTTAAAACCCCCTTAAATCAAATGAGAAATAACAGATATTTCTTGAGAAATACAGGAATGTCTTGACTCTTTCTCACTAGAATTCACTGCTGCCACTTCTTTCCTTGAAGAAATTATTATCAACAACATTCCTTAATAGATAAAAGCCCAAGAACTTGGGAGACCACTGTAGTTGGCAGTACAACTGCAGGTAACCATTTGAATTATTCCAGAACATCAAATCCCTGCTTGGTACAAGCCAGTTTAAACAGAATTTGCTGGCAACAACTTCAGTCTGTGTGAAACTTCACTGTGAGAAAGATTTGCCCTGCACTGAAGACACAAATCATTCATTAGTGTTGGATCTCACTGAAAACAGAAATTGATGAGAGTTTGGAAGTGTTTATTGTAGGTACTGGGCTTGTTTTGCTGTTGTAGCTGTTTGAGGGGGTGTTGTTTTGTTGTATAAAAATACTCAGCACTTCAGCCCCTTGAACCCACCCAGAGCCTGGGAGAGAAGCCAAGGGGCTGGTGGCATTTGAGCTTCTTGAGCAGAATATTGAGGGAAACAAACTCCACTGCCCTGGGTGGGGAGAGTTTGGAATCAGAGGTTAATTCAAACCAGGGCAAGGTTTTAATTCAGTAGTAGCAAAGTGTTAATTCTCCACAGCATATCTTGCTTGTAAGTAGAATATTAGACCCCAACCAGGATGGATTTGTGGTGTCTCACACTGTGCTTGAAGGTTTCATTACCTCTGATCACACACATTTAAATTGGCTAAAAGTTAGTGAAGATTGTTACATTTCTTCCTGTAAATACCACAGAATAAAAGTGGCAGAAGTTCTAGGAATCTAATGAATAAAAGATAAATTTGGGTGGAATAATAGGGCACATCTCCAAAGGGAGGCTGTCAGAAATGCTGAGCTTTGGTCACAAGGGTCTGGGCAGCTTGGCTGAACAAAACCATGACAAAATTACTCCAGTGTAGATTAATTCTACTTAGAGTAACAAAGAATGTAAGCCTGACTTAAATCTCACTTGAATCTAAATATAAAAGTGGATTAGAAAGAAAATAAAAATGGTTAGTCAGGAACATATAAAGATAAATTTCAGCGTATCTTCAGTACACATAAAATAATGAACACAGGAAGCAATTAGACCTCCTACAAGGACCTTGTGCTCCCCATTGCCAAGGGTCACCTCTGTTCTCTCCACTCACATCACTGCGTGTGCAAAATTTACACAGGTAACATCCCACTGGGAGATGATTTTAACAAGTGTTAGATACCTACTGAAAATGGGACTAATTTGTTCCATTTTGGTGCTCAGTGCATGGAGAGGAAGAAGGGCCCCTCTGTTGGAATTGCCAGAGAGGGAAATGGTATGAGATAACTGAAAAGCAGCCTTTCCACCCAAATTTGAAAACAAACATTCTGAAAGCTTACCCACTATTTATTGGCTATGGGAACACTGGATTTTCCTGGGAAAGAGTGTCTTTGGTAAAGTTTGAGGAGCTGGACCAGGCTCTTGAATAGAAAGAGGAGTAACAGATGCCAACACACTGTTGAAGGGAATGTCCTGGGGTGCTTCTTGCATTATTTCATGATTTGGGAAGCTGAAGAACAGCTCCAATCTATTTGAGGAAGGTCCCTTCATGTTCCCACTTTGATTTGGAGCAGTTTCCAAGACACTTGGCTTAAAAAACCCAAAACAAACGGCACCCAAACAGAGGAGCCTCTTGAGGTGCCTTGTCCATGGGGATGTGTCCAGCCAGGAACTCAGGGGGCAAAATTCCCTTTTACCCTGAGCCAGACTCTGCCCTCAGAGCATTCTGAGAGCCTGAAGGGAAAACAAAATCGTGCCAATGAGCAGTGCCCCTTTCTTATTTTATATTTTGTGCACTTTTATCCCTGCTTTTATCAAACCCAGCCCATATTTACCTTGTGAACCTCATCACTGAGCTCCTCTTTAAAAAACATAACACACCTGAGGGACAGTGCTGCTCAGATTCCCCATCAGTTTAGGAGAAAAGGATTGAGATATTTTAATAATCCTCTATTTCTGTGAGAAAATGAATTCAATTTCTATCTAAAGACATTTCCTTAACTCACATTTTTATTTCTCTCATTGCAATTTATACAATTAACCTTCATTTATTTCTGTGAAAATTTGTTGGTTTGAATATTTCACACCCAAATGCATTCAGGTATCCTGTGCAAATACCCAGTTTCTGACTCAGAAACTCGAGCAGATATTACTGAATTCTGAAAATTGTAGGATTCCAATTCCATGCACCAGAATCCTCTGTGGATGCTTGAAGTGCCAGGAGCTTTCCCATGCCAAAATACCTGTCAGGAGGGTGAAACATTTCCCTTTGGCTCTCTAATCTGAGCTAATTGCTGTCTAATTTGGGAGAGGCAGATCCATGCATCCAGACTGCATAACTCCAAGGTGGAAAAGAAACAGCTGAAAAGGAACAAGTTGTTTTAAAAAGAACCAGAGAACACAAGATATTAAAGATTTGAGATATTCTCCACTGCCTTATCCACTTGTGATAACTTTTGAAAATTATACTGATAACCTTAAAAAATCTATGCTGAATGCTAAATATAAAACTGTGAAACCAAAGGGCTGGCACCTTGCTTTGTGAAATTCTCAGATTTTTTTACTTAAGATAAACATATTTTATATAGATCAAGGTAAAAAGAAAAATTATTCTTCAATAAAACGAACATAAAATGAGTGTTGTTAATTCTTCAGTCAATTCATTGCCGCATTTCTTGTGCTGGTTTGCAAGATTTCTCTTCTCTGCTGTGGTTTGTTATCTTTTGACACTGAAAATGTAAAGAATGGTGCAGTATTGTCTTAGAGAACAGGTCTAGAACAAGGAAAGGAAAGGAAAGGGAAAGGGAAAGGGAAAGGGAAAGGGAAAGGGAAAGGGAAAGGGAAAGGGAAAGGGAAAGGGAAAGGGAAAGAAATTATTCCTTTCAGCCTTTTTTTCGCCTCTAAAGTCTGATATTTGGGAAACTAAACACAGGCTGGTTGTGCCAGGTGTTTTCCCAGGGCAGCAGTGTGGTAATCACTGAAACACTTCCAGAACAAGCATGGCTATAACTGCAAAGTTAAACTAATCCCAGTGTATTATTTGCAGATTTAGTCACTAAAAGTGTTTTAATTTAAGAGAGAGAGTCTGGATGCCAAACTCTCCCTGCAGTTCAACAGGAGCTGACACTTTGGTTTTTCTGGAATATCCAGAACAAGAGCTACAGGCTCTGTGTAGTATCCAAACCTCTCTTTTGGAGGTTTCATGGAAACTCCAAAATAGGAAATAGACCCACATGTTTCTGAAAGAGCTAAAGATGGTCATTGACAGATATTGCTGGGTAGCCATGTGTGCTCCCCAGCCATCAGTGCTCAAGGATAAAAATAAGTAATTCAGCTTTTAGAAGATAATCCATGGGTTACAGATAGAGAGAAATGTATTTGAAATCCTTTAAAGTGAAAGGCTTCATTTCTGGAAATCCACCTAATTCCAGACTTGGCTTGTTTCTCAAAGCAGCAGACAGACAATTCCCACTGGTCACATTAGCAAGAATCCCTCAGCTACGTTATTCTGAAATATTTACCTCTTCCAGCAGACCCTGTGTGAATTGCACATAACAGAACAAATCACTCCTGGCTGAGCCACATTTGCTGCTATCCAGCCTAGTTCCTTCTCCTTAAATTCCTCCTAGGGCTCGATGTTGTTCCATTCCTTACCCATTTCTATGCAAATCCAATTAAAAGGAAAAATTAGGCTTTCCTCTGCAGATTTTCATCTGAAATTTCTGTTCAGCTTTCAAAAAATGAAAAGAATTACACATTTCCTGTGTCTCATTAAGGTCAGTACAAGTTATTTGACTGCAAGTGTATATTTTTTTTTCATTTTTTGCACATGTGTGTCTGTGTCTCTCACACAGAACATCCCTTTCCTGACCTATTTTCCTTACCCCTCTTTCACTGAAGTCATGGCAACTTCTCCTTAACCAACCCCAAGGGTTTAATCCTGTTAAATCACTTTTTTGTGCTGTTCCACTCACCTCTGCTCTACAGTCTCTTTTCTCAATCTATCCAATGACTCCTTCAGGCTTTTTTTGTAATTTTCCCTCTTCTCTCTGAAGAAGCCATCCAGCAACAAAAATCTCCCTTTTTATTCACCTTGAGTGGTATAAATTAGCTCAGCACACAGCACCAGCTGTGAACTGAAAGCACCCAGAAGAAATGAAGTCAAGCTGATGCCTCTCAGAATTTGTGTGGAGCCTTTTAGAAAACCTGCACAGTTATACTCAGCTTTTCACTATTAATTAGCTGTTCATCAAATGAGAACTACTGAGCACTAAATATTGAGAACTACTGCATGATCTTCTAAAACAGACCTTCAACACTGAGTTTTTGGCCACAAATTCATGTAACAAATGAATGGTGATAAGCTCTTATCTCTTCCTCACAGAACAGGCCAAAAGAAAACCATTACCTGACTGGCAAAAACATTTTAAAAATTGAAAAAATTCCTCTGTCTATTTCTTATCTCACTGGCCTTGGACTAAACTCTAGTCACAAAAAAACCCCTAAGACATGAAAAGGAGCAGGGGCACAAGGAGTAAAGAATAACTTACAGCCCAAAAGGGAAAAAAAGAAAGCTGCAAATGGACAGGAATTATTTGGAGAGGTCTCAGTGCTTTGTCCACGTTTGCAGCTCTTGGGTCTTCATAAAACATCCCTCTGCTGAAGCACTTGCAAATTACAGACTTAATAATTAAATCCAGATTCATTCTACTGGATCCATTTTTCATTTCTGAACTAAAACCTATGGACATGAGATATGAAATAATTAAAGAAGAGCTGTTGAAGGGATTTGGGGGAGATATTTCCTTTGCACCCAGAGGACAGCAGTGCCCCTATTGCTGTTCCAAGGTTTGCACTGATGGATGTTCTGAAGCCCTTCCAGGAATTCCAGTGCAATATTTAATGACTTTCCTCAGGAAGTGCTCCTGACACAGCAAAGCAATTTTGCTGCCATATAAGAATATAGTGCAAAACAGTGATTATTTTTTTTTTACAAAGTGTGGTTGTTTTGTTCTTCCAGCCTGTGCTCACTACAATTTTTGCACAGTAAAAACATCTCTCCTTTGAGCATTTAATTCAATTTAAAATCCCAAGTAACCACCCTTTCTGCTAACACCCTGAATCTACAAAGCCATATTTGGAAATACTCTCTTAAAAAGTGTCTAAATATTTGATTTTTCTTATGATGATATTTTTTCAAGTGCCAAAAATAGACAGAGGCTTGATGAATTGTATGGAAATCTGTCCTTTACCCAGTATCCATGCTGAGATAGCCAAAAAACAGAGGAATGTGATTCCTGTTAAGTGATGTTTTCAGTGGCTTGTGCATCTCTAAAATCCCTCTCACCAAAATCCTTCACACTCCCAAGACAGGGAATAAATGCAATGGACACATTCCTGGACAGCTGGAAATAAAAGTCTCTTATTTACTTGGATATTTAAGGGATTGCAGAGGAATGAAAAAAATATGCCTTGGAAGAGCTCCATGTGATTTGTTGGCACATCCAGTCTTGCACATCTCTTTCCTGTGGTCAACCAGTAAAGAAAAGAATTCCTGGGGTGGGAAACTGTCAAACATGGATGGGACATTTCAGCTTGTCCCACGGGGAGGGGAATCATTGGCTTCAGGCAGCAAATGGCACCAGAAGTATCCTACTTTCACTTTTCTAGATTTAAAGTTTGTGTAGATAGTTTTTACTTTCATTTTTCTAGATTTAAAAGTTTGCGTAGATGTTTCTTACTTTCATTTTTCTAGATTTAAAAGTTTGTGTAGACACTTCTTACTTTCATTTTTCTAGATTTAAGAGTTTGTGTAGACACTTCCCACTCTCAGTTTTCTAGATTTAAAAGTTTGTGTAGACACTTCCTACTTTAATTTTTCTAGATTTAAAAGTCTGTGTAGACACTTCTTAC
>JAOTQP010000619.1:2579590-2596857 GCA_026413545.1 Cichladusa arquata
GATTTAAAAGTCTGTGTAGACACTTCTTACTTTCATTTTTCTGGATTCAAAAGTTTGCGTAGACACTTCCTACTTTGATTTTTCTAGATTTAAAAGTTTTTGTAGACACTTCCTACTTTCAGTTTTCTCGATGATTTTAAAGTTTCTGTAGACAGTTCCTATTTTCATTTTTTTATATTTAAAAATTTGTGTAGACACTTTCTACTTTCATTTTTCTAGATTTAAAAGTTTGTGTAGACACTTCCTACTTTCAGTTTTCTAGATGATTTTAAAGCTTGTGTAAACACTTCCTACTCTCAGTTTTCTAGAAGATTTAAAAGTTTGTGTAGATATTTGTAGGAGGCTGTACCTAGCAATTCAGGAAAAAGGGGATGAGCTGGTTTTATAATTGCATAAAATCAAATATAGCTGAAGGGAGGCCTTTCAATGGAGGGGTTTTGTACATAGACTAAAAAAAATATTAAAAACCCCCACAAAACAAACCCATGAACCAAGTTATGAGAAACCAATGAACTCCTGGCAAAGGCAGAAGAAACACTCCTGGTTATTTTGGCTCGTGCTGCTCCTGGCTGATTTGGCCAAGCCCATCATGGCACAGCTGAGTTTTGCTATTTTAGATGTTTCACTTTATATTAATTTCACCCCTTCAAGCAAAATGTGCTTCTCTCATGTAATTCTTCTCCCACAACAGCAAAAAGTGCACATATAGATGTACAGGTCTGTAAACCAACATTCCTACATTAACTGGAATAATGAAAATGCCCTTCTTGCCACGAATAAAAAAGATTCACCATTTTTCAGCAAAATTGGATATCTAAGCCAGCAGCTTCTAGAGATCATAGTTTTTAAGCATCTCTCTCAGTTTCTGTGCATGTTTACCTACCATTAGCAGCAATAATAGCATTTCTAGAACTTTAACAATTGTGCAATTAAGGGATATTTTAAATAGATCATGTATGAGCTTTGCTACAAAAATTTAATTTCTGGTTTTGACACCACTGCAAGCCAAAACTTGACTGTATTTTAACACAGGAGCCAACCAAATGCTCCAAATTCCCAAAGCAGTAGAGAGTCAGGAGAATTTGCAAACTTGAAGGTCATTTTTCCACTATCCATTGAGGAAGTGTTACGTACAACAGGAAACGGAGAAATCAAAAACTGTGCAAATTCTTCCACCAGGTTGAGGGTCCAGCCCTCAATACAGGAAAATCTGGCAGCATTTGGACACAGTCCCATTTGTTTTTTTCAGCTGAAGTCAGGTAAAATCAGTGATCCTGAGGGAGAGCTCACAAGGCTGCAAACAAAAAGCAATTTTCACATGGCCCCTTATGAGCTGGGCAGCAAGAGGAGGGTCTGGCACACTTTGGTGTCCTAGAAGACACCCACAAAGGGGCTGGTTTGGGGTGATGCTGGATCCCCTGGGCACTAGGCACTGCAGGACCAGGCTCAGCTCACCCCTGACTTCTCAGTGTGCTGGGGATTAACCACAATGTGACTCCTGCACTCGCTTGTAGCCTGAATGAAACAGGAAAAAACCTCTTTTTTGACTTTGCAAGGCAAGGGTTTGTGCCTTTTCCTTTTTGCTGAGAGCAGCCCCTTTTCTTTCTGCCCAGACAAAACCAATGCTTTTTCCTCACTAGTCTTTACTTGGAAAAGCTGAGGATGTGTCACCCCCTCCAGAGAGGGACAGGCCAACAACCAGACCTCCTTTAACACAGCACCAAGCTGTTGCTACACAGCCAATAAAAAACTATTGAGGCTCCTCTTTCTGTCCAGCTCCCTTCCCAGGCACTGGAAAGCTCCAATTCCTGCTGCTGGTGACAGACTGGAGCAGCAGCCAGAAGAGCACCCAGGCAAGGCTGCAGCTCCCACACCTGCCAGGCAAATCCCTCTCCTAGGAAAGCAGAAAAATGATGGAGCAGAGCATCTCCCCTCTGTTTCCCAAGCTGCAAATACACCCTCACCTACAGCCACAGCTCTATCCTGCTCTAATTTATCAGTATTTAGCAGCTACCACTATTGACTCTTTAAAGTTTGGACACTAAAAATTCTACGTGCCACACCTTGAAACTGTGATTATTGCTTCTTCTTAGACAATCTTTAAACAAACTATACAGCTGGGGTAGGGAAAGGCCATAAATGGGAGAAAAGAGGTCAAGTCTCTGGATGCTGGCACTAGTATGAAGGGAAATGTGGAAATTCAGGCTCTTGTCTGTCCTTTGGAACACAGCAACAGAGAATCTGAAGAATAAAAAGTGAATTTTTATCAGTTCAGCTGCTTCCCTTAGAGACTGTACACACAGAACATGGAACTTCTCAAGGCTGTGGCTTGCAAGGTCTTTTTGAGCAAAAATCCTTTAATCCCCTGATTTTGATCAATTGTCAGTGCTGTCTGCTCACTCAAATGAAGCCTTAAAACACTAGCAGGGATAGATATTTCTAAGCAGGAAGAGTGTCCAAACTGCCAGATTTTGCTGCACCTCCAGCAGGATGAGCCCATTTTCACTGTGTAGCTACAGGGAAGTGGTTATCAATTACAGTTTCACAACAATATTTAAAGTTTTGAAGTTTAATGAGGTTCTCTGGAGTTCGCCAGAAGGAAAACCACACCTAGGACCTGCTGCAGGATTTGTCTCTGAATCCTTTTTTGGTTGGTTGGTTTGTTTTAACAAAGAAACAATCTATGCAAGGCAAAAATTAAACTTTCACCCTCTGTGTGGGGCAGTTGTCAAAGCAGGGAGAGGAGGATGAATTATCAGAAGTCATGTTCCTGCTAAGGGAGCAAGGGAACAGCATCCTCTGAGCACACCTGAGGAAGGGCAGCTGGAAAAGTCCATGGCACTGCCAGACATCCTCTGGCACCTCTGCTCGTGGTCAGTCCCTGCCTGACTTGAGCCACAGCTTCAGGAGCTGCCAAGGCTGCAGAAGCAGCAAAAGTTACAAATATTTCAGCAGAAAGGCTGGAGTTTTGGTTTGCAATCCTCAATCCAGCTGAGGGTTTGGATTTACTTCCAGTCATGAGTAAATGAGGGCTGAGCCTTACAGCCTAGCTAGTGGAAAAGACTCAGCAGCAACAGGTAAAAGAGAAATAATTCCTTCCCAACGCCAGAAATAAAGATGTTTTGGGCCTGGTATATTCATTTACACACTTAAACTCAAATCTAACTTGTCCCCCCTGCTCCCAACCTCTGCTGGCACTCAGAGAATGTAAATCCTGTGTGAAATGAAGCAGAGCAACCTGAGCCTCTCCAGCACGAGGAGCTCTCAGACTGGGAGCACTGGGGAACTACTGAGTCTCTCCTTGTCAGACTGGGCTTGATTAAAACCATCTGAAGATACTGTGATTGCTCTAAAAGGCTGTGGCAATGGGATGTGCTTGTGAAAGGAGAGCTGCAGCATCAGCCTGACACTTTACAAATGCAGGATGGAGTTTCACATGTAAACAAGCTCGCTCACAAAAAGCAAACAGGATGGTTGTGCACAATAATTACCACTCTAACCCACAGATTAACTCATCAGACAAAAAAAAAAAAAAAAAAGCCAATTTTTTCTTTTTTTTTCCCCACAGCCAGCCCTGCACACAATAAATTGGCTTTATGTGGCCACAACTTAGAGGGATTTCATGGCAGCCTTGGCACTGAAGGGAGCAAAGTGTGAAGGTTCTGAATGGTTGCTCTGAAGAAACCTGAAGCCTCCCCTCTCCCCACTCCAGGAACTCGCCTCTTCACTGTTTGTTTCAACAAGTTTACAATGAGTTTATGGCTCCTGGAAGCAGAGTTTACAAAATTATAAAGCAGCATCAGGAGAACACCACCTCTGGCTGAGGGAAATAACATTGCTGGCAACTGTTATCTCCAGACAAATTAACTCCTCTAGTAATATTTACTTTGTATTAACTGCTCTGTGATCTGCTCTTTAAACAGAACAGCCTTGCTGTGCCTTTATGTCTGATATTTAAGATATAATTTAATTATTATCTTAATTCCAATGAGTTATTTCAAGGCAAAATCAATCTTGATTTTTAATAAGGCTCATTCTTCCACTTTGAAACTAGTTTTTCATGTTGTTTTTTTTTTTTTTTTAATTTTGAAGCCATGCAATGTCATAACTACTTAAATCTCAGACAAGGCAAACACCTTCCTTAGCAGGAAGAGAGCACATTTATTTTCTGTGTGCAAAACTATGCAACTCCAGTTTTGCTTGGAAAGAGAAAGTAGATAAGTTTAATATCTTTAGTTATTTTGGCCAGCAAACTGTTAGTGTTACAAAAATTTTGTCTGTGACACAATAAAGAAAGATCTTTCAAATAAATAACAGATTATTTAATTTACTTTTTTTATGTTTGTGATTTTAAAAGGTTTGGAATGTATTTCCAACTTTTTGTAGACAAGACTGTAAAAGCAGATAGACAAAAGTCTAAATCTGATTATCCCTTCTAGTTTCATAATTTATTCCTGATTTAGCCAAAATCAGGTAGGGAAATATAACCCAAAATTGAAGGGTTTTAAACCCACTTGATTGCAAGTTGAGCTACAGAATCTTGTTTAGCTTCACTTTCAGAGATTTCTGAGAAGGGATGTGCTTAAAATGGATTTGTATGTGCTTCAAAATAACACCAACACAGGAATTCAGGCAATCCAGAGATGAGCACTAACACAAAACCCACAAAACCATAGAAATATGAGAGAATAAAACTTTGTGCCCTCCACAGAATTGAGCTCAGCATTTCCTACTTCTCTGGATAACTGGAGTTACCATCAGTGGCTGAGTTGGGAATATTGTTGAAAAATCATGTAGTGCAGTGGGTAAATTGATTAATACTTGAGAAAATCTATTGTTCATTTATTCTACTAAGTCTTGATTCTCATTATCCCAAATCACCATAAGAGATTTCTGCTAAAAATAAAATGAAATTGTAGCATTAAGGGATGCCACCTGAGAAACTCTGTTTATTCTGAAACATTGGAGCAGATAGATTTTGATTTAAGATGTAATGTGTTCAGATTATTGAAAACTCTAGCAGAAAATAAAATTTCAGTTTTACCCAGAAAATGCATATGTCTCTCATATTGTTCAGGTTTAGTTTAGTTGAAGGGGGGAGTATTTTATTTTTAAATAAAACAGTATTATTTGCTGAAACAACTCATAAAGTCTGAATTTACTGATGTAGCAGGAAAAAGATTCAGGCTGACAATAGCTTGATGTTCTGAGATTCAAGGAAATTATGTCATTGTAGAGTTCTCCCTTCATGGAGTTTTAATTCCTCATTTTTTAAAGTGTAGTTTTTTCTGTCCTGAGCACAAAACAACCTCAGAATAAGGCTCTGTCTTAAAAATAAAATTAATGGGTCCTCAAGAAATTGTAGTAACCCAGAACTGTGTAAGGCTTTGAACTGTGAAATCACTCAGAATTCAAAGGAACATTCCATTTCTCTGATTGGCTTAACACACACTACACCCTGCAAGGAACAAATGGGAGGCTACACTGCACTGATTAAATATTTATAGTCAGGAAAAAGATGTCACCACAAAAGCAGATCATCTTTTGCAAACATCTGATTTCCTGCCCTTAGTCTAGCTAAAAATCAGAGTCAGGGGGACAGGAGGGAGTTAAACTCTCCTGTTATTCTGGCTGAATAACTAACACTTACACAGTCCTTTAAAAAATAATGAGATCCAGAAGCCAGAGTATTAGTTAGCTGAAACAAGGATGAGGACACAGCTCTCAAACTCCTCAGGGAAGAAACATTTTGGGAAAAAAAAAAAAAAAAAAAAAAAAAAAAAAAAAAAAAAAAGGGAAAAAAAGGAATATTGTAAATCATCTTCTTTCTTTCACCTTTGCCTCCTCATTAGTATGGGTTGGAGGCTCTTTCCTCCAGCAGCAGGAGCCAAGCTCCCGAGCAAGTGGCACACTTTGTTCTATGTCCTTTCAGGATATGGAATTCCTTCCCTTGTATCCCTAAAAAAAAAGAGTTAAAAACTCTCCTTCTGACTGTGGCTGGATACGAAAATTTCCAGCAGAACTCACATCCCTAAGTGCTATAGCGTTATGGGGTGTAAAGGACTGAATCACTGCAAGGTAATGAATAAAATTTTTGTGCACTTACTCCCAGAATTCCATCACTGGAGAAGTGGCATTCTGTAAAGACACTTGACTGCAGTTGCTCATGTTAAGTTTTTGAAATTCCACACAGTTTTCTAGAAAAGAACAACAAAAAAAAAAAAGAGTTTGCTATGTTGACGTGCAAGTACAATTCTTGTCCACATCCCAGTTTGTGCAGCTTGGAAAGCCCCCACTCTACACCACATTTTTTGGGTGGGGTTAAAGGGTTTCTGGGTGCACCAAATGCCACAGCTGCTACTTCTGCAACACCAGGTTATGATAAAACATCCATGAGGAATCTCCTGCAACATTTCCCAAAGGCACAGGGCCAAAAAAATCACCTGAGGCAGAAGAAAGAAACGTTGAGAAACTGAGGAATGGGTTGGGAATTACAGCGTGCCCCTGCTGCAGCTGCTGGTTCCATGGCTTATGGCTACAAACAGCTTATGGAACATGGCCAGCCACAAACTGCCACTTTTTCCTGGTAGGGCAAGTGGATATTTCCCCTGGCTCATGATGATGATGATGATGATTATTATTATTATTTCTAGCACAAAGGCCACAGCAGCTCAGCATTGTGGAGCAGTGATAATGCTGGCCAAGCTCCTTTGCAGGGCTGCCAGAGGTGATACCAAAGCCTTCCACATCCACTGGGCCCAAAATCACCTCCCTGACTGCAAATAAGATTTCAGACAGCCTTAGGTGTGCTCAAAGAACACAATAAATGGCCAGTTAGTGAAAACTATGAAAGACAACATAATGGGTGCTTGATTTGAAATTGGACTGTATATACAGGATAAATGCTAAAACTTCAGGAATGTGGGAGCAAAGGCACTGGGATGAGATCCTCCCCATGGATGTTTGGGATCTACAGACTCAATAAGCAGAGAATTACAGATATAAATATCAATGAGAGGACAGATGCAGAGCCCTACCCCACAAACCCTGGTGAATACACACCTCATCCTTCATGCAGGAGGCTACTTTACATGCAGCAAGGATTATTTATGAGACTAAATTTCCAGAAGTAGCTTGATGAGCATTATCCCTCAACATCTGGCATTTAAAAGAGCAAATCCAAAGATCCACATTTAATATTTTTCCCTCTCCATTCAAACTCCTCCTGATTTCATTAGAGTGAAAGAGCAAGATTGCAACCTGTCATCAGGTCATTCTCTGCTGCAGAATTCACTCACTGTGTTCACAGAGAATAGATATGATTGCAAATGAGAGTCTTGGGATTTAGCCAGAAGATCTTACAGAATTAACAAATCCAAAGTCTTTTTCTGCTGACATTCTATTATAGAGGAGTAAATGCTTTACAGTGACCTAACCCAAAAAGGTCCAAGGCAGTTTCACCCCAGGTTTCCTTTCTCTTGCTGTGGTGGGATGAGATTGGCCCATTTCCACAGACTTTGCTGCACCAGCAGCTTTGTTCAGGACATTTCAGTGTATGAATCAATCACTTGGGAGGATTTCTATAGTGCTAATCTCTGCTGAGGTCATACCTGTATTCCATTCGTGGCCACAGGAAGCCCAGGGAAGCTCTGTAGTAAAGCAGTTGAACAAATAGAAGATAGCCCATGCTAAAATGATGATGTAATATACATTTAGGTGTGCCTCTATAACTTGGGTAGCATAGCCAATGCCTGGAGGAGCAAAAGAGAAAGTGAGACACTAAACTTCTGCTTTTCAGGCTGCATTTAATTTAAAAACAAATGCTTGCTTGTAAGTACATCTTAACTTCAATTTTGATACAATTTATTTCATTTTACTTTGAATGGAATGCTTTCTCACAGTAGAACACAGAACTGTTACCTTCAAAGAGAGGGCAAACTTTCCTCCAGCATGTGATTCCTCCTTCACTTGTAAACTGTCCCAAGGCCGTCTCCAAGAAAAATACTGGTATTCCACAGCAAATGAAAAAGACCACGTAGGGGATGAGGAAAGCACCTGCAGGAGAATATTGTGTTGGTCAGAACGAACAGGGCTCCTCAGCAGCACAGTGAGGGTTTTCCCAGTAAAGGAAGGATCAGCTGTGAGCCATCAGTGCAGTGCAGGAAGGGTTTACTCCTGCCCCAAATATCCAAAATTGACCTGTAAGCCAGGGCAACGGACTAAAACAGAATAGATCTAAATTCCTCAGCATAAAGACAGCTCAGGAGTCTCTCAAACACAGAAAAGATCCCAGCCATGCTCAGCTCAGCACCATGTCAGTCTGCCCCACCTTCCTTGCTTTTTTCAGAGGTGAGGAAGTGTTATAGATATTAAATCTGAGAAATCCTTTTCATGTTATTTATCTGAGCCTGATGATAAGGATTGTGAAAAGGCAATGAGCAAACAAACTTCAGAACTACTTACAAGGACAGCAAAGCAGGGCTTGGCCTTATCAGCCAGAAATACTGATGTGAAATTCTAGGAATATAACAAAGCATCAACATTTTTGTTGGATGCTGTCAGTAAGGTCCAGCACAGGTAGTGAACCACAGCAAAACCCAAACAGGCACATCCACACCCTGCAACAGCTGTGTGCTTCAGTCACCTTGGTTAGAAAGTTGGGACAAGTACATCCACCTGCTCTGACTGGCAGTTCTTTCATCTCATCACCAGGAGTCTCTTCCCCCAGCCAGGAAATTTCCCTCGAGATGAACACCAGGTGCCTCTCCAGCAATCCACAGGGATTCCATAAAGAATGGAATACTTGCATGGCTTCTCTGGACAATTTACTGGCCAGTATCCAATTTCCTTGGCCCTCTCATACACACATTCATAGTGAGTTTAACATGTGGAAATCCAAAGGATCAGCTTGGACTGTTTTTCAAACGCTGCCCCAACGGGCAAATATTAGGAGCATTGGAAAACATCAGGGTTCCCAGCTTACAAAAAGATCATATTCCAAGAAATACGTAACTCTAAACACACAAAGAAATTAATTTTCCTCAAAAGCTGAACATCCACAACCTAAAATTATGGATGTTATTCCTACACTCCCTGTTGTGACTTGGAGTAGGTACCAGAGAGGTCACACCTCACAAGTTCCAAACTACAGCTTCTAGATTTGTTCTGTAAAAAGAAATTTATTTCACAACTAGCTCAGATATTTCCCACTGTCTTCCCCTAGCACACACCAAGGGGTTGGATGCATCAGATTTAAGCACTAAAACCAAACTCTGGTCTAATTCCAGCAGGGGGTTACAAAGCCACAGGTCGTAGACTGAGCCTTCATTGACAAAAACTGGTCAATGGCAAATGTCCCATGGTGCCAGGACATGGCCAATTAAATCACACCCACTTATTCTATTCTTAAAGAATACAGGGGTGATTAAATATGATATTTAGGTAATTACTTTTTCATCAAATAATCCAAAACAATGATTAAAATTCTTTCTACCTCATGTTACAGCCTTAAAAATTACAGCATCACCTTTTGACAAGCTGGCACACACCTACAAATGGGCACCTAAAGGTGGCTGTAAGAATCAAAAAATTACACACCAAAAATACATTCCTGCCATTTCCTCTGCCAAAAGTTCTCGGGGAACACTCTGACCATCAACAAGAAAGGGTTGTGTGTATGGCATACAGCATGGTAATATTCAGGATTTGGTAGCAGCATTCTCTAAAGAGCTGAACTCTTGTTACCTAAGTTTGGACAAAATACAGAGATGTAAACAAAGGAATTTCCAATGATAAACACAACTTGCACAGCAGGATTTGTCTTGTAGAAACAGCACATGAAACGGGCTAAAAACCATCCCTGAGTTCAGATAAGGAGGGACAAGGAATGGAAATTTGGCACAGCAAACAAACCCATCGAAAAGCAGATCAGTGCTTATCACAGCCCTGGACATCCTATTTTTCTTTCAGCCTCTGTGTTTACACTGTCACTGACTCAGGCCTTAAGTGGGGAGAATGTTGAACCCAGTCCACTGAATTCTAAACTGAGTTTGTAATTTACTTTTCTTTCTTAATTGCTGCCCAAGTCACAGCTGATGTGCTTATTCTCAACTGTCATTTATCTTATACAGTTTATAGTTGGCTAGAACCAATACATGCCATGTGTTATACTCCTGTAGGAGTTGAGTCTGCTCTTTTCTCTCTCAAATAACAATTATATTTTATATTTATTAGGGCTTGTTCTCTTCTTTGAGTAACCTGCAGTTTTACATCTTTATCTTGCTGTAGGAATTGGGGAAGTACTGAGGGGGAAAAAAAGAACATTGAGGTATAAAAAATTTCATGTGACAAAGAAAATAAATTTAGTCTTTGTGGCATTATTAGGAAAAAAAGTATCCATCCTCTCCAAAGTACACTGTTGTGACAAATAGAGTGCTGCCTCCTTTTCTGTGTCAGACAAACTTGGTTAAGTATGCCTGGGTGTGTATTCACATGCAGAAGACAGCGTGTGCTACTATAACAGAACGCTGGCCTCTCCTGCATGAAAAATGCTACTGAAGAAAATATGTCCGTGTACTAAGGCAACAGAAACTTGTGAAAATAAACCACACAGTGTTTGGAGAGAAGGAAAGAGAAACACAACGATTTTTCTTAGTTGTCAGATGTTTAATGCTAGCCTGTCTGCACATGCACTGAAATCCTGACCACGTATCTCTTACTAGTGCAATAAATCACTGCAAGGCATTCTTAACTGTTTAATTCCCGTGTTCAATTCCCGTGGAAATCCACACGTGATGCCATCTTACCTCCTCCATTCTTGTAGCAAAGGTATGGGAATCTCCAGACGTTTCCCAGCCCAATAATCTCCCCTGCCACAGAAAGCACAAATTCAACCTTATTGTTCCAGTGACCTCTTTCATGAACTTTCTTATCGTTGCTGTGGACGAGGTTGGTACTTGAGGCTTCTGGGTCCAAAGCATCTTCTGGCTTGCCATTAATTATAGGAATAGTCTTTTCAGCTGTCATGACTTTTCAGCCTAGTGGAGAACAAAAGAAAAACACACAGGTGAGTTAAGACACTTGCTGGTACTGATCTCCAGCGACTGAAATCTCCCAGGGTGGCATTTGCTTCTTGTTACCCGTGGAAATCTGCGGGTGAGAAACTCGACAAGGCTGGAAAAGTTGTAAAGCAGGGGAAAAGGAAAAGAGAGGGGTGGGGGAAAGAGAGCAAGGGAAGAGGCTGTTCCAAGTGGAGACAGGTAAGCTGCCAGCAGAGAGGGAAGCCTTTCAAAAATCCCTCCCCAGGCAAGCATCCCAGCCGGGCTGACCTACCAGAGGACAGGGATGCGCTGCACCTTCCAGGCGCGCACTGAGCGCTCGGGGCTGCGCTCGGGGCTGCGCTCGGGGGCCGGAACGGCCGTGGCCTGCCCGGAGCAGCTCCGGGATTACTCACCCAGGCTGTGCCCGTGCCTGCGCGCAGGGACGGGGCCGGGCTGCGCTGGGCGCTGCCTGCGGCGGATCCGCGGCTCCGGGGGCGCGGGCAGGGCTCGGCCGCCGGGGAGGAGGCGCTGGGGGTCCCGGCAGCCGGGGAGCCTCGTCCTGCCCTGCCGCTGCTGCCGGCCCGCCGGGGGGTGTGCGGGATGCTGCCCGCGCTCTGGAGCCGGAATTTGCAAATGCTCAGCCCTCCCCGCAGCGATGGTTTAACACCCGCCTCCCCCCTCCGCCCACCTCAGGCTGTCCCGCCGGCTCCCCCCTCCTCCTCTTCCTCCTCCTCCTCCTCCTCCTTCTCCTCCACCCAGCATCGCCACCGAGCATCAGCACGGAGCATCCCCGGCTGCGCTCCCCGCCCCGCGGGCAGGGCCGAGCCCGGCGGGCTGGCAGCGCCGGTCCGCATTGCCCGGCGGGTCCGGGGGATCCCGGGCACGGCTGGGTGTCCGCATTGCCCGGGGGATCCCGGGCACGGCTGGGTGTCCGCATTGCCCTGGGGATCCCGGGCACGGCTTGGGGGTCCCCAACCCCGGCTGGCTGTCCGCATTGCCCTGGGGATCCTGGGCACGGCTGGGTGTCCCCAACCCCGCCTGGGTGTCGCCATGCCCATTTGCGAGTCCCCATCCCCCTTTGGGTGTCCCCATCCCCCTTTGGGTGTCCCCATCCCCCTTTGGGTGTCCCCACCCTTGTTTGCGTGTCCCACGCCCTCCTGAGTGTCCCCACTCCGGTTTGGATGTCCCTATGCCAGTTTGGGTGTCCCAATGCCCTCCTGGGTGTCCCCATGCCCCTTTGGGTGTCCCCATGCCCGTTTGGTTGTCCCCATGCCCTTCTGGGTGTCCCCATCCCCGTTTGGATGTCCCCACGCCTGCCTGGGGGGTCCCAATGCCCTCCTGGGTGTCCCCACTCCCGTTTGGGTGTCCCCGTGCCCTCTTGAGTATCCCCACGCTCTCCTGAGTGTCCCCACGCCCCTTTGGGTGTCCCTTGCCCGCTGGTGCAGTCCCCCACATGTTAGAAACAGGAACCCGCTGGGAACAGATGACACAAACTTCAGCTGGAAAGGGCGGGGGGAGCCGGGGGACAGACGGGATGAAAAAATAAACGGAGGGGGAACATTTGGGAAGTGTGGAAACAATGTGGGCGCTTTCGAGTTACAGCAGGGAAATGCAGAGGCAGCCCATGTGGGCATTGCTAGCTGGGGCTTGGCTTCAAATCCAGGTTGTCAAAGAGCCCAGAATAGGGAAAAAATTATTACAAATGGTTTTGTTTCAGGTTGAATCAAATATTTCAAATAGGGATTTTTTTTCCATCTAACCCTCTCCTTTAAAAATTTTTTGTAGGTCAGTGATTTTCACTCTAAGTTTCCAAACCCCAGTTAAATACCTCTTCTTTCTTCATCTCTGCAGCTTCTCCTTGGCAAATGGCAGCACCCAAGCCAGGCTCTTGCTTCAAACCTTCCCTCAGCTCCACACTCTGCTGCAGTTATGATCAGCAAGGCTTTGCTCTGCAGCTCCAGCGGATGCACTTTGGAGCTCACAGGCTCCCAAATCCAGGATTCTCTGCTGGAAATGTCCCAGAAACAGTCAGATCTTCTTCATGTGAATCCTCTCCCTCTCACCCTCCTGCTCCAAGGACTTTCCCCACTGGCCACCTGTTGGCAGTGCTCATGGAAGACAATGGAAAGATGCCCATGGTTGGATTTTAAATGAACTTGAGCTGACTTTGTACCCTGCTTGTACATTACACATTGGAGCTTCTGCTGTGGTTAAAGTTTTCAGGATTTTGCATTTCAGTGATGCCTGTCACAAGAGTGGGTGCTGGGGCCTCACCCTGTCAACTCTCTGTCACACCAACCCTTGCACCTAACATGTGCAGGCTGAGCCTCTCTCTTTTCTTCTTGATGCCAGCATTTATAGTTCCAGTCAAACCTATCTTGGGAAAGGAAATCTGCCAGTGGTGAAACTGAAAAAAATGCAAAACTCTTATATTTTGTTTTTTTAAAGCGTCCTCACCACAGGTATTACCAGAGCTATGTTTGAATTTGGGTGGTGCATTTGTGGTTTTTGTTTTTAATGCAGCTGGTATTCATTAATTGAGGATGGAATAGATCAATTTTTCCCAAGCTGACTTTGCACAAACTAAACTCCACTTGGAGGGCTTTTTTGTTGATTTATTTTTACCTCCTTCTTCTTCTTGTTTTCAGCAGGGATCAAAACAGACCCTCTTTTTCTGCCTCCCAGCCAGGCCTAGCAGGCTCAACAGGATACACTTGAACATCAAAGCTGACAGTGAATTCTCATTTTATTCCTGAGAGTAATTCTAAAAATGGAAGGAAGCTGAGGGACAGTAAACATTGGATGATTCAATACAGAGGAGAGACCAGCCTTATCAAGTAGATTGATGGTCCCACGTTGAAGGGCCTGCTGCAAGGGACAGTCTGCAGGCAGATGCTGAAGGTGTTTATTTGCTGATTTGTTCAGTATTTGAAATGACTAATTCCTGGTGTCAAGTGTTTCACTCACTGCTGTGTTCCTGCACCAATTCCCATTCAGTCTCCTACCAATTGAAGTGTTTATGGAAGTAATTGCTGGCTGCTAATCCTTGTGAACACTTTCCAGTGTCTGCAGCAAAAATGACAAAATTTAGAGCAGGTTGAGAACCTTTATTTATTTATTTTTTTTTTTAATTCTGATGGAGCCTTTGCTGTTGCAATGAGGGAAATTCCCTGGATTACAGGCCAGGTCTCAGTTTGTGCTCTCACTGTGTCTCTGGTTCTCCTCATCAGGAATTCCTGCCTGTTCCTCTCAGCCTCTTGGGAGACCCTGCACAAGTTTCCTGGCCATGCCTTTCAGGCCCCACATTGAAATGATGTGCCCTAAAAAGCAATTCAAGTTCTGCTTTATTCAGCTCTATCTCCACACTCCCAAGGAATCCTTTACAACTCTGTGCAGAAAGTACAGGGGTGGGGGTGGAAATCAGATGTTTCTGCTCACCACAGAATGGTGCTGTGAAGTACCAAATGTTCCAAGGCTACATTTATTTAGATTTATAAACTAAAATTAATCAGGAGAAGTCATTCATACCTAGAGTAACTTGGGAAAACAACCTCCAAGAAAAATCTACATATCCCCAGGATTCTGCCAGGCTGCCAAAATTAATGTCAACTGAAGTCATGTGATACAATAAGGAGAAGAAATGAGCCAAGCCCCAGTTTTTAATTTCCAAATTTGTAACTCTGAATTTCTGTGTTGTTTCTGCAATACAAAATCCTCTGACAATACAATATGGGAGCGGGGAGAGGGAACAACAATCCTCTTCAGATTTAAAACCTTCAGTTTGGATTTGTTATAAGCAAAATCTGCACAAGCCTTCAATAAAGATTTCATAAAGTTGGGCTCTTTGTGGGTAAATAGATACACAAAGGTGAAGAAATACAATCAGAATTTCAGCAGTGATAATAATCTGACAATATTTTGGATCAAAAGCCTAAAATCACAAAGCCCTTTGTGAACAAGACCAACATATTTAGCTGTTCTGTTAGAGACTGACTTCAATCAAAAATAGACTGATTTGTGCCTAATCAGTTTTCTGTAATGGGAAAAAAAAATATTTCTTTGTTGCAGATAACTTTAAGTAAAGCAACACCTGACTGTTTGGCTTCTATTTAGAAAGGCTTAACCCCTATCATTGTAGATATCTCTCCATCCAATTTATTGCCTCACAATGGGTGAGAGGCTGAGTTTTGAGTTGAGGAGAGCTGCAAAATCACTTTTCCATCTATTGATGTTGCCCTCCCCTTGTCCCCTCCTGTCAGTCTGAGACTTGTATTTTGTAACCTGCATTTTATCTTCCACACCCTGCTCTAGACAGGAGTGGGAAGAATATTCCACAGGGATTTCTGCTGCAGACTTATGCTGATCTCTTATGCTGGAAAAGGTGGCACAAATTGGAGTTTCCTTGAGTTAATTCATCCATTCTCACTGTGCTTTAGGGACACACCTCTCTGCTAATGGGCAATGGTACCTTGAGTTTCTTAAACTTGAATTTTATGCACAGACAACACCTGGAGAGAACCTCCAATCCTGGGTTATCCACAACTTCCAGCTGTACAAAATAGTAAATAAATGACAGCACTAAATGAGAAGACACCTTTGGAATGTTTTAATGGGACAAATCAAATAAATACTAAAGAGACCTGAGAAGAACTTGATGTATAACACCAAAACTGTCAATCATTCTTCCAGATTAGAAGCTGAATTTGCAGTCTTCATTTATTAGTGTTATTATATTACATTATATTATATTATATTGCCCCCTAAAATTTCAATTCAATCACATTTCATTTTTGAGCTAGAGTGGAACAGCAATAAATTGCTTCAAAATTTAAAAAGAGGTCCCATATTTTCAGAACATTTCCTTTATTGAAGTCTTTTTGGCTGAAGCTGCATGTCAGTAAAGCAAAGTAATTGCCTGGAAAATATTAATTAGCTCTTGTCAAACATCTCCTTTGCTATTGAGTATTTCCATTTCAGCACTGTCAGCACTGAGCACTGGCACAGGAGTTGAACTGGTGTGTGTGAAGTTCTCTAAACAGCCCCAGCACAGTCCCACAGACACTGAGCCACTGCAACTGCTCTGCCACATAAATTACATGTGACAGCTTGGAGTAACTCAGCAAACAATCCTTTCCTGAGCTGTCTGCTGGCACATTGCTAATTAACAATTAATTGCCTTCCACAAGACTCCTGCAGAGCAGATGATGTGATACTGCAGATGTTTCAGCCAAGTTGCATTTCTATGCAGCATTGCAAAGTGCCCAAAGATTTCTTTTATTGTTTTGCTTTTTGTAATGGGTATTTTTAATCAGATATATATTCCTTTTGTTCTTTTTTTTAATGTGTTGCAGTGCTTTAATACTGAAACTCCTCTTACTAAAATACTTTCTTTACAACTGTGAATCATCAATTGTTGTTGACACCTGTAGGTTTATAAGCTGAAAATTGGGTCAAAATAGAACTCAGCTGGCATACCAGGAAAATAATTCTTGTGAAACCCTACCCAATTATGCCCAGCAAAAGCAACATCTCTGCTTCACGAGCCAAAAGACAAAATACTCTGAAATTTTATTACAGCCACTTACTAAAAATGCATGGACTTGTGTGTCTTTCCCACTGAAAGAGGGAATATTTTATCGTAGACTCTAATCCACTGGGAAGGCAAATGGAGAAGACACAAAGGCACCAGATTATCCAGAATTTCATCTCTGCTGGACAGCTGTTTTTCCCAATGACTCCTTAAAGGTGAACAAGGAAATTCAAAGAGAGAAGAACCCTCCAGCAACAAGGCAAACATCATATTTAGGTGCACAGAGCTGGGCCTGGAGGGACAAAGAGCAGCAGGGAGATCCTGACTTTGCTGGCACAGATTCCAGGAGCCTGACAATGAGTGTGGTAGGAGAGCAGGAGGAGATGTGGGAATTGCTGCTGCACTCCTCTGGAACTGGATGAAAAATTCAGGCACAGAGAACAAAACAGACAGAATGCTATAAGTGGGAAAAGGTTTCCTGGAAATTTTCAGAAAGCCCTGAGTTGATTTTAGGTTTTTGCCCCAGGGGGTGCCCAGGCTCCCCAGGGAATGGTGACGTTCCAAAGGCTGCCAGAGCTCCAGGAGAGTTTGGACAACACTCCCAGGGATGCACAGGGTGGGATTGTTGGGGTATCTGGGCAGGGCCAGGAGTTGGACTGGATGATCCTTGTGGGTCCCTTCCAACTTGGGATATGATT
>JAOTQP010000619.1:2599382-2612305 GCA_026413545.1 Cichladusa arquata
GCAGGGCCAGGAGTTGGACTGGATGATCCTTGTGGGTCCCTTCCAACTTGGGATATGATTATTTTTATGTTTCAGGATATTTCTGACCATTCTGACTCCCTCTCATCTCAGTTCCTTTCCTATCACAGGAAAACTGAAACTGATCCTGCATGGTTTGACTATGTTGTAAAGAAAAGCTTAAAATACACTTGCCTCGAGTTTTTTTTCCAATTGTCTGGCACTGAGGAGAATCATCAAACTCCCGGAAACATGGAGCCTAACCCATGGAAAACTGAATTCAGGAGAGGAGAAGGAATTTTGCTGGAGGTTATTTTATGCATGACTTCTGCCAAAGGCCTGTTTTTGACTCCCTCAATACCCTGATGTTTGTAGGGTGAGTTGCAGGTGATAATTCAGGCAGGGAGGAGACATCCCATATTACCTGAGACATGGAGTTCTGGCTTCACAACAGCAGGAAAAAGAAGTTGGGCTCATTTCTTTTTGCAGCCTATAATAAGGAAGGCAGTAGTAAAAATAATCAGTTAAGATTCTGTGCTCCCACCACGTTTTAATTCAAGCACAATATCTGGTGAATGGAATTCCCAAAGCAGCACCTATTTCTTAAACCCTTTCTCTAAAATGTGCTTGCATTTTTTTTTTAATAGGAAAAATTCCCTATGCTGTGAAAGGCTAGGCATCAATTTAAAAAAATTCACTCTTTCTTTAGAAGTTTAATTTTCTCTGAATATTGTCCTAGCCATCATTTCCTCACGACTAGAAGTGTGTAGTTAACTAAAACATGAAGAACACACAAATATCTCCTTATTCAATGTCACTTTTACTTGTCCCACTGGGAAAGGAGGACTTTGCTGATGGAGTCAAGGCAAATAAGGCTCCTCTAAAATGTCAGAGCATGAGTGACACTGACACATCCACAAATATCACATCTTTATCAGCCCTGGTATCACAACTAGACAATTTTTGAGAACATTGTTCTGTGTTTTGCAGCCAACTTTTCCACCTGCTCCTGAGATTAAATATCATTTAAGGAAAATTGCACCCAGAAGAGGAAAATTTCCTCTGCAGAGGTTTCCATAATCACAACCTTTTCACTTCTTAGAGGCTACAGAATATGCTTCAAATAAACACAATAACATTTTCTACCAGTGCATCATTTACAAAACTTTCAGCATATTCAGCCTGAAATTAATTTCTAACAAAATGAACTTTGCCATAAACTTAGCAGATCTGGGGCCTAAAGGTCAAGTTTTCAGGAGCTAGATTACTGAGATGGCCTTTTCTGCTGAAGAGGGGCAGAATTTGGCACTTGATTCATTGCTTGCAGCTCAAAAGGGGTTTGTGCACCTTAGACATTGATTGTTTGGGTGTTTAAAGCAGCTGAAACTAAGGAGATTTGGCTTTATGTCTGTAAGTGCTTTTATCTTTCCAGAAAATTACTAAGTTTCCATGCAGTTAAAAAAAAATCAAAAAGCTGTAATCCACATAGTAATAGAAATAAAGGTTTTAGATCAGGCAAGGTTTTCTTCTGAGGTTTGTTTTTAAACCAAGCAGGGAGGGTGTGGAGCAGACAGCTCTTAGTGCAATTAATTTCAGGTCTTTGTTAGTAATGATAAGGAAGTATTAAATTTCAGATGATAAGAAAGCATTACCTTGCAGCTGCTTGTGTTACATGGATTTTTGATTCTAACTTGATTCCTGTTTTGTCTCTTTAAGCTTATTAAGAGTTCCTCTGTTCAGCCCTGGGTTTTACAAGAGCCTTGAACCAGGAGCAGAGCAAAGTGTCCCTCTCCTCCAGCTGAGCTTGTCATCCCTTGGGCACACGGATGGTTCAGCTGCTTCCAGTAAAGACAGAACTTACAGGTGCAAGACCTGATTTTATAAAGAGAGAGTTTATAAAGCAGCATCTTCCTCCTCTGCTGTTTTATACTCAAAGAAATAACTATTTGTGTTCATTTGCTGCATGGCCAATAAATCAGCAACAGACTGCCCTTGTTAAACATGGATTTTTTGAATTGTAACACAAATCACTCTGTACCAAATATTTCTATACTCTGAAAAGTTTCTGCACACTGAAATGCAGAGTGCTGGGGTTTGTGCAGGGCTGTGGTTGTGTCACAGCACACTGACCCATGGAAGGCAGCACCATCCCTCAGCAAGACAGAGACTGAATTTTGTGTTGATTCATGAGGGGGAATCATGGAACTGTGAAATATCCTGGGCTGGAAGGGACCCAAAAGGGATCACTGGGACCCACAGGGATCACTGGGACCCCACAGGGATCACAGGGACCCATGGAGATCATTGGGGCCCCACAGGGATCTTTGGGACCCACAGGGATCTTTGGGTCCAACCCTAGCACAGCCACCCCAACACCCCCACCCTCTCCATCCCTGGAGCGCTGCCCAAACTCTCCTGGATCTCTGCAGCCTTGGGGCTGTGCCCATTCCCTGGGGAGCCTGGGCAGTGTCCAACACCCTCTAGGGGAAGAACCTTTCCCTAAACCTGTCCTGGCACAGCTCCAGCCCCTACAACTCTTTGTTCTCCCTTTATACTCCTGTGCACACAGAATTTTTTTAAGCACAGGGCCCTCTGTGATTTCTTGAATTGTTTCAGTGCCCCTTTGCTGACAGCATCCTGAAGCCCTGAGTCCCCTTTTCTATTTGCAAATCAGAATCCTGGCCAGACACAGAAAACAAGCCATCTATGAGTCCATTTGATTAAAACAAAATTTGGCTGCTGCCTAATGGCTTGCTCAGGAAGCGTTTGGGCTGCATTAAAATGAAGAGGCCAAAGCAAGTTCCTGAGCTGCATTCAAAATCCAATGGTAAAGGTCAAAACAGCAGAGTGAATGGCACCTAATCTGTGCAACAGCTTTCAGGAACTCTTTTTACCACTTTCAACGTTTACCACTCTATTCTTAGCTGAAGCAGACGTAAATTATGGTTTTGTTTGAAATGAGATATTCAAGAAAACTTCTTTGAGGAAACTGGAATAGTTAAATTTAATAAACTTAAGATACACTTGAGTTCTGTAATTAATCTTATTTTCCCATATGTAGTTTAATCTTAATGAAGATCGTTATTTTACAAGATATTATCCTAACGTAGATGTTGTTATTGCTCTTTGTCAGGTGCACTAAAATATCTGAAACTCTGCCCAAATTACCATTTCAGCTCTACAAACACCCTCCTATTCCAATTCTAGGCTGAAAATAAATTCTCACTCTGCATCTACAACTGTGAAGAATCTAAAATAATTCATAGTGCTAAACATGCATTCTCAAATTTGGAAAAAAAAAATGCATTTAATTTTTCCATGTTCCAAGTCCTAATTTAAATTTTTTAGAAGTAGTAAATGCATCTTTCACCAATGTTTGTTTTAAAAAGAATTGCATTATAGTGTATTTTGCTTACAGCTGGTTTCTTCATGTCTTCCTCTTATGTCTGTAGGCTTTAAGATTATCTTAAAATGCCTTTTCCCAAATGATTCCTCATCAATTGTTCCTGAGCCTGTGATACCAACCTGCAAACCCTTTTACAGCAGGGCTTTACTCAAATGGAAGGATTTCAACACAATTATAGCAAAATAATGTTCTTGTTTTATTTAAGGACTTGGGGGTGGAGTGTTTAAAACCAGCTCCTGGTAAAATTCCAATAACATTTCCAAAAAATTTCAATAACAATAATGGGCCTTCCTTTCTCATTGGTGCGTCCCTAAAATATGGAAAAATGAATCCCCGCAGACTCCAGCCCAGTCCTGAAAATGACACTGAAAACTAAATAGCGATAGTAGGACATTTTAAAATATTCCTAAAACTTTGTAGAGTACTTCAATCCCTATTACAGAAGTCAAGCCTTATTTTCCTGGGATTTTCTACAGCAAGACATCAAAACCCTTGCACACATAAAACTCGCCTGACAAATTAAGGCTCATCTCTCTTCTGCTTTGAATTAATTTTTCTCAAAGCTTTTGGTTTTTTCCAAAGTAATAACTTCCAAGTTTTTTCAGTTCACTGTTTTGAACTAAATGGTTTGAATGGAATAGTCCAGCTGGATTGCCCTGTCAGTATTTTATCTTTATTTCTGTTAATGTCTCTCTAAAACAATTTTTATTACTGGTTTGCAAGGCAGAATTACCTGAATGTAATCAGATACAGCTTTTCCATTAACTGAAATATGTCTCTAGGCCATAAAAAGCTCTCTGTGGTTTTACATTATTTTAATTTATTATTTAACATATTTAATGTTACTTAATGCACTATTTAATATTTTGATGTACTAATTAATGTTATTTTACATATTACTTAACATGAGAATAACTTTGCTTATAATCTATAACTATGTTATAGGCCATGTTAACTCTGGCATTATAATTTTGACATTATTGTTCAAGTTGCATCTTGCACTAAGTTCCTTCACTCTAGATTACCTTAAAATATATTCACAAATAAAAAATCTTAAAAAAATAAAAATCCCTATATTTAGACATGATTAGTGACTGAAAATTTCCTGCCCATGGCATGAGGTGAGAAGAAGGTAATTTTTAAGGTCCTTTCCAACCCAAACCATTCTGGAATGCTCTGAAAATGGGTCTCCCATTCCCACTGTCCTTTTTATTAGTACTGACTGATTTTCTAAATCATGTTCCAAATCAGGCTGAGTTTGCTCCACTTCTGGATGAAACAGGTAACTATTTATACAGAGTATTTCTGATTTTGTATATTGTTCCATGCTGTTTCTAAAGATTGTAAAAATGCCACAAACAGCAAAAATTCCTTGCTAAGGAATGGACTTCTTCCATTTACTTCTGTCATTCACTTGGGAGAACTGTGCCTAATTGCTTCAAGGAGAGATTCACGGAGCTGAACAAAATCTTGGCACTTCAGGAAGAAACCGAGCCAGGCTTGTCTGTTTTCCTGAGCAGCTCTGAACTCTGCCCAGATGTGCTGTGATCCAATAAACTCCCGAGGGAATCACTGCAAACAGAACATTCCGGGTCACCAGCGGGCTCACCGCAGTGGCTGGAGCTGTTTGCACAGCACTGCTTGGATTCTAGCAGACAAACTGATTTTAAAACCTCACCTAGATAGAAATACATGCAGATACAGAATTCTTAATTCATCAGGGAAGATGTGCAGCAGTAGGTTCGTGAGAGAGGCAGCGGCAAGGAGAGAGAAATCTCACAGGAATTTATCTGGGTGAACCACGAGTGCCCCAACATTACATCAAGGAGGAGAGAGAAATCCCACAGGAATTTATCTGGGTGAACCATGAGTGCCCCAACACTACATCAAGGAGGACAGAGAAATCCCACAGGAATTTATCTGGGTGAACCATGAGTGCCCCAACATTACATCAAGGAGGAGAGAGAAATCCCACAGGAATTTACCTGAGTGAACCACGAGTGCCCCAACACTACATCAAGGAGGAGAGAGAAATCCCACAGGAAATTTTTATCTGGGTAAACCACGAGTACCCCAACATTACATCAAGGAGGAGAGAGAAATCCCACAGGAATTTACCTGGGTGAACCATGAGTACCCCAACATTACGTCAAGGAGGAGAGAGAAAATCCCACAGGAATTTATCTGGGTAAACCATGAGTGCCCCAACACTACAAGAAGGAGAGAGAAATCCCACAGGAATTTATCTGGGTGAACCATGAGTGTCCCAATGTTACATCCCTGTTTTATTAAGCTTGGTTCAATCTCTCACTGACTCTAGAAACAGCTTAGAATTTTTTTTGTATGACTACTCCCCCAAAGGATTGAGATCTATGATTTCTAGCTGAGTCTTCATGGCATGACTTATTTTTAAAAGAAAAGCCTGCTGTTGTCACCTTGTGCTGTGTCAGCAGAACAGAAAGGTACCAGGCTTTTAAAGTGTGATCTGCAGCAGTGAATTCGAGCTCACAGCTACAAAACCTGCTCTTGCCTCCCTGACACCTGCTTGCTGCAGCTCTAACAGGTATCTCAGACTTCCAGAGATGCAGAAATTCCCCTGAAGTCGCAGCTACTGAAGGAGAGACCTTTCCAAGGAGCAGCCTTCCCCCACGGCCTCCCACCCTTGAGTGGGCTCTCTATTATCTACAAAATGGGTTTCTCAGCAGGAGCTGCCTGACAACAAAATGGGCCCTTGGCTCAGGCACCCGATGTTGTCAGAGCTGAATATCTGCCTGGAACAGGACTTGATATTCCTTAAAAAAAGTTCATTAACTGCTTGACCTTTTCTACTTCCTAGGAAGATAAAAGTATCAATGCAAAGCCAAAACACAGCCCTGGACCACCTAGGATGCTGTGACACGGTTTATAAGCAGGGACGTGGGCGAGAGCAGAGCCCAGGCTGCCCAGAGAGCACAGGGCTGCAGGGAAACCAGCTAAAAGTCATTAACATTCTCCCAGACTTTGCTGGGAGCTTCAGTGCCTCGGAAATGAGGAGTCTGCTGAGCCAGGGCACAGAGAGTCCCTGCGCCCAAACATCCCCACCTCGTGCTGCACTCCCGAGCTGCCAAGCTGCCTCTGTGTTTATCACTTTTACAAGTGAACAGAATGACTGGAAAACAGCAATAATTCTGCACGTTTTGTTGCTGCTGTTAATCTCAGTAACAGGGTAAACTGAGCAGCTGCAAATCTGGGGATTCCATTAACTACAGTGCAAGATGTCAGTAATTATGTTTGTAACAATATCATTCTGGGCACTTTCACATCCAATTACGTCACTGGTATACAAACTAAAAAGTATAAAAAGTTGTGTTCACTCTGACTGCTTTCTTGGATTATTTTTCAAGGGTTTTTCATGAAGACCATCATGAATTTGTCAACGACTTGAGTAACCAAATGACTGTGTGGGCTTGTTCTATATAAATCCTACCTTTCCTCTGCCAGTTCATTATCAGTATTCCCCAAAATATCAGCAACTGCAGACTCAGGCCTCTGAGGCCTAACCCATGCTCAGCTTCAAGTATTTAAGAATTCCAAATAAGCACCTTCTCTTAACGACCAAAATCCAAAATTGTGTTTTTACACAATGATTACACACAGACGAAACCAGTTCTGGCCACCCACGGACAACAGATCCTCCTTAGCCTCTGGAACCACTCTGCTAAAACAAACTGAAAATGAGTTTTTCCTGGTAGCAAATCTGTGTCATTTTGATCTCATTTCCAGTTGAAGAAGAGATTATTTTCATCCTGTACCGAGTCTGAATGATTAAACATTTACACAGCTCCAGAGAGGCTTCAGAATAACTTCTTCCAGCATCACCAAAACAAATCAAGGTTTTGGCTGAGTGTCAGTTTAAATGACAATTGAGAGGGTCCTGGAGTTAAAAATGACAATTGAAAGGATCCTGGAGTTAAAAAATATTTTGGATACAAATATCAGAGTTGTAACAGACACTGATTTGCCACGCTCCTGTAACCTAAAGTCATTGATCTACCTAGGGCAAATTTGTGTTGTGCAAATACCCTTGAGAAAAAAAGGAAACTTTTTTTTTTTTTAATCCACAATACTATTGACTTCAAATGCAATTATACAGACAGCAGTTAGGGATTGGGGTCTGGACTTTACCTTGTAAAATGAATTTGAGAAGAGGCCATCTGGGTAAAGCTGGAGTCTCCTAAAGCACTTTCATCTCCAATGCAAGGGGAGTTCTGCAGCACAAAACACCCACTGTAGGGTGGTACAGTACCCATACAATAAAATATCTGTACAGTAAAATATCAATACAATGTCAACAAACAAAATCATGAGAACCTGCCTGTGCTTAAAAATAATTAGAGAAATCCTAATTCCACTCCCAGATTTTGTATATAAAAATTCTAAAAGCAACTTTAAACTAAATTGAAAGGAAGAACAGACAGGAACTCAGCAGCACTGTCAAAACTGTGAGTCTGGGTGCCGTCCCTGGGTTTCATTGCAAAGGGAGGGATCAGAGCAGCTGATCAAACCAGTCTCCCTGGATTAATTCAGTGATTTAATTCAGGTGTGGTGTACCCAGCTGGTAGATTTTTAATGCTGTATTACCTTGCTAAACTCCATTTGCATGCCAAAGAAATAATTTGCTTCTTCACAAATGTTTTCTCTACTCTCAGAAAACATATTTTTATGAAGAGATTTAAACTGACTTCATGATATTGTGGTTTATTGGTAAAAAAAATGCAGCTATTCTACCTCTAGAAGGCTGCAATATATTCTTTCCATCAGAAGAGGAAACAGGCAGAACAAAATTACTTCTCAAGCAGAAAATTGCTAGATCAAAAATGCCAAGCAAAGCCAACACTCCAAACATGATATGTATATCAAACATTGCTCACAAATGTCACCTGATGGAAGGTTAAGGATTCATATCCTCTACTAATTTTGTCTATTTATCTTTCAGTAGAAGCATCTTGTTTTCATTTGCTCTGGAAAACAAAAGAAGGTTGAAGCTGTTATACAAAAAATATGTTGATTCTTATAACATCAGCCAGGACACACACCAGACTGAGCAGCCAGTGCTTGGAGCCCCTTCTTGCAGTTTGAAAATTCCTGCTCTGTCACAGGGGGTTTGCCCAGTAAAGAGGCAAAACCAGCAGTAACTCTCAAGAAAAATAAAAAAATATTGAAAATTACAATGTGACTGAATCACTTAGCTTGATCCTTCAAAAATTCAGCTTCTCCCTGCCAAAATAGGGGGAAAAAAAGGATTTTGTTTCCTGTAATCTTCTGGAACATGTTCAGTGCTCATCCTGCTAATGCTGAGCAGGACTTGGGGGATATTGTCTTTCTAAATCCACACATTTGCTGTTATACTCTCAGCCCATTTATTGTATATTTGAGTAGCTTGCTGGGGTTTACAAGAAATTATTCCCTGGCCCAAACCCTATCCAGCTCAATTCTCCATAGGACAATAAGTGACTATTTTTGGTCAATAAAAACAATTTGATCTGTTCATAATTTCATTGTGTTGCCCCATTTATCTCCTTACATCACAGTTGAGATGATTTGTGACTGTTGCAATTGGTTTAATTCTTTTGGTAATAGTCTTCTGATATATCAAAACTCATTTTTCCACAGCACAATCATTTGAAATCCACAGGAATCTAATACATGCAGATTTTTTAATATATGTTATATATTTTTAATATATATATTAAAAATAGCAATATGTGGATAAAATAGCTCAAAGAAGAAATGGAATTTGTTGCTTTTTTTGCCTGTTTCAAACATGATTGAATGCAACAATTGTTCAGTGAGGATTCACTGGGTTTTGTGGCTACCAGGACACCGATTTTCTACACACTTGGTGGAGAAATTACAGCAAAATATACTGCTTAGAAAAGTTTAGCTGAGGTATATTAAAGGCAGTTAAGTTTTATGGTTTGGCTGATGAATATCTCATGAAAGACAAGGACCCTTGGCCTTCTAGAACAGATTTCAGTCTAGATCTGCACACGCACTGCAGGAGGGACTTTTAAATAATTCATCTGCAATTTCACATCACTGCAGAAATATTTCTAAATGCTGTTGCTGTCCACAAAGAAAAATGTTATAATCACCCTCATAATGTTCTTTGCAGGTTATAATTTTTCTTGCAGCCAATAAATAATGGCTGTAATAAGCAGTAGGTGATGGAAAAGCAGAGAGAGTTATTTGCATTTATTTGTAGCATTATTTAGGCACTGGTTATAACAAGTTAGGACAAGATTACTTGGTAAGGCAGCACCCCATCACAGATAAACATTTTGGGGAGGAATGATGTGGGAAATCATGCTCAACTTCAAAAAAAAACAAAAAATACTCACTGAATGCGGTGGCACTGCTGAGGTTTAACGAGTTAAAAACTCCACTATTGATTGCTTTGGAAATCCATCATAATCCACTGCAGTAACAGCAGAAAATCTGTGGGTGGAGGTGCAATATCAACTGTGGCAAAAGAAAATAGCCACCACAAAAATCACAGGATGTTATAAATTAAAGCCTGGCCAAATGTTTGCACAATGGAGGAGCCTCATTTCACCTCTTTTGAGCATCTATATGTTGCTCTAAAATATTCAGCACATTCTGATTTCACCTGCAGCTTGTACTGTGAATCTCAAATAATCCTGACCTCAATCTGGGCTAGAGTGAACAGCTTTCATGTTCTGTATTTTAATTGCCTCTAAAAAAATGAAAATATTTTTACTTTTCCTGACTAAAAAGAGCTTCTTCCCTCTCTGTTTTTTTCCCTGAAAGTGCTGGTGCTCATACAAGAGTCCACTGCTACAATAACAACTACAATGTTTTTCAGATTTCCTTAACAGGATTTTAGTCTGGCTGTGAGCATTTTGCTTAATTATTTTGTGAGTTGTTTTCCTTGTGCCCAGGGAAGAGCAGGGCTGGCTTGTAGGAATTACTCTGTGGTAGTAGTCGGTGTGCGGTCCAAGGTTCTCAGAATTTATTTAACAGTTCTTTTCCAGTTCTCTTCTGCAGAAATATTTGGAAATAAGCTATGCCACTACACAGATATATTAATATTTTCCTTGTGGTTCAGTTGTGTCTTTGAGCACCAGCACTCCAAACCAAAGGATTCTCCAAAGGTAACAAAAAAAGGACAAAGATCATTTAAAGATCGCATATTTTTAAATATAGACTGCGAAAAGAAATGCTACATTTCATATGAATCTTCTCTGAAAGAACAAAGCAATATGAAGCCATCTGAAATACAATTTAAGTGTACTCATGGACTGGAGAAAATTCACAACTAAAGTTGCCCACATTATGGAAAACCCCACACCTGGTGGCCTTATGGGAAAGATACATGTATCTAGCACAAAAGAGATATCTTCCAATATTCCTTGTTGAGTGAACTGATCTTTGAATGTGGGAATCAAGAGCTGCAGCTTTAAAAAAAAAAATAAAAAAAAAAAATTAGGAATCATCAGGGAAACACAAAAGTTTGTGAGAGGGTACATTTGCTATGAGAAGTGAATTATCACTCAGCCTTGGTACACATGACCAGACTGTGGAAACATTAAATCCCAGTGAATCAATTATGCTTTGTTACTTCTCCATAATTACAAACCATGTGTGTGGAAACTTGTATTACCAAAGACTATTCAAAGGCTGTGTCTGGGAAACACACACAAAATTATCCAAAGTTAAGGAAAAAAAACATGACACTGTTCCTAACTTTTAGAATTTTTTGCTCCCAGTCTGGTCAACACTTTGTTTTACAGACATGAGACCTGTGGAGTAATCTCTATTACATGCACTCAATTAATAACTGAGTCATAGAGTTCAAAAATACCTGTTACAGACAGAAATACCTTAAAGGATATTGTCTAAAGCTAAAAAATTTATTTATTGCTAAGGTGTTAGAGCTACATTAATCGTCATTTTTTTTCTTCCCCATATCATTCTCCTTTCTTAACAGGAGAAATGGAGCAGCTTTTACAGTGAGCATCCTGCTACCGTGTTCTTGAGTTAGCTCTTGGAAGAGGACTGCTAGCTACCTGATGGAGCTATTTTTAGGAGCTGAACACATCCCCCAGGTCTGTTGTGCGCCGAGCCAGGCCCAGGTGTCGCAGGGAGGCTGGATGCGCTCCTGACGCCCGCGGGCAGGGATCCAGCGGTGACGGCGCAGATCAGGCTGGCACCCAGCAGGAGGGCTGCACTGAGCTGAGAAAATGCTGCAGGCAGCCAGAAAACATGCTGCAGAAAGGAAAATGTTGGAATGGCTTCGCGTTCATCCCTTACTGAGAAAGGAAGAACGGGAGCACACTGCTAGGAGTTTAATTTCTGGGATAAAACAGAGAAGCTTAATGGGGCTGATTAGGGGAACAGAAGCTCACAGACACTTTTTCCTCTGAGCAGGAAGAGCAGTGCTCATCCAGAGGGCAGCCAGCATCCCTAAAAGGCAGTAAAATAAAATAAAAAATTCACTTCTGAGGCCTTGCTCTCATGTTAGAGGTCAGGCACTCCTATTGGTGCTCAAGTACAACACAAACACCTTCAAGCACTGCCAGCTGTGCCACAGTGTCCTGAGGGGGAAGGGACCCCGAGGATCATCCAGCCCAGCCCCTGGCCCTGCAGACACCCCAATAATCCCACCCAAGCATTATCCAAACTCTCCTGGGGCCCTGGCAGCCTCAGGGCCGTGCCCATTCCTGGGGAGCCTGGGCAGTGCCCAGCCCCTCTGGGGGAGAACCTTATGTTGATCTCCAACCTGAGCTCTCCTGACGTGATTCCAGGTCATTCCAAATCCCTGGCCAGCACACAGTGCTCAGTGCCTGCTCTCCTCTTCCCCTCCTGAGGAAGCTGCAGACCCTGAGGGCTCCCCTCGGTCTCCTCAGGATGAATGGCCCGAGTGCCCTCGGCCGCCCCTCACACCCTTCCCTCACAGCCCTGTGCCATCTTCCCGTCCCTCCTCTGGCCACTCTCCAATAGTTTGATATTCTTCTCGTATTTTGGCACCCCAAACTTGACACAGTACTCAAGGTGAGGCTGCCCCAGCCCAGAGCAGTGCAGGACAATCCCGTCCCTGGCCAGGCCAGCCATGCTGGGCCTGCTGCCCTCAGGACACCGACATCCCCCTGGCTGCCAGAACACGCTGCTAGAGCCTCAGAGAAATATTTACACCTCAAAGCCCACCCAGTGCACTGATTTCTGCTCATAACTCTCCTCTGGGATTTTGGTAAATCACCTTTCTCCCTCATCTTGGTTCAGATGGCAGTCCTGTCATGAGCAAAGTCCTTCCATTGGAAGCTCCTGGGCTGAAGGCTGTGCTCCAACACACAGTGGGTTTTGGGAAGGAATATTCTCTTCCCAGCACAAGTTCAGCCTGTGTCTTGGGTTGCAATACAGGATGTGGCCAGCAATGTGTATTCTATCACCATCTGCTGCAGCCGGGTGGGGCAGTGACCCTGATCTCCTGGCACATATTATCTGCTAATGGGCCATCTTT
>JAOTQP010000619.1:2626043-2656831 GCA_026413545.1 Cichladusa arquata
AAGCAGCAGCTGACACTGGGTGTGGAGTTCAGAGTTACACACTAAAGAACTGCAGGATTGCAAATACATGAAAAATATAAAAGCTAAAACCCTAAGGCATCAAGAGCATAGTACACACTTGCAGTTTAAGATGTGACAATCAGATAAAAATCTCTGTAACACTTTTAAATGAGCATTCCATTCTCACGAGCTCATTTCCAAAGAAATATTGATGAGTTTGCATGGACAGGTGATGCAGTCTGACTGGTGTGCTGTGGAGCCAGGGAAGCAGAGCCTGGCATTCCCGAGCTGGGATTGTGTAACAATCTGCCAAATACCAGGGACAACTCATGGCACGTGCCTGAATCTTCATTATTTCAATTTGTGTTGGAATAAGAGCAGTAACTAGCGATGAGAACAGCACAAAAATGCAATTTGAGTGATTTGTAGGCGCTGGTGATAACTCAGAATTACAAATTCTTTTATTACACTTGAAAAATGTAACTGCACATTAGCTGGAGGCACAATAAGGTCATGGCAGGGAAATTCACTGCTCTGAGGGATGACTGTGGCCTCCTCCTTCTGCACAGCACCTCAGTCAATCACATCAGGAGCCAGCCCAGGCTTCCACCGAGACAAAATTATAATTCCTCCCAGAAATATTCCTGGAAGTTTTCCAAAAGTGAAAACATTCCTCCCTCAAGTTTGTTATTTGAATGTTCTATTTATATACTGAAGTGTTAAAATAATTAAATTTTTTGGCCAGACCATGATAATCTCTTTTGACAAGCTAAGTGGGTAGCACAGCCATACTTTTTTTTCCTGGTACTTATTTGAGTTCTAGACCAGCTTTCAGAAAAAATCCTATTCCAGTTAAGAAATGCAGGTGTAAGAGAGGTAGAATTTCAATAATTTGTCACAGGTGGGGTAATATGTCACTGGCAAGTTGTGCTTTTATTTGACTGCAGGGTTTTTGCAGCCCCAAATTTAGATTTTCATTCATAAGTTAATACATTTCTTTTCTTCAGGATTAAGTTCCAATATAATGGTTCTGAATGCAGAGAAAACCTGACCGCCCCCCAAAAAACCAAGGAGGACAGAAAGATTAAACCTTTGTGTGAGGTAGATAGGAAATAATTTAAAAAATATTTTTAAAATTATATTTTGGGAGAGGTTTGATATTTTTTCAAGTACATACATTTTTTTTTTACAGTATTTGTTGAGTTGACTTCTCAAGGTTATTTTTTGCTACTCTTGATCCTAAACTATTAACTTTATTCTGAGCATTCAGTAGAATAATCATTGAGTAAAATAGAGAAATGTTTTCCCAATATTTTTGTAAGATATATGATGAGCAAAAGGAAAGTTTTGTAGACCAAAGATATTCATAAATTGAGGTAGATTTGTACCATTTCAGAGAAGATTCTAAATGTGGGCTCCTGTATTTCACATAGTGGAGCTCTGCAGGACTTCGAGGAGACTGAGAAGTCCAATAAATGAAAAGATTGTAAATTATTGTAATTTTTTATTTTTTTTTTTTATACAGAGGTGTTAAAGAGAAGGTCCCAAGAGTTCCTACACCACAGAAGGACTTGTGGATTTTGGTTGGGATTATATACCCAGAAAATAAAATTTCATCCTTAAAGACATTTTGTTATGTCGTTGAGGCTTTCAGCAGGATAAGACAAGTATTTGAGGGATATG
Source organism: Cichladusa arquata (assembly GCA_026413545.1). Lineage (NCBI taxonomy): Eukaryota > Metazoa > Chordata > Aves > Passeriformes > Muscicapidae > Cichladusa > Cichladusa arquata. The sequence goes on from JAOTQP010000619.1 coordinate 2,627,727, forward strand.
TAATGTGTAATATTCCTCTATTACAGCCACAAAGTTAATTTTTGTCACAGCAACAGCGATTCTGTCTCTTGTGCCTGTTTTTTTTCCACAAGATCACAGAATAATCAGGCTTTTTCTTATTTTTGTTTCTCTATTCCAAGATTATTTACAAGGAAAATCTGCTCTCTCCTTCACTTTGTAAAGGCAATAAAGCTTGTTTGGATGTTAATTTTGCACAGGTGTAAAACTCCATGAGAAATTAGGAAAAGTTTTCCTCACAGCATCAGGAGGTTGGAATAATTTAGAGAAAAAAAATTATATTGCAGAAATGACTTGCACAAAGCATACTTTACTTCAAAACATATTAAATTGCCTTTTTAAATGCAAGTACTAATTCCAGCATTATTTAGTGCAAAACCAGGTGCTTTGGGTAGGACTAGGAAAAAACAAGTCACTTAGCTCTAATTGCTGAATATCCTTCTTGCACAATTTAAAAAGCCCAAAAGACCAAACTGCCATTTGAAAACCGAAAACATTTGATTATTCAACTGGATAAATTATCTTGGACTGAGACAAGGCTGGAATGAACTGCAAATATTACCAAAACTCCCTGAGAGCAGGCAGTGACCATTCCATTAACTGAATTGTTGTGCTGCTCATTCTCAACAATCCATTTCGTTTTCCTTTTCTTTCCACTTGATGTAGTGGAGATCACAGCCCTCCAATGTGTGCAATTTAAGTTTGCAGGGCTGATGACAAGTTGAAATTGAAAGTAGTTTTGTAAAATTACAAGTGTCAGTGCAGACAGAACAGAACAATGTAATTAACTGCAGGGCAAGTCATTAAAGAGAGAGAAGAAATGAAACTGCAAATCAGCTGCAAAGGCAGATTCTGAACTTTTGGCATCACAAATTGCTAATTCATTATCAGCATTGTTGTTAGCAGCCCTCTGAAATATTTGGCAACCTTTAATTTTAGAAATGGAACTTTGGAAGTTTGAGAAACTCAGAAAAACACTAAAAATGTACCTTTTCTTTTTGCTTAATTGAAACAGGGTCATACAGATGAGGTTTTCTGTTTAAACACAGCAGCTGTGCCCTTCAGATAATCAGTTTTGTGGGATCCCTGCATAAATTCACAGAAAGCCTCTACAAACTGCATGAAGCAAATCCATAAATATGGTAGGGAAGTGTTTTGAGCCATCACAGGCAGAATTTTTTTAACCAGAATCTGCAATTGCTTCTAAAGTAATGGGTGTGTAATGCTAGAGCAGTAATTATTATTTTTTAACTTCTGGAAATTAACAGAAAGCAAACAAAACCAAATTGTTTGGTTCCTCATTAGAAAAAAAAAAAAAAAGAAAAAAATTAGAACTATCAGGTTTGAGCATAGATAGTTCCAGTCAATAAAATGCTTTTGAAGGATGGGAAATAAGGGCATTAAGGGATTTATGGGCTCATTTCTCTGGGTTGACAGAATTTGCCAAGGATAGTTGCAAACCCCCCAACCTAGGGACACAAAATCAAGCTAGAAGTCATAAACTCACAGAGCTGCACTTTGTGCAAACAAACAGATGCTGCATTTAGGGCCAAAAATCAGACAAATTTCACCTCCCCGGAGGAAGTCCAGCCAGAAATGCTGCGAGGACTTTCTGCATTAGCTGTGTCCAGGACAGTGATAAATCTTTTCACAATGTGAGACCACTCCAGCAGAGAGTTTAGGGCCTTCTCCATGAGCAGAAAATTGGGAATTGCAGCATCTGCAAGAGGATCCCATGATGACAGATTTGCAGGATCCACATTTATGACTATTATCCTTTCTCCTCTCCCAGTCAGGAAATCTAGGATTCTGTAAGCAGGAGGATTTGTACAGCCTGCTATTTTTACTGAAATTTATTAGGAAATTAAGTCTGAAAAGAGTATTAGAATAAATAGTATTTTCTTGCAAATATTCCCATTGCCTCTATTAGTTACTGGGGACAGGAAGAAAACCACGCAGAATTTCTCTCAATTACTTTAATCCTAGTGTATATTTTATCTATAAAACTCCTCCCTTTGCATCAGCTGGAGAGCAAATACTTTAAGGCCCAAGGAAAAGCTGAACAAGAAAAAAAAAATCAAGAAAAATGGGAATGATCTGTCAAGTGAAACAAAGCTTTTTCAGGAGCTCCTTCTTAATTTCTTTATTCTGATCCAAGCAGATGAAATGGCAATTTTAAGAGTTAGAAAAGTGACAACAACAGCAACTGCTCCATGAACCAGGGGCAAAGAAAGCCTGACCTCAATCTTATGTTGTTTTTTATTTTTAAATGTATTTTTTTTTACCTGTGTGTTGTTTACATAAAACATGTATTTGTTTTTATATTATTTATTTTTATATTATTTATAGTGCCTGTTTGGGCTATTTTTAAAAGCCCATCTATCTCTGTTCAGCAATGGAAAACAAGTGTGATTCAAGAGTGCTCCAACAGAGGTCTTATTCTTCAGGGAAATCAGATTGAGTATGGACTTGAATAAATTCAGGTTGCAGCTCCAGCAGCCTGTGGGTGTCTGTGAATGGCTCATTTTGTATTCCAGACACACTGGGAGCTACAAATGCCAAGCACCAGAGCTGCACTGCGCAGATCAGGCTCTTTCTCCATCTTAAAGCAACGAGTTCCTTTCTGAAAACACACTAAAAAATCCTCTGAGGGCAGAGGGCTTTAATTTGGGAATTTTTCCTCATCTAGTGTTGAGGTGTTTTCTGATTTCAACACAAATGCTGTCCAAAGGCAAGGCTGTAAACAAGGAGAAGCAGCAGCTCAGGAGCAGAGCTGAAATGGGGGAGAGGAATTGGAGTTTATCTGTTTTGGCAGATAAGGGCTTGCTGCTGTGATCTGTCATTTGGGTAATTTCCCCTTCAAAGTGGGAGCTGAAATGAATTTTGCTGAGATTTCCTGTGAATCTCTGCGTGCAGGGAGGCTGAGTTTTCCCACAGGACAGAGTGTGAGTTATTCCACCCCACATTCATCATGATTTCGTGCCCCCCCACTCTGCCCATCACCTGCACACGAATCAAAGAGAGGCACTTCCCCAGCAGCAAACCTGGGCTGGGTTTCAGAACAAAAAAGCAAAATTCCCCTGATTTATGTGTGCACTGAGCATGCTCCTCTGGCACTGGGCATCATGTGGCTCCTTGTTTCCAAGGAAACAACTGTGATGCTGAGCACATCCTCTCCCATCATGAACTGCAGGAGGGTTTGGGGATTTTTTTTTTTCCCCCCTCTGCGAATTTTTTGAAGACATCAATCTGAAATAATTTGCTGCACTTGATTGGCGTTGATTTCTATTTACAAATATGTAATTCTTCCCAGGAGTAGAGGAGATTATCTAAATCCACACTGAAATGAGCTGCAGGAAATACATGGCACGGGCAAATTAATTTAATTACATTTGGGGTGGGATTGCTGCAGTTTACAGGGGAACAGAGACGTTACACAATTGTGATCCCTAGATGGGGCTTTTACTTTGATTCTTTGGAGGCATAATTTACATTATGGCTGATTTGCCATTTAATAAAAAATCAGAGATTGACAGATCACCTGTTTCCAGGGATCATGTCTGAAGCACCTGGAAAACACTGAGGAAAATAAGGGGAGAATGGGGAAAAAATGGGAACAAATCTGAAAGTGCAGCACATTTGAGGGAAATGGTGCTTCTGCCTGTCTGGATTGGTAAAATGAAGAAAAAAGGATTTACAGATTTACAGGAGCTACAGAAAACCCTTCAGTACAATGATAAGGGATTCCTGAAGGATGCTCTTTCCCTTGTTGTTAGAGACCTGGACTTTTACACCCAGGGCAGTTTTTATGGCATCAAAACTTGTTAAATAGGGCTGGAGAATTGCAGAAGTTTGGATTCCAACATGAATCCACATTCTAAGTCATGGACTGCAAGTCCTCTTTCTTTGTTTCTTTGTGTGAACAACATTAGTACAATAAATGGCATTATTAAATCCCCCACAAAGTATCAAATTAAATTCTAATTAAAGGGAAGAAATCCACTGAAACAGAAATTGGATGTGCAAATAACCCTGATTAAATCTATAAATCCAAAATGATACAAATTCAGGTAATCTCTAATGTCTATTTTTAGGAGCATTTCTAAGAGTGCTCTGAGGTATGCAGACATTAATTCTTATTAATGAAAACAAATATTCAGGAGATCACCAAAGCACCAAGAAAGCAGCCAGAAATTTTTCTGTGCTAAGGCAGGCAGAAACTCCAGGGATTTTAAGAGGCTAAGCTGGTTCTGTTTGGACATTTAATGAAAAGAACATGATTTCCTCTGCCATGATAAAAATCCAGCAAGACACTGCAGAGTTTGTAGTTAATATCTGCCAGGCCTCCAAGAGAATTTCCAGATTCTTGGAGACCACATTGGGCTGCAAGTGTTTTATGCCTCATCTCCAGTGGGAAAGCTGATAACTTCAGTTATCAATATTAACTGTCCCCTATTAACAGGCAGGCAAAAATTGGGTTTGTGCTTTAGGAAGGGACATTGAAGTGCCAGGATTTAAGCAGGTAATTTAATCTTTAATCTAAACACAGCTAATTTGTCATGCTGAGGAAAGGGAATCAGCATTCAAGTAGGCAATTTACTTAAATCATTCTTTCCTGAGAAAAGAATCCCTCACCAAGCTTTTGTGATGAGTTATAAAATTTTTCCCAGAAAAAAAAAAAAAAACTCTTTATTGTGTGCTGTTCAAAAGCACAGAAATATTCACTTATTCCTCAAAAGGAATATATATCCTTTATATTCCTTTTGGAAAATATCTCTGTGGAGGTTTCCAGATAAAAATATTACTCCAGCTTCAATCAACTGGTTTTACTGGAGGTTGGAAGTGAACCTCAAAAAAGAGCCATTGCAGCAGGGACTCCCTGAAATCCAATTTAGCTGCAAAATACTCGAAAATTCCTCATGAATGGAAATTAAAATTTAGAGCATTTTTTCAAGTTGAAATTGTCAACAGATTGTTTGATCAGATTGGAAAGCAAACAGGTGGAGTTTCTGTGGTTTTTTACAGAAATTAAGGAAATTTTAAGGCCAAACCCAAGGCCATGGTGAGTTCCAGACTCTGATTACTCTGTTAGAAGTAGAGTTGATGGGATTTTACTCTGAATTCTTTCCTATGCAATTGTCTATTAAAATAGAATAAAAAGGGACCAGAAATACTGTTTACATTTATATCACACATATAATAATTTAATTGAAAGAGGAAATTTTTTTATGCAGCAGCATGACTAGCAGAAATCCCTTCAAAGTTTGAAACTCTTTTCCAGTTTTTTTTTTCTGCTTAAAAATTTAAAAACTGGTACTTGCAAGTTGAAACCTCCACAGGAAACCTCAGGGGGTTTAGGATAAAGTGTTTCCACTCAAAATTGATTTGGGGAGGAAAATTTAAACTTAAATTTAAACTTTCTTTATCTGTCCCTGCACAGTGTAATATTAAAAAGTAATTGTTTCCTTTAGAAGATCTCATGCATGGATGTAATACAGTAAAAATAAAACTTGAGAAATTAAAAATCTCTTCCTCCTGGGAATTATATTTTGCTTTAGCTTCCACCTTCTGATATCCAAGTGTATTTAAATTTACAAGGAATAAAATACTATCCTGAGTATTGTAATCCAAGATGTCCCTTATTAACCAACAAGCAAAGAACTGTTGCAAAAATCAACATTTTAAAACAGAACATCTGATCTTAGATCTGATTGAACTTATCAAATACTGAATAATTCCTTGTTCAGTCTTGAAAGACAACCATTAGCCCAGATTTACAATATCACCACTAAAAAATTAATTTCACTCTGGTTTTAAAGAAAATCCTCTGTCAAAAATATTCTCATCTTGAGTGTTATCCTGAGTGGGCTTTGATCCTAGAATACCCAGTGCTGGGAACTGAACCTGGGTCAATTTTAAAGCACAGATTATGGACAAACTGGCAAGGAAACAGTCCTGAAAAGCAATTTTCCCTTTAAAAATCCACATTTTTTGGGCATTGGTCTTGCCTGAAAGCTGCTAATACATTTTCTCTGTGTGTTCAATGCTATTTTCTTGAACGTGAATGTGTTAGAAAATAATTCACTTTTGGTCTTCCTTACAATATTTTCCCCTTTGTAAACATTTTAAAATGTATTTTCTGTTCTGTTTGTACCTTTCAAAGGTCAAAAAGCCAAACTCCTGATTTTCCAGGCTTAAAAATGATCCCTCTTTCAAGATTTTTCTATCTGTTAGATCTAAATCTGGACATGACCAGCTTCATTTTAAATGAAGCTCTATGAGGAAAGCCCAGGAGTATAAATCAATTTGTACTCCAAATAATTTCAGAAACCAAGGAGAAGGTTTTGCTTTGGGATCACTTTTGAAGCATCACTGGAGTAATTTATTAGAGTAAAGCTGAGGGGTTGTGCTTTTTCTGAACCCCATGCATGCCTTCAAACCCTAAATTACATTTTTAAATTCTGAAAACTCTGCTTTTGACAGGAAATCCTCAGGAATCATAGAGAGCAGACTTAGAATGTTCTCTTGCAATCTGGAGAGTGCAGAGCCAAGCTCTCAGGCAGAAAGGAACTTGCACAGAGCCCTTTGCTGATGGCAATTAGCACAAATCATTGAGGTGGCTCCTGCCCAAAATTCCAGCAACACCTGGGCAGCAAGACTGGCTTCAGAGGTGTTGTCCAGGAGGAAACAGATTCACCTGGGAAGCTGTTGATTTATTTAGAAGCAGAAACCTTTTCCCAGCACAACTTTGGGAAGCTGGGGATTGGGTTGAGTGCCTCTCATTAGACTTTGTGATGGTCTAGGGTGACACTATGTGGCTAATCCGAGCACTGAAATATCAATTGCAAGTCAGCTCTTGGAATAATTTGGGAAGAAAATTATCCTACCTCCTGATTAAAATCCTGAGCAGGGAAATTTGGAGCTTGTCAGGTTTTTGGAGCGTTATATGGAGCAGTGATCATGTCTGAGCTGTTGTTTCCAACACAAGCCTGCACAGAGAACCACCTGACATAAAACAAGGGAATGATCACACAGGAAATGCCTTTACTCTGCCTTGAAAAGGTCAGAAGAGTTTGGCTATGGGATAGAAAGGGAAAAATGATTTATGGAATTTCTTTGTCAGTAAGATAAACCTCTTTATCTGACGTCAGCTGTGTTCTCCTGAGTTTGCTCGGGAACAAACAGCAGGCATTGCTGCCTGTCCATCCCCTTGCTCTGTCTCCTGTTAGCTTGGAGCTCATTTTAGCTCCCTTGCTGCTGCCCTCCCCTCACACACACCCCTTCTTGCCCCATCACTGCTTGTCTCACCACCCATGTGGATGTGCACAATTCATTGTGCAAACAACACCAGACCTCCCTATTTCCATGGATTCTCCTCTATCCCTGCAGTTCATGGCTGGCCTCACACAGGTTTGGGGGCAGTTTATTCCAGCTCATACATCTTGAAGGAAATGGAGCTCAGAATTCCACAGATTTCAACACAGCTTCACCAGTTCTACCCTTAACAATCCAAAGTCATCAATTTGTGAACTCAGCCAAAGAAAAATCCCTTTATAGGAGTCAGTGGTGAATGCAGCCATAACTTTTAATACTGCTAATACACCAGTTCTTGTTTAAATTTTCCAGCATGCACCCAGCTGGGAAAAACAGCCCCACCTTGAGCAGCAGCCTCCAGGTGAGGGGCTCAGCCCAAATCACCACTCTGAATTGCATTACCATGCTCTGAGAGCATCTTTGGTTGTCCTCCAGCTGCAATTCCATTCTCTGGTACCCACTTGTAAGATTTAGGCTACAAAAGAGTTCCAGGCTGTTACAATGTGCAGGCTGTACAATTGTAAGGTTTTCAGAATCAGTTCAAGCACTTTGGTATAATCTCTAAGTAATTAGATCCTGCTCCTCTCTCGACTTAAACTATGAGTGAGGCTATTTTAGCAGTGTTCACACTGAAATTTCCCCAAAGGCCTGCCCTGCCCTGCTCCCAGTTTGCAGCAGTGTTTCCCTCAGACTAACGTGAGCCTGGCTGGATTTAGGGACCATCCTAAAGCAGATTTGCTCCTTGGCTGCTCTGCTCATGCCTCACTGAAACCCACAGCAGGAGCAAATCTAATTGTACTTCTGGGAAAGGTCCTCCTTTGGGGTCCCTTCACAGCTGTTTTGTACTCCAGCCTCTGCCACACCCAGTTTGGGCTCACAATTCCCTGTCTCATTTCTTAAGTCCATCCATCCCTCCTGCAGAGCCATGGAAGTTTTGCTGGTTAAGGACCACCTGAGACATCAATGCTCACAGCAGATTTCAGCCCCTTCCTGAGCTATCACTGCTGCTCTTGGAATTTCTATCCCAAGAGATCACTTTTACAGCAGAACTGTCTTTTTCCAAACAATTTCTTTGGGAAGGGAATTCCTACAGTTAATTTTCCTTGCATTTATTATATAGTAAAAACCAACCTGACTATTTTGGTTTTCCCTCACTCGAATTTCAACACCAACCCATTAATTTTCCCAAATTCCTTCATGGACTGTATCACTGCTGAGACAGAAGTATCCCAGTGGGTTTTCCTCTGGCAGGATGCTGCAGTGTCCCTCTGTTTCCTTGTCACAATGGTTTCAGCAAACAGAGCAGCCTGATTGCCTCTTTAAAGGTCTGAAATCAGAAGTGTGGTGTTAAACAAAGCTGTGATGATCTGCATAAATTGTAGGTAGATTTTAAAGTCCGCATTTAAAACTATGATAAGAAAATGCAATTAAAAGATCAGAAGGGATTTAGTCTGTTTAAATGATTAGAAATTAATTCAGACCTGCTGGAAGGTGCTGTTCCCCTGCTTGAAAAGGGCTCAGAAGAGCTCCCAGTCTGAGTTTAACTCTGCGTTTATAAAATATGTGAAGAATTGAGTTCTTGTACCTGGGGCACAGAGCTCTGGTTATAAAATTACAGTTTGAATTCCTGCACACTCTGCAAGCTCATAAAGAATTCTCTACTTGCAGCTTCCCAAACCCCCTGGTCCACCCTCCTTGTTAAGGCTCTGAGTGTTCTTGCATTCTTTGTCCTGTGAATTCAGCAGGGGAGTGACACAATTCCCTCTCTGGAGTGGGGTTTGTGATGTGTGGGACGTTCATCTGTGCTTCCAGCAGATCCAGTGCTCCAATGCTGAGAATTCCACACAGGAACTGCTGGATCTGGAAAAGCCTCCCCTTCCAGCTCAGTGGAAAAAGAAGAATTATTGCATGAACATTTTTCATTTTGCTATCCTTAATCTAAATTATTTAATTTGTGAGAAAAACTTTTAAGCATTATTTCTTACAGATTTAATATTATATTACTCAGTCATTAGACTATCATGAACCTTTTCTGCAGCCACACTGAAGCCAAGTGGAAAAGAAGATCCCTGAAAAAGCAACAAAATCAAAGAATTTGGATCACCACGTGCATTACTGTTGACCATGGTTTGGTCATGAATAAGACCATAATCTACTGATAGGATTTTTGTTGTCCTATTTTGACAAACCAAAATCAAAATTCCACCGACAGCAGTTAAAAAAAAAATAAACTAAAACAAAAACCACCCCAACAAAAAGAGGTAAAAGGAAAAGGAAAGAAAGAAAACTGATCAGAAAGCAAAAGCAAGCCTTAGAAACAGCTCTTCCTTTTGATCAGAATAACTTCACATGGAAGAGTCTGCTTCAAAGCTCAGCAGTTTTCTGGGAATTATTGAAGCTTGAGGAGAGTGTTTCAAGTGATAATCTGCTCTTTTCGTGGTGTGGACTGCAGAAAATGGCCCTAATGAGATTCAGTTCTAATGTCACAGGTCTTTCATAGCTGCATTCTAATCTCTGCTGAGGGCACCCAGGATGGCTGAATGAACAGCATTTCTATTCTAGAGAAATAAAAATTCAGTTTGAAGTTGAGCTTTAGATAATTGGTGCATTTCTTCTCCACACAGAAGTGCTGCTGTGGGATGTCAGGGTGCTCATTAACCCCTCAGAGGGACACACTTTGGTGACAGAGCTGTGCAAAAGGGGCTGGAGTGGCGGGGAATTGAATGATGCCTTAGGGTTTTAGCTTTTATATTTTTCATGTATTTGCAATCCTGCAGTTCTTTAGTGTGTAACTCTGAGCTCCACACCCAGTGTCAGCTGCTGCTTCCCCATTCTGCTCAGACACAACAATTCCTCTCCAGCCTGGCAATCAAGGACACCTCACTGCCCCAGACCCCAGAGATGGAAACAAAAGTGAATTGGGGGAGCAAACTTGGGGTAAATGACTTCATTACCTGGAGCTGTAATTGGGAGATTAACCCCCAGTATGCAAATGAACCAAATTTATCAAAGTGTGAAAATCCATTTTGGGTTCCAAAATCCCTTTTTGGGTCCATTTTGGGTGTAGCCCATGGAGGCTTTGTCTGCACAAAATGTACCTGAATAATGCCTTCAATAAATAGAACTGCTTTTATTGCCTTAATTGTGTCTTGCCTCTGTTTTTAGGTAGCCCTGACAAGGCATCAGGATCCTCACTGATTTCACACTTTTGCCCTCAGTTGTTATTCTTCTTCCAACCTGGGATGTCTTAGCTCCATTTGAAGGAGAATTTCTCCCAGCCTGGAGCACTGGCACGGTGACAAATGCCCTGTCCCCTCACTGGAGCCACTATCAGGGGCTGCACCTGCAGCATGAAGTGAGTCTGGGGAATCACCACAGCGACCATCACACACAAACCCTTCAGCACTCAGCCTGTGCTGGGCAGGATTCAAACCAAAGCAGCTTGTGATGGTTAAAGTTCCCTCACTCTGGCACTGCTCTTGCTCTGCTGCAGAATGTTTCCCCCCTGTGACTCTCAGATCCCAACACAGCCTCTCTGTGATGTCAGAAACCCAAATTTTATGTCTGAAGGATGCTGCTCTGATTGAAATTCTTCCCTGTGCCCCTCCTGCCATCCCTCTGCAGCAAATGTTTCTCTGCAAAGATGTGCCACCGAGGTTAATGGCCATGCCACAGAGCTGACAGCTTTACAAGCCTCTTGTCACACTGCTCGTGTACAAGATCAGTTTTCCCAATCCACAGCCTCTGAGGGTTTGTCAGAGATTGGCAGGACAAGAACAGATCACCATTGCTTCTGAAATGTGACATTGCTATTTATTTTTTGTTCAGCTTTCCATATCAAACAGCACATCTGTGTACTCTGGCTGGAAATCAGCTGTTTTTCATTCAGAAACCTGGTCCTGGCATTTCGCTGTGTCTGAATCCAAAACACACAAACCTTGTGCCAACAATGTGTTGCATTTCTATGGCATTATCTCAATCTTTAATGCCACAAGAAGCACATAAAAGAGTTGCATGCTTTCTTTCTTTCAGTATTATAGTCTGAGGAACACACTGAAAAACCTAACACATAAATTACTCCAAAATATAGTAAGACAAGAAAGTGTAATTAAAATGTATCACTGCAATGAGAAATCCACTATGAGGAGGTACTAAAAAAACCAACCTCCCCCCAAACCTCCCTTAAATCTAAACCAACACATTAATGTCCTTTCTCTGCACAAACAGATTTGAAAATATTTCACATCAATCCTAAAAAACCCTACTGCTTGCATTGTCAGTGACAGATTAAGCACAAGAATGAGCAATAAGAGTCTGATGAGATCAGGTTTTTTCAGTGAATTTTAAGATGTATCAGAAGAATCTTTGAAATCTGATATTGATTTCCACTGTAGGTAATTCCTATCTGAGTTCTGCCTCCCTGTTTAGACAGCAATAAGTCATTAATGTTAATTCTTGCCTTGCTTATACTCCAGGATTGTTTCTAATCACTGACCATGGCTTCCCATCAGTGGAGAGATCCTAAAACACCACACAACTACAAAATTAAAGTGCAAATCCACAGTACCTGTGCACTCTTTCCTGACCTTGTTTTCTATTACACAACACCCACGGACACTGATAGGAAATTAAGGATGATAAACAGGGAAACTTGGGGGAACTCAGAGAAGGGAAGAGGTAACTCCTGAAGTCAAAGATATCTGTGCTCTGTCAGTTGAAATGAGAAGCAAAGATTAACTGAGATATCAAAAGCTACAATGCATTAACTTTGGAACACTGGAGCTTTTCATGGTTTATGGAAATGTTTCCAATTACAGGTTTCTAGGGCAATTTCAAACCAGCAGATTGGAAGCAAAAAACAACATCAATAATGTAATATCCCAAAGAACTGAAATAATGTTTGAGGATCCGGACTACCAGGTTGCAAACAGCTCTCATTGCAATCAAAGGTAATCATGATTTTGGGATGAGAGAAGAAAAGCAGGATTTCCTCACTGGGGCTTTGCTAAGATTCCCTTTTGGCACCTGCTGTTCCCTTTGTCTGCCCAGCAGTCCCCTCATCCCAAGATTTCAAACATTTGTGCTTTTTGGCTTAGCCTGGAATTGAGCTTCAGCTACTCAAGCCTTGAAAACATGTTTAAATGGTGTCACCTACAGTTTTCTTTAAAGAATGGATTTTTTTTTTCCTGCATTGAAATTACTTGATTGGTGTTTCAGTATTTTCTGACATTTTGACACCATTTAGTTGCAGCCTCAGGAGAAAAAGCAGTATTTTTAAAAGCTTCTACCACTGCAAAAGACAGGATTTCTTCTCTTTTCCTTTCCAGCATTACCTGCAAAGTCTCAACATCAAAAGTAGGTGTTTTCTGGGCCCAGGATAATTCAATGACCAGTAGTTATTTTCCAAAGCCAGCCAGATATTTTTCTACTTTGACAGCACTTATGGAACTAATTTACAAGGATAGATTATTCAGGATGTTTAAGCACCTCCCTGTTTTCCCTACTAAATCTAAAATTGCTGGGGAACCTAAGGAATGTTTTTTGGTTTTTTGGTTTTTTGGTTTTTTTACTAAATCCATGATTTGTAAAATGTAATGTGTGCATGAATTACTGAAGAAAGGAAACTCAGCAGATTTGTCCCATTTCAGGATTCAATGACAAAACCAAACACTTCAGTGTGGTGAGACTGCAGAGGCTCTGTATTGATAAAGAAATTAAATTAAGCATTGACTATAGGTATCAAAGCTTTCCTCTGAAGTAAGGTGATTCAGGGCTGTCCCAGCCATTATTTTCAGTGTCTGCTGTTTGGAGGGATGGCAAATTTCCACCAGGCTCACCATTAGCATAAGGATGCTCTGCCAGTGGCAGATCATAGATCAGCTTCCAAATTTTCAGGAACAAAATGTCCTGGCAGGAACACTGAGGAGACAAAATGCTTTGGCATTTTTGGGGAGTGCTTCTGTCCTGATACATGGAAATGAAAAGAAAGGCAATCAAATCATCCCTGCAGCATGCTCAGCCAAAGTGGGTTTTCTCTGTGTTTTCTCATCCAGTGAAAACACAATTTATATCCAGGAGTCGTGGGATACAGGAGACTGTGGAGTTTAATACAAGGAAAGAAGTCAGAAGGAATATTTCACCATGGCCACTTTTATCACCTCAGGCTTACAGAAAACAGCACAGAAAATGTAATAGAGAAACACTGAAAGTGTCCAGATCCCTCCCAAGCACAGGCAGCAGGATAATAAAACCAGCTAGAAGGGATTTTATTTCTTGATAGTAGAATAAAACCTGCAAAAAGGTCCCAATGGCACCAGGAGCAGCTTCCCAAGGAGCAGGCAGAGCTCAGTCTGGCCAGCCTTGCTCATGGTCCCTTCCCAGGCAGGTGATGAGTTTGTCACTGCCTGGCAGGAATCCCTCCTGCTCTGCAGCAGCCACCCTGCACGTGTTTGTGACTCTGCAGCTTTGCCTCTGAAGCCATAATCCACAAAGACAGTCCAGAGCACTGAATGCTCTGTTGGGGAGCTCTGGAGGCATCTGTTCAATTCCCTTTTTTTTTTTTGTGGGCTTGGTAGAACAGACATTTGACTCTGAATTAATTGTGGCTTCATTCCCTGATCAGGCAGCACTCCCCACCAAACCATATGGTGAGACCAGGCCTGGAGCTGGAGAGAAAGGCACTGAAATCCCCCAGCAACACCCCAAACAAACAAACAAGTGGAAAACCAGTCTGTCTCAGGCTGCTCTTCCCAGCCACGATGCTTTTGGTGGAACAGCAAGGTTCCACCTGGGTCCTCCATGGTCACAGGGCCATGCAGTGGGGCTGGGATTCTGCAGGCTCATTTGGGACAGGAAGGTTTCTGTTTCATTCCCTTCCTTCCACAGAGCACTATTTATGTGTGACATCTATAACTCCTGGAATCTTTGTTTTTCAGAAAATAATCCCAAACATGATTCAGATTAAAAATTGTCATTAACTCTCCATATGCAAAGAAGCATGAGGCAGCTCTCTCATTTGACGTGCTATGGTGAGAAAGTATCAGTAACCTGTGACTTATCATCCCATAATTCTTATTAAATTTTCTTTAATCATTTTAATTATTTTAAATGCCTCTTTTGACACTTGAAGCTGGAATAATTTTAAGTAACTCACTGATGAAAGCACTTGGAGGCTTTTTAAATCCACGTGTCACCCTCTCTGGAGACATTCCAGACCCACCTGGATGTGTCCTGTGTCACCTGCTCCAGGTGACTCTGCCCTGGGGCTGGACTGAGTGACCTCCAGAGGTCCCTTCCTACCCTGGCTGCTCTGGATTCTGGGATAAAGGGCCATCTTTAGCAGGTGCCATAAATGCTCTGTGAAACTTTCCAAGAAAGCTGCATAACTCATTTTTTGAATTTTCAGAATCTTGTAAAAGCTGTTTGCTGTGCACCAACAATGCTGATTTTATACCAGCCCAACTCCTAGAGATTCTTAAATGCCCACACACAAGGGGCAGAGGGAGGTGCTTTGTAATTTGCTTTAAAATCAACCAAATCCATCAGAGAGAGAATTAAAGAGCATGCCCTTACTTGGAATTTAACACTTCACTTATTACCAGGCAAATGTGAGCTCCCAGATAGACAGAAAATCAGTTTGTTTGAACATATGGGATAAAATACTGTTGTAAATATTTCCTTGGGTTTGTGTTTTTCAACAGTCTGCCCTGTTTTATAAATGAGTTGTTTAATCATACTTCTCTTCAGGTCCCATCAGGTTAGATCATAATGTGCCTGTTAAAACCTGCTTGTAAAAAGAAAAACAGAATCAGACACTTCCCTATTTTTCTCAGTACCTCCTACAGCAGTGTGCTGGTGATCAAACCCAAGCATTCCCTACATGGATTTCATAAAATGAGAAATATGGATTTGTAGTTCATAGCCCAGGGTGATGCACACATGGACCCTTGTCCAGATCAGAGCCAGGAAAACATTTTATTATGTAGTTATTATTATTATTATTATTATTATTATTTCAATGTTCCATTCTGCCAATGTCTCGCACAGCTGCAGGAATACAAACACAAATGGTGAATACCCAGTGCTTACCTTTTGTGGTTCCTCAAAAGCCACTCTAAAAATGCTGGAATACCAAGGGGAAGTGGGAAGAGTTGACCCTGGTGCCTCACCTGTGCCCACATTTGCTGCCCCAGGGAGGAGCCAGCAGCACAGGTGGTGCCACCCCTCCTGCTGGCACTCAGGGGCACAGGGATGCTGGAGGCACCTAGTGATTCCCAGCTGCTTTGGGAATCTCTTGGACTCCACTGGAAAAGCCTTCAGACAGGGAATACTCTTGGGTAGGAGCTCAGTGCCAGGTCAAGCCAGAAAACAGCAATTACAGCTCCATCTCATTCCAGTATATAGCAAATTATAGAGGCATTTTCTTCCTCTTTCTCCCTCATTTCCCCTTTTTGCCTCTCCTTTATCTGCTATTTATGCACCATTTCCCCCCTTCTTTATCAGTACAGCACCTCAGCAAATCACCACCTGGTTTTCTCACAGAGGTCAAAACGTTTACCCTCATGGTCCTGGCATAAAACAGCTAAAAACTTCCAGCATTCCTATTTTAAATCAGGGTAGCAGCCCTGGCTGTCCCTCATGGATTAAAAACTTTAAATATGTGCCCTTCTGAAGCCTCAGTTTGCAGCACAGAACTGCATTTAGTGCTGTGGGGATTTCATTCCTGCTTTTCTTCCCAATTTGTACCTACAACTCACATCCATCCCATGCTCAGAAGTATTCCACAAACTCCCCTGGAAAGGTGAAGCTCCTAAAACACATCTCTGAGGCTCCAGCATTCCCAGAGTGCTTAAAACACTGAAAAATGCCAGATCTTTTTCTTCCCAGCACCTCCTCCCAGACACTTTGCAGAGATGAAGGGTCCTGCCAAAAGCACTTGGACTAATGCTGCAAATAAACTTCTGTGTGGAAGGAGGAGGTAAATGAGGGACAGAGAACTAAAGTAAAAATATCTTCTGATTACTACCTACCCCAAGCTCCCAAAAAAGCATAAAACAGTTTCATTCCAAATGAAAAGTAAAGCTGTAAAGCTCCACTAGTCTCAGAAATCTGCTGTCTAAATAATTGTTTTCTGTAGGGGTTTTGTTCAATTCACTATGTTGAGGACATTTTTATTTGTTGGTAACTTTCCTCACAGTGTAGCACTATTTCATTTTGGCCTCTATCAAGTATAACTTCTGACAGAGAATTAGTGAATAAAAGTTTGATATCTAGGTGAAAAGACAGGAAAACCTGTACTTTGAAGCATTTTGCCTTTACAAATGAGATTATTTGACAGTGACTCACCTCACCCTAGTCTGTTTGGCTAACTCCTAAAGCAACAATATTGTGTGAGCACAGCTGCATTGCAGTTTATCAACAACTGCATCCATCTAAGCTGGGAAAAAAAAGGGAAGGAACTTCTGGACTCAGGGCCTGAGCGGTGGAAGGAGAATTCCCTCCTTTTTCCCTAGATCTTAAGTGGCAGGATGAGTCCTGGACTCAACTCCCCAGTTTTAGGAGGATTCCAAGTTCATTTTTCTGACTGTGACAGAGGGAGAAAGAGATGAAAAAAAATCAGTGTAAGTGCAGAGCTGTCATCAATGACAGGAGAGCTGTTGGTCTTTGGGCCAAGATTAAACTCTTTGTTTCCTAAGCAAATTCACTTCATCATTTGACTTTTCCTTGCACTCATTCCAGCGATTTCCCTGCAGCATTCCCCGGAGCATTCCCACCTCCATCTCCTGGCCCAGCCAGGCAGGAATTAAAGCCCTGGGGGCTGCTCAGCCCCTGGGGCAAGGAAAGCAAACTCTGCCTGGGGAGCAGGGTCCTCACTGCCAATCCAGATTTACATCTCCTGCACATCCAAATATCCCAGTGGGAATCCACAGCTGCATCTAGTGACTTCAGGTGAGAATAAAGAAAGCTGTTACATTCAGACCGTTATTGTTCATGCTGCTTTGTGAATTTATTTCTTTAAATTTTCCACTTGTGCTCCTGCCAAGAGAGATCTATTAGACAGAAAGCAGCAAGAGTAAATCTTTATCATTTTGTTTCAAACTATAAAATAATTTACATCACATATTTTACTTACTTTTGTCTTTTTTGTTTGTTTTTTTTTTGAAACCACAAACATTCCAGCATCACACTGTAGGAATAAGAATAACAATAGAAAGCATAACCTTTTGCATAGTATTAAATGAACAGACAGAGTAAGTTCTTTATTTACAATTATTGTCTAGATAAAAAAATTCATAAAAACAGATGAATGAACATATATTAATAACCCCTAGTGGGATGGATTGCCAATGTACCACTGTATTGTTGTCCACAAATCTCATGCTGCTAAGTACAGTACGTAGAGAGCGAGCATTTATATATTGCAGGGAATTTTAACAAACTGATCATTTTGGTTTTTGATCCATTGTTCCCATCACAGAGAGGTCAAGCAATAAAAGAAAGGAATTGTGATGCACGACTTGTAGTTGAAAGGTCATAGCTATTCTGCTTTAAAAAAAAAAAAAAAAAAGTCTATCATTTATCATATACATAAAGCACAGTCTCTGCTCACAAAAGCCCAAGTTTTCTATGCATCTCAGTTTATATATGTTTTACTATATATACACAGAATGCAGTGTTCATTTTCTTAACAGTTTTCAAGTCTGCGAATGGTACCTTAGGGAGGGGTACTCCTACAGGAAAAAAAATTAAAAATTAAAAAAAAAAAAAAAAATGGAACTGAGAAAAAACATGAGGAGTGTTTGAAAACAAAAAGGCAAACAGTCAGTGTGTTAAGATGCTGAAAAGAAACTGTTCCAGTATTAATAGCTTCTGTAGATGTTCAAGTCCAAAGCTAGAGGCTTCCCTGTAAAGAGATCCCACTTTTGTCTTCTGGCCAGAGATCCCAGCGGGCCCCAGGGAGCCCATCCGTGGTGATGGGGATCACCCATCCTGCCTGGCTGCCCATCCCTGCTGCTGGCAGCCACTCCCCCAGCCAGGGCTGTGCAGTGCCCCTGCCCACCTGGGCACCCTGCTGGGGCTGGGCACAGCCTAGAGCAGCTCCTAGCCCAGAGTCCGGCAGCTGGCAGGGGGAGCTGCCCAGAGCTTTACCTGGCTGGGAGTCCTGATGCACCCTGGAAACATCTGGCTTCAGTCTGCAGTTTGGCCATGAGTCTAAGCTTGGTTTGGAGAGTTCTGGCTTGGTTAAGCTGCTGTGACTGCAGAGATGCACCACTGTATGGAGCCAACTTTAAGACAACCAGAAAAAACACCTTAACAACCCAATTGATGGAGATGGTTGGAGGGTGTTTTGTTCCAACACGCCTGGCATAATCGATTGTGGAATTCCAAATGTCTTTTGCACTGTACAGTTATGGAAAAAATCATATGCTGAAAAGTCTCCAAGCGAACTTTATATTAAATACAAAAATTATTTATGAAAAATCTGTGATCCACAAAGTGCTTAGCATTCAAGTGGTTGACATAGCAATTGTATAAGCTCATAATTTTTACGTTTTTAGGGCTGTTACCATCTTGAAAAATGTTTTTCACCTTCCATACTGCAGGTTTTCAAAGCAGCTTTCTTGGTAGAAAGCTCAAGGTAAAATAATGTATTACTGTGTTACTACAGGAACACAAGCTTGGTTTAAAAAAAAATCACACAAAGCACATCTCAATACACAATTAATAAAGATTCGTTCAGTCCTAATAGTGCAGAAATTATGTTTTTCTTAAAAAAATAACCAAAGCAACAACCTACAGTGATTTTCATCCAAAATGCCAACAGCCCATACTTTGCAAATAATAAGGAAATAAATGCCTAAAGTACTAATTGAAAAGGATTAACACAGTATATCACAAGATTTTAACATTTGTTTTATCTCCATATAGACAAACCAAATATAACTTATTTTAAATTATAAACTCATTTAATGTCTCTCTAAAAATAGTTTTCGAAGCCATTGCTGCATGTCTAAAGAATGAAATAGCCTCCATTATTGTACGTTGCACCAAAACGAGTTCAAGCAGATTATCAGAGGGAAGGAAGGAAAAAAAAAAAGGAGAGAACCTGATCATTTTGATTTTTATTTGAAACAAAGGAAGCCTGGTTTACCTCCCTGTATATAGGATCACAATGCTACATCCAATGTGTTATATTTTGGCTTCTTTTGTTATTGACTAGCAGTATCTACATTATTAACAAAAAACAAACAAAAAAAAAATAAACAAACAAAAAAAAGGAATCAGGCAGAAATCAGAGCACGGTTGTAATAAAATATCCAGGGTGTGAGAGTACAGACATTTTCAATGAGCTGAGCTGAGCTGAGCCATTTTTATACTACTTCGGCAGGAAGTGCTTTCTTAACCCTACAAATAGTTAAGGATATTATCTACAGGTTTGTAAACAAATTACATTCTTTTTTAGGACATAAATAAGTTAAAATAGTCAGAGCAATTTGAGCAGAAACAAGGCAACATGCCAACAAAGAAACTTTATATATATATAACTATATATATATAGATAGATATATACATATATATAATTAATTATCTATATACTTATATGTATATATCTCTATATATAGTCTCATAAATGTTTAAGTTCCTCTGTCCAACTGGTGCAAATCTACTGTGCAAGTTAAGCTTTGCAACTTCAAAAAAGTTATTTAAATTAATCTATACAATTGAGTCCATGCCACACAAGCATTTCAAAAACTCACAGACCAGTGAATTGGATAAATAGCCTCAGAAAGAAGTCCTCTGCAGTTCCTGCTTAAGGAGGAAAAAAACAAACAAAAAAGAAAAAACCAAAAAGGAAATAAAAACAAACAAAAAGAGAGAAAGAAGGGCCAGCAGTGTACAGTACATTCATGCAGGAGGATTTTTTTTTTGTTTTTGTTTTTCTGAAAGGGAACGGGGGGCGGTATGTAAATCAGCCATTCATTCTTTCCCCAAAACCATTGTGATCAACGATTCATTCACTTGTCTCAGAGTGAATAAGAGTTCAAACAGCTTTTCAGCCAGCAATGTTTTTAATATATATATTTATATATCTCGGTTGCTGTGGGGTTTCTTATTTTACTTTACTTTAACTTTTCATATTTCTTTTTTTTTTTATTATTTTTTTGCAGTGACCTTTTCAGCTAAAGTGATGTCTCCAGGCTATGTATTGGGCTTCCTGGACTAGAAGAGGTAGCTGATTTACTTGTATCAGTTGTAAGATTGATTCCACTGTCGATAGCACTGTTGTTCTTGTTCAGCGAGGACGGTGGACTCGAGTTTTTCTTGAGAGCAGGGTCTTCTTCTAGGTCTGTGTCATCAATGAGTGGGATGTGGGGCTGGGAATCTTCTATCCTAAATTCAGGATGAGTCATAAAGTTGTGAATAGAGGTTCTAGATTCTGGTTTTTCTAAACCTTCATAGAGAGAGCTACGGAATGCCTTCACGACGCGGATCTGGGGGGAGAAAAGGAAAGGGCTGTCAGAGGGCACCTCCCCAGGGCAGCAGCAGGGCAGAGAACACTTGGTGAAAAATGTAGCACATGGTTAGGGCAGTGCAGGCAGCTGGAGTCCAAAGTCTCTGGATGTTATATGCATAAACGAGTGGCTCAGTTATGTGCATTTTGAATGTCTGTACCAACTGCAATATTAAAATAAACCAAGGTTTAAAGCCATCAAAGAACTGATGGGGAGGAGTGGTTAAAGAAAGCCAAGGTCCACTCGTGTGGTACATCCCTAGTAAAAGACAAGCCATGTTAATTGTAATGCAAATGTCAAACCATGCATGTTGATAGGTTTTTTGCAGTGAGTAAGTAGAAAGGCTTTTTTTTTGTTTGTTTGTTTTAATTAAAAAGTCTCTTTTGCATTGTTGTTAAAAAAAAACCATTACACATAACATATCACACTTCACAAACAGAAAAGCACGGAACACGGACACGGTTGGATGGGTACGTATGAGACACACACAGGAGCCAAGTGTAAAAACTAGAATATCAATGTTTCAAAGCAAAATCTAAATGGATGCAGCCAAGAGCACAAAAAGCCAAGCAGACAAAGTACTAAGCGTAATCATGCTACCACAGGGGAAAAAAAAAAAAAAATAAAAATCACAGTTACCACATGAACAGAGATAACTTGCACACAACAACTACACTTGGAAGCCTGGATAATGTGAACATAGTATCGTTGAACCAACTTTTATTTGTCCTTCATGCAGATGTGAGGTAAACACTCGAGTATAGACCCACTGTTCTAGCCATTCAGCTTGTTAATAAATAGAAGAACATGTAAATAAAATAATGGATTGGTTGTTGGGTAGAATTGAGTCCCATTGTTAACAGCGAGCTGTTTGGATTTGGTGTCTCAGTCGTGCAGTTAAATGCTGAAAGCCACACGATTTATGCCATATATGCAGTCTTTAAAGCAGGTCAGGGACCTGTGCCAGGGGCCACCTAGTGCCAGAAACCACCTGGCAGTAAGAACAGAGGTGAAAATCAACTCAAGACTCAGCCCAGCGATTCTCAGGGATGGTGCTCAGCATTTTCCCAGTAGGAAATGGGAGGAGCAGAGTGAGGAGAAGGGACACTAATTCCTCTGTGGGTGGGCAAAGGGAGGGATGCTCTCTATGTCCCAGGGACCTACCAGTTCTCAAAAGAAGTGAAGGCTTGTGCTGGGCTACTGCTGAAAAAAACAGAACTTTTTGGAAAGGGGTGGAGGGGCAGAGAGGAAAAAACGGAATGGCAAAACGTGATCTGTTGGCAAATGTTTCATGACTAAGTATGAGCTCTATCCCTCTACTTCCATGTAGTCCATGACAGAACCTTGAGCATTTCTCAGGGGGGAGACTAAAACACAGGCAGAGGCAGAAAAGGTGCAAGCAGGTACTGTGAAAGCTTCTCCACACACGTTTGAAATGGTTTGGTGGTTGGCATGTGGATCTTTGTACATGTAAATATGCTGCACATTGTTGGTTGCTTTGGAAAGCTTTAATTCCTCTTTTCCTTGGCAGACTGCACTTCAGTAATGGCACGGGGCCACAGGGCTCCAGCTGTGGGGTCCAGCTGATCCTGTGCTTGGAGCTGGCCAAGTTGTACAGAATTTCAGCACTTCTGAGGAAGAGGCTGACTTGGGTTGTTGTTCTTTGAACTCGGTTCTTTTTTATGCTCTCTAAATTTGGATATTCATCATCTTTTATAAATCTCAACAGCTGAAATCCTGCCACGTTCAGATTGTTTGGTCAGCCCAAATTCTCTCCCTTCCCTTCACAGATACATTTGGTAACAGCAGGGCACAGTACAAGAAGTAGTTCGTGTGACTGCTTGTGCTCCAGGTAAGGGGATTGGAGTGGTACAGAGCGGCTCAGCCAGACCTTGGGGTGAGAGAACACTTCAGGTTGGCAGAGGTGCAAGATTGTCTTGCACAACAAAATCAACAAATAAATTTTGAATCAGTTTTACCCACTGCAATCACACAGTGTACCTAAGGGAGCTCCTGGGGTTTATGAGAGCTGAATCTGAGTTGTGTGAGGGCTCTGTAGGGTCAACAGAGTGGGGAAAGAGATTCCTCTGCACTGCTAAAGACAGAAAAGGTGACAAATTCCTTCTCTACCTATGCCCTCCTAGCTTGTCTTTTAAAGTGCAAAGTAATGAGTCTAAATGATGAACAAAGCTGTATGATTGTTGAGGCAGGCCTAAAACTACATTCTCATATTGCCCCATTTTAAATCAGGAAACTTTTTGTACCGTGGGTACTTTAGAGTATGGGCTGATGAGGTGATATTTCTGCAAACCTCCCCATCATTTCTGCTTTTTAAACACAGATACCAGTCACCTCTTCAGCTGCAGCTGGATGCTAGAGCTTGTCAATTAACAAGATAATTTCATTTTCTTAGAAACAGCCACTTCTTATGGCATAGACTTCGGTTCTATTTGCCAGCTGGATTCTTTATAGTGAAGGTAATTTTTTAGGTAAATAACAGGGTTTGATATTATCCTGAACAGATCCAGCAGAATCCAAAGAGAGGAAAGCTTTTTTTCATCACACAAACTGCATTTAAGTTTCCATGGTTTAGCAAGGGAGGAACTGCTCTCAGTTTGTGAGCTCCACGTCCCGCTGTAGGAAAAGCATCTGTATTGCTTTAACACCAACATCTGGCACCTCGTTTGGATTTAACTCCAAGCCTCTAGTCAATCCAGGGAAAACCACAGATCCCAGCTGTGTTTGACAGGCAGCTCTGCAAACGTGCCTGCACATTTGACCTGGATTTGGGGCTCTGCAGTGGCTCTTGAATTAATTAATTAATGAGCCATTGCAGGGGAGCACTGCAATAATGAATTTTAGCTTCATGGTCTCAGGATAGAACTGCAGCCTCTCATTTTAGGTGAAGGTGTGTGGCAAAATTTTTGACCAGGACTGTTTGGGTCTTGCAAGAACATTGAGATGTTTCTAGAATGGCTGTTACTTGTTCACATTGGTGGGTACAGGAAATATTAGCTTAGAACAGCTTCAGCTCTGGTGATACCTAAGGTAGTTCATCTTCTGCAGGCAATGGTAGTGGAAGGGCCAAACTTGGCAAGTCCCTGAAGCTGACAATAAATCAAATTAGATTTCTAAACAGCTTTCTTCACAGGGGAGCTGTAGAAACCCATATCTTCACTTAAAATTTCTGTATGGAGATGTATATTAGTTTTCCATTATTTTTCCACTTTAGAGGAAACTCCCCCCTCAACTTAAAATGTTGCATGTTAAATGTTGATGCTTGGCATCCAGAAGAAATTTTTTTGTTTGTTTGTTTTTTTAATGCCACACATCATTCTGTGACAGAATTTCTGCATTGGAATAAAATTCAAAATCATCTTCAAAGCCTGTCCCCCAATGGATCAAATTATTGCTTGCAGGGACAAAACTTAGTGGAAACAAAGGCAGAGGGTTTGTTGCATATAAAGGTGGCATTTTAATTTCTCTATCATAATACTACAATATTTAATTGACCTATTGTAGCTGATGCGACTCCCAGATTTAAAAATATTATTTACCCTGAGTTACATGGCCCAGCAGCTACAAATTCTTTTAACACATGCTTAAATTCAAGATTCGAGGTAAAATCTGGTGATAAAATGTTTTGGGGCTCTGCTGAAACAAAGCTCAGCCAGGTTTTTTTGGAAGATAAAAGAAAACAGATGTACTTGGGATGTTGTTATGGCTGTAAAAGCATGGAAAAGCAGGGACATCCGTGATGGATAGAACCTGGGAAGTGTTGGTTTAGTATGAACTATGTAGAGTTCATGTAATGGTGTTTCTTTATGAGACTGACAATGCCAAGGGAAGACAAACAGTGAGATACAGCTCCCTTTTCTCACAGTAATGGAGACAACAGAAAAAAAATGAACTGCTTTTAACAAAAGACTGCGGGGACAACACTTCAGGACATTTTTGACATTGCTATAAGTTTCCACTTCTTTCTTCTCTGGAGCTGTAACAGAAAAAAACTTCAGCTTCATCCCACCTTGAAAATCAGATTTATTATACTGCATCAGGCAAGAAAAAAAAAACAAAAACAAAAAAAAGAAATAGAATTTTAGATACTACAATTTTTTTTTTTCCCATCAGAAGAAAAAGGTGATATTCAGAATGTCAGTCCTAAATACAAGCATCTAGGCAAAATCTCCAAAGCCTTGTAAGCACCAAAGCTGTGTTCTGGTTGGTAGTGTGTGGGCTTATACTCGAATGTTTACCTGGCTTCATCTAAGCCAAGTATCTGGAGTTTGGTTCACATTCATTTCAGGCTCAAGGTTAAAGACTCACAACCTCTTTTTATTTCACTCTCTCCTGCTGAACCCTTTTGTCCAATGTTCTCTAGCCCTCTGGGAAAACAAACACATTTAATATTCAGACAGTAGAGAGTAGGGCACTGCAACAGCAAATAAATTCAATACTGAAAGGTCAGTAAGGTGATTAGTATAAAATTGTAAACAAGAGGTCAATTTTGCAAAGAGATGCCAACTCTTAGGTGTAACTGAGACTATTCTAGGTCAAGACTAAACTACAAAGCTAAAGGAGTTTGGTCAAGGACTATTGCAAATGGAAAGCTTTGAAATAGAAAACGTCTTCAGTATATTGGTATTTCTTTTTGAATCCTCCCAGTTTTAGGTGAGTGAAACCAGATTAGGTCTCCACAGGAGATGCTGCATGAATTGAGGTCTCCTGTAGATGTTATGCCTCGCATGTTCTGGGGAATAGGATGCAGAAGTTGAGCAAATTCAAATATGAAGTTTAAAAAAATGTATAAAAATTTTTTTCTTGTTTTCTGCTTTAACGAATGAAACAGATACATAACATCTGTGCTACTCTCTTCCCACATAAAGATGCAGCAAATCCTGCAAGTGCTGCTCAAAATTCAAACCACGGGCAGCAAGGAAAGCAGAGCACCCACACAGGCCTGATTCTCATTCCACAAAAGGTTGGCAGGGCTGAATTTCACTGTATTTTAGAGTAAATGAGCAGAGCCTGTGCAGAGCTTCCACCTTCCACAGCAGGATCACTGCAAAATTACAGAGTTTGGCATTTTTGTATCAGATTTAAATAAATCACACAAGCCTTTAAAAGAACCTGTTTGTGCTTTAGGATCCAACCCTTCCTGCCATGGCATCTCCACTTGAGAGATTTGCTTTATATTTAGGCTCTAAATCTGCCTAATTACCCTTCAGGGAGGAGATCCAGGAGTTGATTTCTAATTTTTGCATATGCCAGGAGGGTTTTGCCAAACCTTGGTTACAGCCAGTGGGAAGTCCTAGGCTTTAGTATGGAACCCCAGTCTCTGGTTCCATGGTGCAACTTTTATAAACATGATTTTAGCTGTGGGCTTGATTTAAGTTCTGCTTGTTGATGGCTATACCTTCCTGTGCAGAAAATGCCCACTGGGCTTGGTCTGTAATCTGAATGTAGATCAGTATTGGGCAGCAATCTCTGCCTTAACATTTATTAAAATAGATGATTTCTTTAAAAGAAATTTGTTTCCATTTTTCTTCAGGAAAAAATTCCATCCAAACAAGACTTTACCTCAAGTTTCAGCTCTGAATTCTGAATTATTTCCTTCATAGAAAATTAAATATGGAAATATTTAAAAGCTCTTCATACAAGACAGATTAAATGAAATCTTTGAGATGATCTCTCAATGGGCTGTGAGAGCCACTGGAATTGAGCTTGCTGAGTGCCACACGTTGGTGTGACACAATTTGCAGATGCTGGTGGCCTCGTGCCAGCCCACAGCAAAGCCCAGGGTGACACCTCAACCTGTAAATAAATGACAATTCCTGTCCTCGTGCCACCCCCAGCCAATGCTGAATGCCCAACACTGTCCCTACACATCTGAAACTGCAATGATTCTTTAATTACAAGGGGAATGGGAAAGGTTTTCTTGCTGTGTAAATGAAGCCCAAATTCTGAAGGCTGTGGCCCCTGCAAGAATGGAAGCAGAGCACAAATCCAGCTTTAAGGGTGCTGTGCTCTGCTCTTGCATGAAGACATTTCTTAAAAACCAACCAACCAATCAACCAGTCAAAAAAATAACCCAAAAAATCCTTCTGAGATCTGTATGATGGACAAATACCTCTGAGATAATTTGTGATTGATTGGTGAGGTTTGAACTGCTGCTAGAAAATTTGGAGTCGTGACTCTGTATTTTCTCCTGTCTCACCATACAAGTGGGTCACTTGAGGCCACTGTTGCTGGGGTTCATGTAGTAAAAAGTTCCAAGTGATTCCATTAAATATTCACGTCTAAAAACCTCTGACAAGACAGTTCTCATCAGAACAAAAAAAAAAAAAAAGAACTCCAGGAGGTCTCCTTTTGCTGGAGTTTGGTTTGGTGTGTTGTTTCCCCAATGCTCTCTAAACTTAAAAATTAGAATATTTTTAAGATTTTTAAAGGGACCTGCAGTTCCTGACTGCTTCCACTTGGGAAGAGCATGAGCTCCATATGAGAATGAGAGGAGGAGCAAGTAAAAAGGAATATTAAATGTGTGTCTTTCTTGGAAAATCTGAAACAGTGCTCTTTTGCAGGGGTTACCTATTGCTAACACAAACATCTGAGAACCAGGAATACACAGAGTGGGATAAAGACTTGGTTACTTTGTGTACAGTAAGATATTCTCACCCTCCACCTAACCAAAAAATCTAGTGGTAAAAGCTTTAATCACATACTCAATTTTAAGCACTAAATAATTTTTGGTGTTACTAATTCTGAGCTTCAAAAGGAAAAACAGATGCTCCACTGCCCCAAGGTTCTGGGTTTTTCCCCCTCCAGATAAAGCATAGAAAGAAACACATATAAAAGACAAATATACCAAAGGTCCTACCTGAACCCACCCTTAACTCTGCAGTGGCAGAGCTTTCAAATGATAGAAATTTGTGAAAATCTGTGTTTGAGAAGATCTGAGACCACCTTGCTTAACTTTCCCATATTTTCATTTTCTGTAGCTTAAAGGTTTGCATGTTAAACAGGTGCACATATTTGCTGTGCATTTAAACTGATTTCCTAATTTTATCAGAATATACAAAATGCCAGGTTTAAATCTGCAGGAATTTTTGCTCTATTTATTTAAAGCTTCAACATCTTTCAAAATAGGTACGGGACTCCCAGACCTCACTGTTACCCATCAGTGGTGAAATCCAGAAACTTTTAATTTGTTATTGGTAAAAACACCCTGATGGCTCACTAGGGAAACTTTAGTATTGTATTAAATATTCCCTGCTTTTAATTAAGGATTTCCACACCTCTGAATGGGCCATATTTGTAAATAGCTGCTAATTACAGGCAATAACTTGCTAAGCTGTTTCATAAACCACTGTAGAAGTGGATGCATTCCACAGGCAGATTTCTCTTTAAGCAAGCACAGAGCTCTGAACCAAGCATTAAGTTGTCCAAAAATACTAGAAAAACATTCAGTTAAAAAAAAAATCCTAAATATTACTATAAACCTGCAGGAGACAACTCATAGATTGGTAAGGTGTCACAATGAACTTTATATTAAAAAGCAACACAATTAGTAAAGAGCTTCATAAATGCTCTGTTAAATTAGACTAGCACATCAATGGAGCATCATGTGATCCCTATATCTTAATTAAGTACAGAATTTCTCCAATTTGGGCACCCAACATGACACTGAAATATCCCAATTGTTGCAACATCCTGACCAAGTTTCAAGAACTAGACCCTGTTTTCCTTCCTATACTCTCCAGGTTTTCACTTGATATTCCCCATAATATATTTACATATATTTTTAACAATCCTGAAGATTGGGAACGGCTTCAAAATCAGAAATACAGTTATCCCATTATTCCCTTCGACCCCATAGGAAGAAGAAAATGGGTTTGGGCCATTCTGAGCAGCTCAGAGGAGAGCAGCCAGTCCTGTGTGCCCACACACATTTCAAGCACAGAGCTGAAAAGCAGCCCCAGGTGAGCATTTTGCAACTGGGCTTTCCTCAAAAAATGCCATGCTCATTTCTATGAAATTTGGATTAGGAAAAGTTTCCCAGGCTCTTGAATATGAGCAACCCACTGTAAATACCCCATTTAAAAATAAAAACCATGAGGGTTTTCCCTGATGGGTTTTTTTCACTGCCATTCATAAATTTGTGTCTTTGTATGAATAAATCAAAACTTTCCCTAAGTGTTATAATTTATGATTTACTACCAGCAGACATTCTGCTGTGATAATAAAGCACCAAGTCCAGAA
>JAOTQP010000619.1:2658473-2702235 GCA_026413545.1 Cichladusa arquata
CTTCTAAGAAATTTGTTAACACACTAGTTTTGTTGTTCCAACACTGTCCTTTAACTTGTCTAGATCCCTCCTGCTTCAATGCTTACCTGCCAGTGAATTTAGAGATAATAAATCTACATCTAAATAAGGCAGAGATAATACATCTAAATAAGAGATAATAAATTTAATCTAAATGAGATAGAGAGAATAAATTTAAATAAGAGATAATAAATCTACAACTAAATAAGAGAGAGATAATAAACTTAAATAGGTATTTCATCTTTCATGTAAAGTTTAAGCCTGGCATCATAAACTAGATTCCCTGTTTCTTGTTCCTTCCTTTCCATGTCTTTCCTGGAAAAGTTACAGAGTTCTTCCTGGTGGAATGATCTGATATCTGAAAAGCTCTAGAATCATTAAAAATCATTAAAAATAGACAATGAAGAGTATTAAATATACCCAATGCGACTGAGAAAACCTGACAGAGGGCCCCCAAATAACATCAAAATCTCCTCACAATTAAAATAAATTCCTGTCCTCACTGTGAGTTAGCAAAGAGAGGAAGAGAAAGCAACTCCTGGGGAGTCCGATGCCTTTCTTCTAACTTTGTTAAACAAAAAATGGGGAGATGTTGTATTGCACTGTTACGACTCTGTGTTGTTATCGTTTTATATTGCACTGGGGACAATGGTTTGTTCTGTACTCCCCTGAGGTTGTGTGAAGTTGGTTCAGCCCTCCTTAGCCCCTCCCCTCTGGTGTAATCCCATTGGCTCAGCTCATTTCCCCGCCCCTCGCCCGAGGTTTGAAATTCCCGCCACTCCTTTGCTCTCCCTCATTTTCCCCCGGAACCCTTCAGGGATGGACGCTTGGATCATCCCGGGAGAAGGATTCTCCTTGACCTTTTCCCTCCATCTCTGACCCAGAGCCAGCAGAGGCAGGTTGGAGAGTGGGGGGAGGATCACAGCATCTACTGTACACAGAGTAATCATGTCACGGGTTTTGGGGCTGGCTAGAGTGGGAGCAGGGCAGAGGAGCTGGGTCTGCAGCGACTCTGGCTAAGTTGGCATCTCTGAGGGTCGGGTGCAGTAAGAATTCACACTCACGCCCAGCCGCAGCAGCAGAGGTGCTGGTAGGAGAGGAAAGAGCATTGGATAACGATACGTGACTAGGGCTAGAAATATTGGTTACATCCTGGGTCTGGCTTGTGACGGAGGACTGTCTCCTGAGAGCCCCCTGAAAGGAAGTGCCACTCTTGAAAGTATTGACTACTTCGATCTGTAACGGAGGAAAGAACGAGACAAGTTGCTTAAAGTATGGATACAGTTGCATAACTGACAGGAATAATCATGAAAAACAACAAATCAACCGTGCACACGCTTCTACTTCACTTGGAATCAAGGTGTTCCTTCTCAATGATTTTAGAAATTATTCGAATTTTCTGTCTGGATAAAATGAGACAGCTCCGTAGGAGGCAGTGGAGCTGCATCGCTTTAAACAGTAGAAAATTTGAAATAACAGGTTTATCAAAGTTTAAACCACTTTATTTAGAGGTAAACAAAATCAGCTGGAATACGTGATACAACTAATCTCCACTCTTTTTTTTCCTACTGAGATTAAAATTATGCTGTTATGTCTCTCCAGGGGGAGAAAAATTCAGTCACTCAGTTGGAATCTGGGGAAGGGTGATGGGGATGACACTCAACCAAAACAGAAAAACTTTAAAATTCAATATATGACTCCATTTTGTCTACAAATCTGGGTTGTCAGTAGTTTGATAAAGTAATTCTTTCAATATTTTAGCTGGCTTTTTCTGTAATGAAAGTTTGCATAAATTTAGCGTAGTGGTAAAGAATGTTGGGGTTTTATAGCTGGAGATTTAAAAAAATTAATACTCTATACAGAGCACTTAAAATCACTTGGAAAATGAGGTGGAACTGGATTGACTATTGCAGCAAATAACATGACAATTTTCTACTTGTTTTCATATGCCTGCTGTATTCCCTGTTTGACAGATCTATCTTCCTTTTACTCCCCACCACAGCGGATGAGTTAAAAACAGAGCTGAGTATTCCGAGACATCCTTTGGCACCGGTATAAACTCATTTAAAACAGGCTTTGGGTACAGAAGGAAAGCCAGGGATTGGCAGGAGTAAATCCCACAGAACCCTACACCCCAAAATGTCCTCTCTGTTGCATCAGTGCAACCCCAACAGACAAAGCAGCAGAATATCTACGGGAGGAATTCAACCAACTACTTGTTTGAAGTAACCCACTGTTACCAGATCATTGCAACCCACATTTCTGGAGATTCCCAGCCTAGAAAAAGGTAAATTGGTGGCATTTTTATCAATTTAAACAACACAAATCTTGGTGCAGACCCTCCTAAATTTTCCAAGTGGGAAGCACTAGAATAAATTTAAGATTTTCTGCTGTGGTCAGACTTGGGAATAAACTAATTTGTAGGGCTGCATCTTTAATAATATGGATGTTTTCCCTCCCTTAATCTTGTCTTTGGCCATCATTGTTTATTTTCCTGCATGTTTTTATGGGAATAATCAACCACAGCCAGCTGGAAAAACGATCTCAGGTTACTGCTGTGCAATTACCAGAGTGAATTTTCCTCCACAGAGCCCAAGGGGCTGATTTGTTCTGTCTGAGCCCTGGTACCATTTCACTGCACACCCAGGGCTGGGCAGTGCTCAGCAGTCCCCACAGCATGTGAGAGCTTTGGTTTTGGCAGCAGAATTACATGTCCAGTGCAAATCTCACATAATCAAAGGACAATGTGAGGTGAGTTTGCACATGGGATAAGGGATGAGGGGATCCTCAGCTCAGGGTCATGGAAAAACGACATGGCTCAAAACACTGGGGACGTGGCACATTAAATACTCACCTGAAAGGCTCTACAAAAGTAGAATTAAATACAGATCTTGGGCTGCCAGGGTGTTACCCAGGTGGCAGAGCACTCTTCAAAAGAGACCATTCAAAAAAGACTTGAAAGACTCTCATTGAGGGCATGAAGTGTGTATTTCTGTGATAAACCCTGAGCCAAAGGGCCTTTCTAGATGTGCAGATGCCTTCCTAACAAACTGAAAGCCTTTGGCACAAGAGTGGAAAGATGAGGGAAGATCTTTAATGGTTTCTTCAGAGAAGAAGAATTACAGCCATGCAATTTGTTTTTCTCCTGAAGAAAGGAACTCCAGCTCTTCATGGATATAATTCCTGGTGGGAGGATGACAACCTCCCCAGAATCCTAAAAGCTGAACATACAGGGCTGTGCTCTGCCTGAAGCCAAGAAAGAAGAGAAGAACTTGGCCCAAAAGTTATCTTCTCCAAGCAGAAAATAACAAAGAAGAAAAGAGCTCATGGAAAGAAATAGTGCGTTTTGAATTCAGATGGAACCTTTTCATGACAAAGGAATGCATCTATTTAGAACAATTCAAGCTGCTAAGGATGAGAAAGGAAACAAAAGTTCGTAAGTTTTCCAACACAATATAGGATGCAATCATGCTTTGATTATAGACCTTCAGGTAGAGAAAAAATATTGTCCTACATTTGAAGCTTATCCCTAAGGTTGACATTTCTCACACTTGTCTCATTTTTCTCTCGGTTCCCTACTCTAGAAGATCCAATTTTTTAGGTGTGCACAGCTAATAAAAATATCAGTGATTAGCAATTAAAAAAAAAAAAAATTAAAAATCTGATAGTATCAGAATAGTTCTGGCAAAACAGATTTTTTCCCTGATTTTTAACACAGAACAGATTTTTAGAAGCATTTCTGTTGTCATTGATGTAAGACCCAGGTATCATTCCCCTAATGTCCAAGCAGGATATAAATCTAAAAAGAAAAAAAAAAAAAAGAAAAAAAAAAAGCCACCTTTCTGTATGAAATAAACCAGTTTCCATTCCATTTACATGATGTTTTCTGTATTAAAAGCTCCATGGAAGCCATAAAATGAGATGCTAGCTTTTTACTCAACTTCAGAACTTCTTGACAGCAATGACTTTCACTGCTGGAAGATTTGAATTGTTCAGGAGAAGATCACTTGAAGGTTCAAGAGCAAAGTTTTCATGTTTTCTACAAGAAAAATGAAGGGTGAAAAATGCAGTCCAGCACCTCTGTGTGGTTTTTAGCATCTGAAGAGGAACAGTCTTCAAGTAGCAGTTACCCTCTCACCTGTTTTTTTATTTTTTCAGCTTTTCCTTTTATTCTCAGAACACTTCAGGCAGTTGTTTCCCACCTGATGCAGATAAAGCAAACTGAATTTCAGGGTGAATGAAGCAGAAGAGGAAAGAATCAGGCTGGGGGTGCAAAATCCTGACAAACTTGAGAAGTTTCTGAATCTCCTCACTTCAGAACGTTTCCATTCTCAAATGAGGGCGCTAGAGAAACTTTCAATATACAAAAGAGGTGAGATGCATATTTTTTCTGGTTTTCCCTCAGATTATGCAGTTTTGCCTGAAGGTGAACTTGGTGAACTTCCCAAGGCTGTTAAGCCTTCCAAGAGGGTGTGATCAGTCTTGTCTTCCTTCAGAATGAAGAATTTGTGAGAACAGCAACAAAAACTTGGAAAAAATTGCAGAACACTGTTGGAAAGTCCTGTTTCTATGCAATTTCAGACCTCTTTCAGATCCTCCTCAAACCTGCATATCTAAGATAAGCCATTTGTGAAACTTCACCCCTCAGTGCCCATCTGAGAGAGCTTGGCAGGAAGGAAACACTTCCATTCAGAGATTCCCTGTTGCATATTTATCAGACAACAAAATATCTAAATGAACAAAGGGAGGCCAAAAACAGCATCAGAAGTTGATAGCCAGTCTCTGGCTTAGCTATGTGCATTTTTCATACACCCTCCTTTCAAATAAGTTTATGCACGTCTTCACAGAAACAGAAAAATCCTGATGGAAATTCCTCCTCTGAGAGAGGGTGTAGATAGAAAATCTCTTTGACACTGCAAAGTTTTGTCAGTTTGGATGGGTTTAGATGGGAGCACTCTAAGGAAGATGTGTTGGTTATCTGCAAACAACACCCAGCCTGTTGGAGGTTCTCTGTTTCAGCAGTGAAGCTTTGCTAGCAGCTGTGGCCATCTGTCCAATAGTGAATGAAGAGAAACTAAGGGCAAATAATCCAGTTTACAGCACAAGTGTGGAAACTGGTGGTGTTGGGATTGAATGACCAATCTGGTCCTGAACCCAGAGTTTCATCCTAGTCTGCCATCCTCAGAGATATAAAATGAGGGGATGATGTTCTACCTTCTTATTCCACATCTCCAGGAGTGCATTAGACAGCAGAGGATTCCTGCAAATCCTCCCAGGGATGCTAAAGACATCCCAGTCTTCTTCCAGGAGCTCTTCTTTTGCTGACCTCCTGAGAAATGTGTTACAGGGGAATGAATCCTCCTGGATAGACCCCAAAGCAGGGATTAAATTTGACCCAAGTCCATCACTCTCCACTGCACACCTGGGCATTGATTTGGAATCTGTTGGCCCATTTTCTTTTTTTTTTTTTTGTTTTTGTTTTTCCTTCATTATCATTCCACAGATGTGAAATGGATGAAAAAAAAAAAAAAAAGTCATTGAGTAAATAAAACAAGAAGAAAAATCACGGTGGTCTCTTGGCAGAAAGGAGGGAAACATCCTACATGAGGTGCTTCTACAACTAAGAGCAGAAAGGAAACCAAGATGGATGTTAGCAAAGAGATATAATTATTGTTCATTTGGGTTTAAGCAGTGTAAAAGAATCATTTCTCTGTGAATTAAGTGGACAAAGAGATGCAGAACTAAAAGCTACCTCTCAGACTAGAAAGAGAACTGCGAGGATGTAATTTGCTTTGTGTTGCTTGAAGCTGTTTACACTCACCCCAACCAGAAAGACATCCTGACAGAAGTGCCAACAGGCAACACTCCTCCTACAGCCACCAGGGAGAGAAGAATGCACATTTAGAGGTCGTCTTGCCCTGAAGGTCACTAGTACCTGGGCACCTGTTTTTGATCTGAAATTTGAATTTTCTCTAGTGATGAGTGCTCTTGACTCAAGGGAGTCAAGACACACAAGCTCGAAGCTGAAGATCCGTATTTAATCACTTACCACAGAGCCCTGGGAACTCCCCAGCTCTTCATCTCTCTACCAGCAGTTTCCACCCTCTTTATTTATGCTCTGCAGATGCAGCCAAGAGACCTCACTGCCCTAATTTGACTTCATTCCATCATTTTTTTTCTAAATTCATGGCTGCATCTCCACCCCCTCGAAAAAAAAGGTACCAATTTGCAGATGTGAAAAAGCAGAATGTGTTGTTTATCTTGGATGAAGGCAAAACCCCCAAATCTTCTGAGACAAAAATGTTCTTTAGAAGATTCTTTCAAGAAAAAAAGATCTTTTTCTTAATTATTCACCTCTTTTTCTTGTCAGGCTCATGTAAAACACGCACATCTGATGTGGTGAGATCTGTTCTCTGCTGCAAGCTGGCAGAAATACTTGATCTTAGAAAGATCAAGCAGAGCACACCTGAGTGCAATGAAACACTTCACTGCGATGGAAAAGGCAAAATACTTCACATGATTTTCTTCAGCACTCCAGGATAAATTTCACAGCTCCTTAACCTGCACTATATTTAGCACCACGATTCAGTGCAAAGGTCTGGTATATTAAAAAATGCCGTGGATTTTTGTGTTTGGCAAAAGCTGGGGGGAGATATTGCTCAGGAATCGTTCCTAATAGCCAACTCTTACACCTCAATATTTAATGGCTGCTTAATTCCTACTAAAATCCAGAACCACATTTTTCATTACCTAATAGGAAAGAAAATCAATCCCTTTTAATGTTGATTGATGTGTGGCAGTGCCAGAACTGAACAGATTTATTTTTTTAATCACATTGTACGTCATACTTCAGACTCAATTTCAATTATTCTGTTAGTGCAGCAATGGCAGCAACAATGTTTTTTGTTTGTTTTTTTTTTTTAGCAAATCAAACAATACATTTTAGAAAGCTTTCAGAACACTCTGCGAGCTGACGTTGGCCAAGCAGCACAATCTTATGAGCTGTCATCACTCTAGGAGAAAAAGAACATCCAGTCACGGCATTCTCAAATCACAGATTCCTGCTTTTGCATTTTAGCATTTTATAGCTTTTCAGTTTATCTCTTCTGCTGCACACACCCCCTTTGCTCAGTTCCCCTAGTTTGTTTTTCATCTTTTTCCTTCAAGAACAATTAACCAGTGCCATCCTCCACACCACAAACACTCTGTGGTTCTCCTGTCAACGCTCTCTTGCCTTGATCTCACATGAATAATTTCTTTGGGTGTTTTTAGACCTTGTGGGTATTTATTTTTAGCATACCTGGGTTTGGATTCTGTTGAGCCCTCGGAACCAGAGGATCTGTCCACGTCGGAGTTCTCTCTCTGCATGATCTATTTCTTCAACATCTTCATTGAGTTCTTCCTCAGGGACCTCCTCCTTCTCAGTGAGCCTCCCTGCCTCCTTTAAAAACTTTAGCCTACTTGTTGGGATGGTTGCAATGACCTAAAATTATAAAAAAATACTGAAAACATAAGCTTCATTCAAGAGCAACAGTATAACAATCTGCTAATCACAAAAGAGCAATCATATTTTAGTCAGATCTATACAGTGAGCTGAACCTGGCCCGAACAGCACTTTGCATTTGGACAGTTCCATTTTAGTCCCAAAAATTTTTAATTTACTGTGTAAACAATTAGCACCACTAAACCACAGTGTGGAGCAGGTTCAAGGCTGGGAAAAGTCTTATGAATAAAACAAATAGAAGATAAAACAAGATGGAAATATTTTAATGTAATTATGTAAAGAAAACCAGATTGATAGCTCTGCAATTAGAGTTTGGGTATTTGTAATGACCTATGGTAATGGAAAGTGAAAATTTATTGTATCTCATGCTGATAAATCTTTTCACACTCCCTTGGTTCGTGGATTCAGCTTCCCTTTGTTCCAGCAGCTGGAATGCTTTTCTGGCATTTATCAAAACTGAGTTTTCTGAGAGGTGTGGATCTGGTTGTCAGATTTCTCATAGGGCTCTCTCTCACTCTGTGCCCTTACTACAATAAATTCTGATTAACTTAACCCCTCTTCTTATTCTTTTTGCCCACCCAAGTGGTCCTTGGAAGCAATTATTAGAGGAGAATAATCTTTAATTATTGCAGATACTGTAGCTGGACAATTACTTTAAATCCATTTCAGTGTTACCCTGTTGTGCACAGTGATTTTCCCTTTGTTCTGATTCCTTGCATAAAACCAGGAGCAAATCATGGCAATTTAAACAAGACATGACCTGGAACATACTGAATGCTTCAAGTAAATCTCCTACAAAGCAAATTATTATACCCACTTAGCAAAAAACTGCTGCAATTTTCTTTTTTGACTTCATTTCAGCAATGAGCAACCACACCTGTGAAGCTCAGATGTGTGA
Organism: Cichladusa arquata; assembly: GCA_026413545.1. Taxonomy (NCBI): domain Eukaryota; kingdom Metazoa; phylum Chordata; class Aves; order Passeriformes; family Muscicapidae; genus Cichladusa; species Cichladusa arquata. The sequence continues at coordinate 2,666,894 of JAOTQP010000619.1, forward strand.
AAAATGAAGAGTGAACCAAAACAGCTGCAGGAAAATTGGTGAGGAGAGACTTTTTTTTTTTTTTTTTGAAAACTGGAATGGATGCAGTGAAGACACACAGAAAGATTCTGGGTATTTTCAGGGTGAAAGCAAACCTTTGAGTTTGCTGAGGGTCTCCTTGAGCTTCATGATCCAGTTTTATTACAATGTTTTTAAAGAGAGATTGAAAAAAAAAATACAGTTTCTACACTATTATAAAACCTTTAAAAAGGGGGATTGAAGAACAAGATCAAACCTGGAAAATGAATGGTGTGACATGAGCAGAGACAGAAGAGGAGAGAAAAAGAAAGGGTGAATTCCCATCAATTAAATACTTACTGGAAGTACTTCAGCCTCCCTGTTTTCAAACTACAATTCCAGCACTCTACAGAGAGAAACTACTGGAAACTATGGGATCTGATGAAAGTGATGGTGATAAAGGATTTTTAAGCCAATATTAATAAAAATAACTGTATTGGTTCAGGACTGTGTGTGACAGAATGTTCCTCTCTTGCAGCACCTCAGCCAAGCTGACGAGACTCTGCTCTAATTATTTTCTTAGGTATTTCCATGGCTTTTTTGATTATTCATTTATTTTCTGTGTCTGCCAACACCCACCCAAGTTCAGGACACTCCATAACGCAGATTAAAGAGCTAAATATTATTCCTAGAAAAATGATCACAGTTTTAATAAGTGATCAGTAATTCTGGGAATGGGATATGAAAGACCTTAGAAAGGTTTGGATTTCAGAGGAGATGGGAGCTGCTAGAAAACTGTCCCTCAAAGTACCTCAAAGTGACTTCCTGGAAACTGCTCCTTACATTCCTTTCAGAAGTGCCTGCTCTGACACCAAAACCTGGAACTCTTGATTGCTTTCCATGGCTCACAAGAACAGTGGGTTCAGGATGTGGATTAAAAAAAAAATTAAGAATAACAGATTTGTTTTGTGCTGAATTAGAATGAGTCACAGCAGCAGAGAAAAGGCTGAGACAGAAGAGAAGCATCACTGCTAAAGGAAAATAATTCTCTCTCCCTGAAGATCTCCATGAAGAAAAGCCTTTACAGACTGTAAATCATATAAATATGGAAATAATTGATCAGCTTTAGAGTCCTTTTTTATCTTCTGGTCACTAAATATTGACCACAAGACAGAATTTTTTTCCCCTCTCTGTATTTGCTTTCTTCTCAGTGGTAAAACTGTAGAGGTGTTCCAATACCAGTTTTAATTTAATGTCTAAGGTCTCACAATAAATATGGGGCAAATAAAGCAAAAAAACATGTTGCTATTAGTATTAGTTCTTGATGGTTATGTAGAAGCCACAGTTAGTAAAATTTAGAAGCCAAAAAATTGGTCAAAGGCTGTGGGAAATTTTCACAGCTGAATGAAACACTTTGGATTCTTCTCCCTCTCCCTGCTTGACTTCCCCTTTCTCCAAAAGTTGGTATATTTTCCCAACAGTTGGAAAAATACCCAAAAAATAATTTCTTTCTGAGATTATCAAACTGATTTTAGGCCTTCCTCCTGGCAAGGCCTTAAATCAAATCCCAACCTCAAGTAATAATTACAGCAGAATCCTCTAATCGTGGTGGTTTTCAGCCAGAGATGCATTAAAAGCTGTTCTGCTTCTGAGCTTATTTCTAAGGAAAAATGAGATCAAACTGTCAAAAAAAGCTATTTTTTCCCCCAGAAGAGAACAAATAATCAGATTTGAAAGCAAGCATTTATTCACTGCAGTTCCAGCAGAAGTCAATTGCAGTGGGCAATTTCTTGACTCTTCATGAAGGCAAAATGTGGATCTACAAATCTCTTTACATCTTAGAGAAAAAAACGTAACTTCACATTTTTCTTTACTGCACCAGGTGGCAACAACTTAAATGTCCTGTCAATGCATTTAGAGGTGAAAAAATAACATTATCTTTGCAACCTGTGTTTGCACATAAAAGGATAATAGAATGTATATAGAATATATGTATATGAATAATGTAGAATGTTAACAATACTGATTGTGTCTGTATAGCACTTCCAGAGAGTTAATCTCAACTTATCTAATATAATCTCACTGGCATTTGTTTCTTCATCAATATGTAATTAATTATAATATATAATTATCCATTAGCCAATGATGACAGAGGATGTAGCAGAAATTGAAAAAGACTTGTTGTTTTCTACAACTATTAAAGGCAAAAAAAAAAAAAATTTTTCACTCCCTTTTCCATCCATCACACACAGAATTAGGTGGATGAAGAATCACTGCAGGAATATTTTAAAGGCACTGGAATTCTCCCTATGACAGTAGCCAGAATGGCAATTTCAGCAAGGGAATGAGTTGGTTGGCCTAGAACTGGAACTTCATTTCAGCTCCAAAACTTTGCCACATCCTAAAGGAGGAATTCTGTCCCAGGGAAGGTCACAGTGCATTTGCCTTTGCTGCAATTTTTTGTGACTAAAGGACTGAAATTGTGACTTAACATCTTTCACAAAAAAACCTATCTGAAGATGGCCCTGGTGATAGCACACCCTGCTAGAAAGGAAAGATAATGAAAATTAGCAAAAAACCCCAAAGGAACAGAGGGATAAATTATCCTTACTAATAAATCTCTCCTTGAAGCTCTCAGAGAGCACAAGGAAATAACAGGAATATTAACAGGAATATTAACAGTATCACACCTTTGAATGTGCAGCTTCCTGAATGCTTACCTGACCCCAGACCAGCTCTCCTAATCCAATAAATACACACCACATCCACTGGTCCAGCTGCAGGGGAGAACAGCTGAATGGCTTTCCTCCAAACTGGACAATTACTATCTACAAAGAGAAGCAGGGAGGAAAAGGGATCAATTTTTCAGGGGGAAAAGGCAACAAACCTAAACAAACACAGCCAGACAAAAAAAAAAAAAAAAAAAAAAAAAAAAAAAAGTGCAGAATTTTGGTCCCCAAAAAAACCCCATCAAACCCCACAAACTTCTGCATCCCCAATTAAACATGAGAAAAAGCCCTACCAGTTCAGACTAAGTTCCTCAGCCTCATGTTTAACAGTGGTCAGATATGAATAGTCAGGAAGAAGGAGAACAGGACAGTCCCCATGTGCTCTCCCAGCTCCTGAGCATTCTAGGCTGGGGATTTATTGACCCTGATCCAGTTTATTTTGGAATGCCCATTGCAAGAGAGACTTTTCCCTCTGAGTAACATTTTATTGTGTATTTACAGATGTGCATCATAGAGAGACAGAGGGCACAGAAAACTCCAGATTTGTTAGATGAAGGGGGTGGGAGAACCCCACACCTTCAGCAGGATAACAACACACAGAGCCTGAGCACAATGAGAAGGTTTTGCTAACTGAAAATCAGATAGTATTGATATTTCTTGTTAATATTGCTGCTGCAAAATCAGGGACTCTGAAATCACATCCAGAGATTTAAATTGCCCAAGTTTTAAACTCATGATTTTGAATTAGCAGTTAAAGGACATCACTGTGAAGTTCTGCTCAATCACTGCTGCCCTTCTTCCAATACTGAGTTTATTGAAGAGTTTCCCTTTTCAAATCACTGTAGCCCAAGTTCAAACTGCTCTTCCCTCCTCCCAAGAGAAAAGTGCCAATAGTGAGCTGCCACTGCAGAGCCAAGCAATAATGACAAGATAAAAATAGACTTCTAAATGATAATATCAAATAGTATCAAGTACAGGATGGATGCCAGAAAAAACAAATGGATGCAGGAGCAGAAGGAGGAATTCTTGCAGAAGAAAAATTTGGGAAAAATGTCTTATTGTGATTATGTTCACTTGTGATGGGACAGCAAACTCAGGAGAGGAACATGAGGAATCACAATCCAGGGGCATTATTGCTGGGAATACTGAGCAGCATTGGGCAGTGGCATTGAACAGAACTGTTCAGCATCAGCGATTTGAAGGTAAATTTGTCTTTTCAGGGGGTAATAAATAATTGTAAAATGCTTTGTTGGTATGCTATTAAACAATTTCTTCTTTAAAAACTAGTTGCAATATCAATGATGGCTGTTATTACTGCACATGCTAAGATTAATTTAAGAATTAACCCAGTTATAAGGATCAAAATTTCTGCTTTATTAGTATGGCTACATAACATTTTCCATTATTAACACTTGTATTGATTGAGAAAATACATGAAACCAGGTGGTTTACTATTAAATGGGTCTCCTGCAGCACTTAGATTTAAAATTTATTTTAAAAAAGAAAACACAGAGAAGAAAAGCCCCAAACAACATAGGGTGGATTTCTGATGAACAGTAACTACTTTGATGCCTTAAGTTTTAGCTTTCATATTTTCCAGACTCTGTACTGCATTAGCATGTGACTCTGAACTTCGTATAAAGTGTTAGCAACTTCTCTTCACAGTTTAGTCAGACAAAAATCCTTTTCCAGCCCCAGAACCAAGGACACTGCTGCAGGTTCAGCCTCAAAAAGTGCAAACAGCAGAGAAATCTGGGAGGATGGGACTGCAGCACCTGGAGCTGGAATTGGACAATGAACCCCAAGATGGAAATGGACCAAAACTTACAAAAGTGTGAGAACTCCTGACCCAGGGTCCATCTTGGGCTTATTTGGGTGTAGCCACGTTTGGGTTCTTGCACTGCCCAAGGTGCATCCCTTGAAGGGCTTTTAATAAATCCCTGCTCTATTCCTTTAACTCTGCCCAGCCTCTGCCCTAGGGAGCCTCTCCAGGATCAGATTCCTGCCCAGAGCATTACCTGAATGGCGAATGTACCCAGGACAATAGTGCAAAAAATGGGATTTCTGAAGATGCCGTCGAAGACGTTCCTCTCGCCGTGGATTTTGCGGGCGTTGATCTCGTTGAAGAGCTGCATCATGACAAAGGTGTTGAAGATGATGGTGTAGTGCTCAGAAGGAGGAGAGTGAAGCGGGGCGTTCCTCCCACTGTCAATCTTAAACATTTTCTCACCTAGGTGTAAGACAAAAAGTTAAATTTTCCTCTAGAATGAATCAAACCAGTTTATATTCCCCTTGTTTTCTTTAGCCTGTTGCCTTCTGTGCTCTGCTTTAACACATTTCTAGATAAAATTTTTCTTGCACCAATGAGCAAAACACATCTCAAGTGAGCAAGAAGCTTTTCAAATGCTGACTCCTATCTAACAACTCTACACCTACACTGTCAGTCCTACTCTTATCTACCCAAGCAGGAGTTACTGCAAGCACTCAATTCTTTCAGGTGTAACAAAATCTTAAGGTCATTGCCAGTGTGTTTGAATTTTCTACAGTGGTTGGAAGCCATCCCTCTTCATCAGGATTTACCCATTTACTAATCCAGTAACTTCTGCCAAGCGTTGAAAGATATCAACGACAAAAACCACAAACATTCGTGGTTTTAAATAGATTTGGGGTTGATCAGCAGCAGGCACTGCTGTTTAGTTTGATAATTTGGCTTTCACTCATTGATCTGACCAATCAAAAAGCAAGATACAACCTATGATAAGTAACTGTAAAAATGTGGTGAGTTTTGAAAAATTAAAGATTTTTTTTTATTCCACAGTGACAGGACCAGCCAGTGAATTCTGGATTTCTGATGTCTCAAAGACATTTACTGTATGTTCAAACACAATGTATTTCTAAAACTAAAAAAAACAGATAAAAACTTGATTTGCTGGTCTCTGAAGAAACCTCCTAAAAAAGAAATTAAGTATTATTTGATCAAAATAGAAATAATTCTCATTAATTTGAAATTTTATTATTGAAGCACTGAGTTTTGCACATCATGTCACTGCAAAGCTGAGCCTTGTGGAGTTTAGAAAGCAAAATGATATTTCCAAGGCTTATCAGAAAATTGTCTGGGACGTGTGCTTCCAAGTATGTAGGAGTTTTCCAAAGACACACAGGAGCAATTAGAATAGAGGGCAAAAGCCTGGTTTGCTTTTCATCTGGGTCAATATAAAGGATTTAAACCATAAAACTCATCAAAAAGCCATTCTAACTCCCCATAGAGTTCACAGAAGTTCTTGTTCCAAGATTCATATCACATTAATTACCAGGAGTTTCTTCACCTGTTTTGGAGAACCTGAAATTCCAATTTCCTAATGCAGACAATCTCAAAATTCCCTGTAAATCTAACAATGTTAGAGACCACCTCTCTTCAGAAACCTGGCAATTCTTTTGGTTTAATTCCACTGTGAACAGATCATCACCCCCTCTGAGCATCCCAGCTAAGCCCAGATGGCCATAAAGTGGACAAGGCTTCACAATGGAGCTCAAAAACCTCCTAAAAGTCATAAATTTACATTTGCAGCTTATCTGAAAGCTTATTAGAAAGTCTGTATATAAGGGGAAAAAAAAAACCAACCTGAAAGACAACACATGTGATTTAACAGCGACTACAAAGTGACAAGAAGACAATGCCCAACTGAAAAAATCATCTCTCCTTTGAGAGGGTTCAGTTATTATTGTGGAGCAACAAAATCTATTATTAGCTCCCACTATTCCCTGCAGCAGGAAACATATCTCCTCCTTCCCTCCCCTCTCCAAAATGCAACCTATAAAAAGCATCTGTTGCCAGCAAGGCCTGAAGAAGAATCTAGTAATCCAATAAATTAGACTTCTTGCCCGCTTTTAATATCCATTCCAGAAATTAAATGTCAAAGCAGAGTGTTATTTGTATCACTTAATGCTGATTACTTACTTTCCATACCACTTAAAATCAACATTATTTCTGGACTGTGGATAACCCTTTGCTCTCAGTAAAATGGATTTTGATTTTTACTGTGGTTTGTTCTGTGGGTTTTTAAAATTTGTTTTTATGTCCCTCCTCACCACGACAAGTCTCACAATGAAATTTCAGTATAGAAGCAGCAGGGTGGATATTGCATTTGGGCTATGACAGTGGGAAAAGGATATAGCAACAAAGGTTCTTCATGCCATGAAGAAGCAAAAAGCCCTTTATTTAAAGAAACACTACACTTATATGGAGTAGTTCATGGTAGCAAGGATAGAATTGATTTCATTGGTGCAAGAGAGGTGACACCCTGGTAAATATGCTTTTGTGAAAACAATCACATCTCTCACGCACTCTGCAGGTGCATTATCATTGTTATAATTATTTTCTCTTACGTTTTCCTTGAGCAGCCTGAGAAAACCCAAGGCTGCTTTTTCCCTGGCTTTCACCAGTATCCCACAGGTGGATACTCATATTTCAACATAACCTCCTATGCTAGCATTGATATAAACTTTTGCCAAAGTTTACAGGTTTGCCAAAGCCCAAACCTGTATTCTATGAGGGGAAAAAATCTCAGTGAGGACTGAAGTGACAATATTTGGAAAGTGACACAACATGACACCTGCTCTGCTTCCATCCAGGACAACGAAAGCGACAAACGCACATTAATTCATCCTATTTAAAGCATTTTTGCCACTTTGGCCGCACAGCCCAGCTGCCTGTGAGCCCAGCAGCGAGCATGGGCAGGCCTCTCACCGACAAAGAGCAGGGTGAAGATGAGGGTGAGCTGGTAGACGGCGTGGCCCAGGATGTTCTTCATCATGGTGCGGGAGATGAGCGGCTTGTTGCGGCCGTAGGGTTTGCGCAGCAGCAGCGCCTCGGTCGGCGGCTCCGTGGCCAGCGCCAGCGAGGCGAACGTGTCCATGATCAGGTTCACCCACAGCATCTGCACGGCCTTCAGGGGGGAGTCCTGCGGGGGAAAAGCAGGATTTTGGGGTTTCCCAGGAAAAGCCGCGCTGGGGGTTCGTTTTTCCTCAGAAATGCCCGCACTGAGCTACTGGGAACCTTCTTCTGCTCCTTGTGCAGGACAGTGACCTGAGCAGAGAGAAATCATCTCCCTGCAGGCATTTAAGCAGCACCATTTGCCACCACAAAACTCACAGCAAGCATGACTAACTCTTTACAACACCTATTGCAATGCTCCCCTTTCCTTCATGCATCGTGCTTGAATTTTCAGCTGAATTTACATATAACTACAGAATCCAAGTTTCTCACCTGGAAGAAAAATTATATTGAAACAGATTAAAAAGTAACATTTCCTTTCTACTAAAACCTGTCTCTCTTTTTTTTTTTTTTTTTTTTTTTTTGTTTTTTTGAGACAGCTTGAAATTCTTGAAAATCTATGGAGCAATTACGGCGACATCTTGATACATTACACTTAAATAATCTCTTTAACAGTAGTGACATAATTTTAAAAAAAGCCTGATATTTTGATAGTAAAGATAATCGGAACCTTGTTAAACTATGTATCAAATGTGCAAGAGCAAGTCAACCAATTATTTTACTAGTCACATTTGGAACTATGGAAACGAAATGAGAAACCCCAGATATTGGTATTTGATGCAGGCTGTGGTTTCTGAAGCAGCTCTCCAGTCACTAGAAGGAGCTCTTTCCTCACACAACCCCATAAAATCTGTGGTCATAATACAGAGGACTTTAGGTCACATTTTAAAACCCCAAATTAATTAAATACAGCAAAGTTAGACAGATCTCAGGAGAATGTTGGACAACTCTTAGGAAGTTTTGATGTGTAACTCACTGGGACAGCTGTGAGGAGGGAGAGATGTTTCAAGGAGCCAGCAGAGGAAAAACAAAAAAACCCACCAAACTCCTGCATCTTTAGACTCTGTATAAAACAGGCAGCATTAGCAAGGTCTGCTTCCTGCTCCAAACTGACCATTTTTATGAGGGAAAAAAGAATTACCAAAGTAACAAGGCATCAACATGACAAATTCCATCATGAAATTGAGTTACTGTGCTGTGTGAAAGCTGGAAGAGGGAGCACAATTTTTATGTATTTCATTATCATGGTGCTGCAGCAGCGAAGCAAAAAAAAAAAAGAAAACAACGTAGAGGGCAGGATACAAACCAAAGTAAAGCCAACAAAACTCCCTGAGAACTCTGCCTGTTTCTTCAAAGGGTTAAATGTTCATTTTTAATGAAATACCATAAAAGAACAAGGGCCAACATGCATTCAGTGTCCCAAGGACTGATAGAAAACAAGGCTGAGTGCTTTGGTCTCTTGAGCATCTGGTTTAGATTCCAACTCTCCCTTGAGATAAAATATATTTCCCCTTAAAAACACATTTTTAGCACATTTACACGGATTTTGTTGCATTTCATTTATTTAAAAAAAAAAAAAAAACAAAACAAAAACACAACTTTTGGCTTATTCAAAGGGATGGAGAAAAGCAACCTCCTGTTTCTAAGTCTTGCAGGTTGGGTTCATGGTGGCAAGGAGGACAATTAGCATTAATAAATTCTTGACCTCTTGGTTATGGGTTGCAATAACTGTGCTTATCTAAAGAGCTCAGCTCACTCGTTTGAAATGCAGCTGCAGAAGCAGCAAATGTCTTTGTCTTTAGAAGTGGCTAAAAAACCACAAGTGATCAGGATGAACTTCATCCCAAATCGAGACCTCATTCATTTTTATTAACACTAGTGGCTCCAACAGAGAGAGCACTTGCAGTGAAAAGCAGTTTGTGGCTGGGGCTCACAGAGTAAAAACACAAGTAAAAAGGAAAACATATTTTCTGCTGAAGAATTTTCCTTGTCGTGTTTTTGCTTCTCTTTTTAATAAGTTTGAGCAACGTTCTCTGCTTTGATCTCTTACAATAACTCAATTTCCACTTCACGCGCTGAATTCTCTGTCAATAAAACCAAATTTCCCTGTTCCATTTAATAGATAGAGTCAGAGATTCAGCCATATTCCCAGCAGAATGGAAAAGGCAGGTTACTTCAGTCTCTAAATCACACAACTGTAATTGGCAGTCATCAGTTTTGGCAACAACGTGTTCCCACCATTTCACACTGCCAATCACCTTGGGTGGCTGTGGTGCCCCTAATAATTATCTATTATTGGCAGTGCTGCACTGCTCAGTCAAGTGTGAGAGCTCATTCGAGGCTGAAGCCAAAACATTAAATACACATTAGTCTGGGCAGGCAGTAGAATGAAATTTCCACTGCAGCTCTATCTGATTTCTGATTAGTTGGTGGAAACTGAGGAAAATACGTATCAGCTAAGGGGCTTGGGCTTCCACTGCAGATTTTAGTCACTTATGCAAGTGGGATGCAAATCAACCTCCTTTTCTCTGTGTTTTAGCCAGAGACCAGCCAGCTGACCAGCCAATAACTCTTAATTCCCTCTCTGAAAACTTTGGGGATGTGAACCACCCAAAATCACCACTTATTCATCAAATTCCTTTCACTTGACCTTGGAATAGGTTAGCCTTGGCCTAGAGGTAAAAGGAAAATGTCCCTTAAATCAAGTGATGTTACACTTCATCTTGGAAACACTTAAAAGTACAAATCGCCAAAGGCTGGAAATAAACTACAAATCTTTTGTGACATGCAGAGCCTCACAAATTTTAGAGCTTGTTACTTTTGATTTAGATGACAATCTGCAAGGGAACAAAAAGGTATTTTCACCTTTACCTCTTCATTCCCATATGCCCCAGAACACATGCAGGGATTCATAAAAATGAGCATATCTGGGAGTTAGCTTTCCATACATTAATGCAAAAAAAGTCACTGTGCTGCTAGATCACACTGTCTGCTAATTGTATGGAAGTGGCATCCTCAATTCCATTCCCATGCCTTGCCAAAACAAAGCTAAACAGTACAGACTTTGATTTTATATTGCAGCTTTTTCAAGTTTGCCAGTGCTATTATTTTAGAATTTGCCAAGTACAGTTCTGCAGTAAAACATTATAACCACGTAAATTACTGCCTTATACATGTAAGTATAGATCATCCTCATTTTTTTGAGCAAGACCTGTAAAAACAATCAGTGATTCATGCAGCAGTTCATTGCTACAGTGCCTTTTAATTAACATTCAATTTTCCAAACATAATGTCCTATGGAGTCACTGTTTTCAGCTCCTAATGTCTGCTAAAACGTTAAGTCTCTCTCAAAGTGCAAGAATACTAATTTGAATGCAAAATGTTAAAACACAGCCTGTGTCCTCCCTTTCTTCAGTGCAACCTTTCTGAAGAGTTAAATTGCCTCAAGAGTTGGAGCCACAGACCAAACCTGGCACAGAGAGAAACCCACTTGCTTCATTGCTCCAGTAAAAAAAAACCAAAAAACTGTTTCCATTTGACTGACTGCATTTTAGAATCTTCATTTTGTTCCTAGCCAGATCATTGAGCAGCTCCAGAGGTGATGAGCTGACATCCCCTGGGTGCTGTGGGTTTGCTGGGACAGGGTGAGCCCGTACAGAGCTCTGTAGGGCACCCCGAGATGTGGAGCAGTGACTCACTGCAGGCACCAAACTCACAAGGATCCTGGGCACAGCTCCAAAGAACCACCCTCACTGAATCAATCAGGGGCTCTGCAAAACTGTTATGCAGAGAGTGAAGTCAGAATAAAGAAGTTTGTAACTCATGAATCTGCAGGAAAAACAAGCGATGGGTTTAAGCTGAGGCCGTGGCTGCAGAAGGGGAAGGACAATTCTGCACAAACTGGTCAGACCACCACACCCTGATCTCACTAAAAGTGTGCAGTGGGCACCACAGGGAGGGCAGCAAGAGGGAACTGGATTAGATTAATTCAAAATAAGGTGAATGAGCCCAGCTCAGCTGCACTGAGGCACACAATCCTCTCTGGGAGTAACCAGAGGTGTGAATTTCTCCAGGGTCTGTGCACACACAGACACTGAGCTAAAACCAGCCCTGCACCCCAGCTGAGGGCTCCTGAGTCACCTTCCCACCAGGGACCTCCCCAAGCTCTGCTTTCCTGCATGACCCAGATCTCAGAGCTCCTTACGTAATCACAGACTCACAAGTCCATTATTAGCTGAAAATTCAGATCTTGTGGCTTATAGACAGAGCTGCTGTAAACTGAAACAGGGCCCTGTGTAAGCGAGATCCCTTGGAGGGGTGGCTGTGCTCAGCCTGTCAGCAGGTGACACTGGATCTGTAACTCTTATGCTGCTCAGAATATGATTGCTGTCACCCTAACATGGCTTGGTGCTGGGAGCCAGGGGAGACAAGAGAAACAACCATTTGCATTGGTCCTGTGCATAACAGGCTCTTTGACAGCCCAGTTTGTCCTGCACAAGCTTTGTCTGGCACTGGAGCAGCACAGAGGGTCAGAGACACTTTGCACACATCACTCTCCACTGAAACAGCAAACCAGGAGAAAACAGAGATATGGGAGATACCCTCCAACAGCAGCATTTCCTGAAGCAGGCATTGGGAAGATGAAAAATAAAACTGTATTTGCTTAAAATGAACAGAATTAAACTAAAGAGCAGGTCCCTGAGGTGCAATTGGCAAGGACCCTCACTTCATTAATCTATTTGAGGAAAAAAGTAGCAGATTATTAAAAAGGCCAATAATGGTCCCAGGTTCTGCCTAATGATTTTCTTAAGCCTCTCCATGAGCCTCCCAAGGTGCTCTGGACCGAACAAATCATCTCCTGGGTGGGCAATGCACTCTCTGGGTGCCCCTAGGAGGGCTGGCTTCACTCCCACCACACTCACACAGTCATTCATTAATTCATTAATACAGAATTGCTGTGGTTTCACTTGGAGTCCTGCAGGGAGATGACCACATCCTCATATTTACATGTGCACCAGAGCAATTGCAGGATCAAGACTGAATAAAACCCATTAAGTTGCAAAACACAAGCCAAGTGTTAAAAAAAAAAAAGATTAGTCCAAGCAAAGATTTTATTATCTTTGTACTTCCTTTAAGCACAAACCAAAAAGAGTAGGTGAGTGTAAAGGCAGCTTCATCCTGAAGCATCCCAGTGTGCTGGTTTCAGACAGATTATTTGAGAGGTGGCATGAGAAAGAACTGAACAAATATTGTTACCTACAGAGAATTTTTCTCATTCTAGATGTGAAACATCACCAAGAGAACAGCCTGTGTAATGTTCATTAACCTGAGTGTTAATGATGGACTGAAACTATATTCTGTGTGTCAGAGAAAGCCAAACTGACCACTTAAATCAAAGCAAAACTCAGTCCAGTGTGGACTTCCTTCATGCTCATTTTGAAGGTCACAGCAAGCTGTACTGCCTTTAGGAAACAAATACAGATTTAAGACATAAATAAATTTTATATATATATATATATATATATAAATAAGTATATTTAAGCTGGTTCTGTTTGTTAAGGACCAAAACATTTCAGTCAAAATCTGTCAGTCAGACCTGTGCACAGTTCTGCAGGTTTGATGTACATGTGTGCACCTAGGCTGTTGTAGGCAAGATTTCTTTGGTAGAGTCCTGCACTTTGTGCTGGAGCTATTTTCATAGCAACCAGAGGGTACAGCATGTTCCCAAGTGCAATTTTTAGCAAAGCTTTCAAGCCAAAGAGAATGTCCTTTGGCTGGCTGGAGTCAAAGCCTAACACAATAATGTGCATTTGTGAGGCAAAATCCTTCTTGAATGAGACAGAACCGGGAGCAGCTCGAGATTATTCACACTGACTGTAAACAGTGGCAAAGGACAGAACTGCTGCCCTCCTGCTTCCATTTCCACTTCAGTTGCTCCCACACCTTTCCTTTGGGTTTGCATCTTCACTGCCAAATTAAGGAACTGCACCAGAATCTGTTTCAAAGCAACCCAGGAGTTCCAGGTGTCCACTGAAACCTGTGAGCAGGGACACCAGGGATGGTGTCACAGACCCCTGGGGCAAGAGAAATGTGCTGGGCCTGATCCAAATCCTTCCAGAAGCCAAAGGAATGATTCAAAGGACGAAAAAAGCTCCAGAATTAAAAAGGGGAATATGCTTGTACTGATAACGCACTTCACATCCACTTAGACTGGATTTAAAATAGTCCTTGCACTGATCCAGCAAGGTTTAACCTCTTCAAGGATAAAAAAAATAAAATATTTGGTTAACAAATAGAGTGAGTTTCCCTTTGTGCTTTCACAAAACAACTGAAGAAATGCTGGGCATTGACCAAGAAATTTCACCTTAAACAAATGTTTATAGCCAGACACTGGTTGTCAAGCAAATCAGTTCCAGTGATGGTGCTGTCACCACTCTGCTGTCACCACCCTGTTCTGGCTGGTTTTGTACCACCTGTAAAAACCTCCCAGATGTTCAGTCCTTATTCCTGTGTTACCAGCACTAATCATTTCACAGCTGGGCATTTTCTCAATATCCTGGCAAATATTTCCAAAGGGAAATTCATCCAAATTCGCTGCAACACCACGAATTTTGTCCCCCAGCACAGGCTGAGTGGTGGCAGGAAGGGACCTCCATCAGCAGCAGAAGTTTGACCCCGTGGGTTTGTTAAGGCACCTGGGTTTCTGGTTGCAAGGATCAATTCCATGATTCCAGTGTAAGCCTAGCCTGGAGCAGAGCTGATGACTTATTCATTGCTTTGCTCAGGTGTGCCTGGGCTGAAATGTACCTGCTGAAACAGGTCTGGGCATCTGGGTGATGCACTGTGAGGGAAGCATCAGCTTTCCCACCCTGCATCCCAATCCAGGGAGGCGTTGTGTGACAGCAGCTGTCTGCAGCATCTAAAATATACATTATTTTAGGGACTGACGGCACTAAAAACCACATTTTGTTATTTTCTCATTAAAACAAAAACCTTACACTGTACTGCATATATCCTGTTTACTCTTTAGAAAAAAAAAATATATTGCCCCAAAAAAATTTATAATTTGAGAAAACACATTTGCTTTGAGATATGCTTCTTGCAAATGACCTAGACATGTTGCATGTGCACCAGGATTGCAATGAGGGATTAATGGAGTGGAAGAAAGAGAGGTCTAAGTCCAACTCTGTGTGCCATTTTATTGGTTTTGTCATCTGCATCTGGAATTAAAAATAACTGCCTGAAAGCAACAAAATAATTTTATCAGTCAAAATGATTGGGGTTACTTCTGCATGCCAGCACTGCTGTTGAAAATAACCTCATTCCAATAATGCATAAAAACTATGTACTTATTAGTGCAGTATTCTGAGAGGAAAAGGTAAATTGATATACCCTGCTCCTTTCCCAGTCTATGGTGTTTTCTGTTTGACCATCACAGGCTCAGGGATGAAAACACTGAGGGAGGCAAAAAAGCTCCTAAAAGCAAGTTCCTTTGGGAAAAAGTCAGATTAATCCAGCCTGACGTCAGCAGCTCTTTAACCCTCAGCAGCCTGATCCTTGGAATGCTCAGCAGAATTTCCAAAGGTTTTGATACCAATTTTTTTTGCCTTTTCTTTTATATACCTTTTATGTATTCAGAGTGCCCTTACCATGCATACCCGTAATTCCTTAAATCTGATAATTTAAAATAAACCTGATATTCTATTAAGCCAGAAAACTAAACATCCTAAAGGCCTTGCAGTTAGAGGCCAGAAAGCCTTATGCTATCTTGAAAAACCAAGGTCCCCCCTAAAATACATCTTGTAAGCTTAGATTTAAACCCATCCAGGAAAAAATATTTCAAGATAAAAAGATACCACACTATTCATTCCAGCTTCTTTCTGGGGCATCTTTGTTAGACATGCTAATTTGCAAGGTGTATAAAATTGTATACGTGATCTATTATGTGTGTGCATTTCAGTGAGCTCCACCTTGGTGAAGAGTTACATCATAAAAATCCTTATTAATTAAACCCCAAGGTAAAAACCCTTAACTGTGTCTAGCTCTTCATTTTAGGACCCAGGAAGTGTTGCAGTTATGTCGAGATGGACACAGCTGGTATCACCAACAGTCCTTTAGTTACAAACTCTATGTGCCTCTTTCTCTTAACAAATTTCTTTCAAGCAACTCTTACTCCTTCTTTCACAAACTTTTCCCAGGTAACTCTGATTCCTTTTCTTGTAGGCAGCTTCACCCAGTACTGGCTCCTTGTGTTACAGGGAGTTCCACATAGCTGTGACTCCTTTCACTCTGCATGGCTGGCTAAAGCTAACCCTTTCCTGGCTGCCTAACCCTGACTGTCCCTCACACAACATCTTCTCACCTTATCTGTCCCTTGGATGACCACATGTCCCTTACCCCCTCACAGCACAGCCAGCAGCCTCCTTCTCTTACTCCAGCAAACTCCAGCTACAAGTGCCTGTATTGAATGACCAGTTAACCCACTCCTCTATATCCCCCTGATACAGAGGATTGGGCAGACACAGATTTTTCCATTCCTTGCAAATCAGGACAGCTGCAAGTTGTTGGGAAAGATTCCCTCCTGCACTATCCGTTCAGCCTGGCTACCCACAAGGAACAGGCATCAGTTTACTTGGTGTGTGCCGAGCAGGAGTCAAATCCAAGGCGCGACGGGGAGCGACGGGATTGCGGCAGAATCGCGGCAAGATTTCAGCAGGATCCTGGCAGGATTCCAGCAGGATCCAAGCAGGATTTCAGCACGGTCCTGGCAGGATTCCAGCAGGATCCAAGCAAGATCCCAACAAGATTTCACTAGGATCCCAGCAGGATCCCATCAAGATTTCAGCAGGGTCCTGGCAGGATTTTGACAGGATCCTATCAGGATTTTGACAGGATCCTGGCAGGATCCCAGGAAGATTTCAGCAGGATCCTGGCAGGATTTCTACAGGATCCCAGCAGGATCCCACCAAGATTTAAGCAGGATCCTGGCAGGATTTTGGCAGGATCCCACCGAGATTTTAGCAGGATCCTGGCAGGATTTTGGCAGGATCCCGGCAGGATCCCAGCAAGATTTCAGCAGGATCCCAGGCAGGATTTCAGCAGGTTCCTGGAAGGATTTTGACAGGATCCCAGCAGGATCCCAGCAAGATTTCAGCAGGAACCTGGCAGGATCTTGACAGGATCCTGGCAAGATCCCAGCAGGATTTCAGCAGGAACCTGGCAGGATCTTGACAGGATCCCAGCAGGATCCCAGCAGGATTTCAGCAGGAACCTGGCAGGATTTCGACAGGATCCCAGCAGGATCCCAGCAGGATTTCAGCAGGAACCTGGCAGGATTTTGACAGGATCCTGGCAGGATTTGGGCAAGATTTCAGCAGGATCCTGGCAGGATTTCAACAGGATCCTGGCAGGATTTCAGCAGGATCCTGGCAGGATCTGAGCAAGATTTCAGGAGGATCCTGGCAGGATCCCAGCAGGATCCCAGCAGGATTTGGGCAGGATCCCGGCAGGATTTGGGCAGGATCCTGGCAGGATCCCAGCAGGATCCCGGCAGGAATTGCTCACCTGGGTGATGCAGGCGCCGGTGAAGGCCACGATGACGGCCACGATGTTGACGGTGAGCTGGAACTGCAGGAACTTGGAGATGCTGTCGTAGACGTTGCGGCCCCACATGACGGCCTTGACGATGCTGCTGAAGTTGTCGTCCGTCAGGATGATGTCCGAGGCCTCCTTGGCCACGTCCGTGCCAGCAATGCCCTGGGGAAAGGGGTTGGGAATGAGATTCCTTGCTGGGAAGCACAAATCTTCACGTTCAAAGCCCACAGCTTTTTATATTTCCTGGAATTTTGCTAATTCGGCCTGGTTTTGAAGTGAATTTGGCAGAAAAGGGAATTGATAGAGAGCAGAGGAATTAATATGGTGATGGCTCTGAGTGTTTTATCAGCTTAAAGACTGATCATTTGAGTTATTTTTGTCATTGATGATGTTTTTTTATTATCCATTAACAGAATTGGTAACAAAAATGAGAATTATTTGTCTTTATATATAGTCAGAGTACACATGGAAGACACCTTTCCAGCTACTGGTGGATTTTACCACAGCAAAAGAGAACTCCAGTGTTGTGAAGAAAAGGTTCATCTTTCTGTATGGGCACAGGATTCTGCATAAAACCAATAACTAATTAGACAAAATCCTGAAGAACTATCAAAACAAGAAATGCCAGTGAATCCAAGTGAATGAAAGGATTCTGAGCCAACATAACTCATTCCCGCCAATACATTCCTGCACTGACAAGTAATAACTAAGCAACTTCACATTTAATGAATGGAAAAGCCCTTACAGCAAATTCATAATGGCACAAACATCAAGATTATACCATTGCAAAGCCAACATCAGCTTTTTTAAGTGCTGGTCCATCGTTGGTTCCATCCCCAGTCACAGCTACCACCTGCCTCTGTTCCACCTGTGTGCTGTCAATAATACCTGCAAAAAATGTAAATATGGGTGTGTGTTTACAGACATTTAAGGGCAATAATTAGCAAGATAAAACATCCCTGTAAAAAAGCAGGGTCTGTGTAATACAGATTGGGTAACACCACACTGGTTTACAGAGATTAAAAAGGCAGATCTTTAAGGAAGATAATGATGAAAGCTGTGGCATCACCAGCACCCACTACTGAACATCACCATTAGAATTCACATGGAAAGCTCTGATCCTGCATCATCAACACATCAGCAAAACCTGCACAGGCTTCAAAGGGCACGAGAGCAGCTCATTATGTCCTTTTGGCAGATTCCTGCTATTTAAAGTTTTGTGTCACAGCCCAGCACTGATCAAACATCAATGGAAAGGATTGCCCAAAAACTCAAGTTCATGTTTAGGACTCTCCTAAACTGGGACCCAGCTGTGATATCAGTTTTACTAAGAGGCCTTCTTAACCTAAAGATAACAAAAGTCATTGATGGATTTTATTTAGCTGGAGAATTTTAGCAGCCATGTTCAATTCTGCCAAAAAAACGATTAAGGAGATACAAACTGATTCTTTAAATTCTGGAACCAAGCATTTTAATAAATAGATATAATAAAATAATTTCTACTTTCAGTTTGAGATCATTTGAGAGAGATAAAAAACACTTTTCACTTGGTGAATCAAGTTTTCCACACAACGAGGCTGCAGGGAATTATTTTCCACTAATGCAGATAGGGAAAGTCAGGAAAATAATACAGAATTTTTCAGAGGCTACAGAAGCAGCCCAGGTTTTCATAGGATGAAGATAATTCACCACTCATGTTTCTATTTCCATGTAGGGTTCCTTTGAGTCCAGAACACAGGATTGTTTGTGTGGTACAAGAACACCTTTCCATATTGATAACTTAGGGGAGGAAAATGACAGAATTCCTTTTGCTAACACATTTTGCACAAAGTCATTACCTCCAAAAACAATTATCCAAACCTACCCAGTGAGAAAAGCTTTCACTCTGCTCTGAAAAAAATCATCTCTCCCATATCAGATAACGAAGGAGAAATAGGAAATTGCAGATTACAGAGCAATAGCTGCCTCTTGGCAAGGTTCAGGCTTATCAGGCACCAGAAGATTGCAGTGCCCTGTGCAAGCAGTTAGTGCCCTGTATTTTTCGGACTTATGAAAATGAGAAAAAAAAGCCTTATTCATTTTCCACTAGTAGGATGATCTCAGAAAAATGGCAATTACTCTGATAAGATCTTACAATTAGAGCTTTCAGTTTGTTGAGGTGATTTGCCTTTGGAATTACTAAATAAACAGGAACATCATTTGTCACTACCGTTAAAAGCCTTTACTTGGTCTTGTTATTAACGCATCCTTTGATGTTAAATTAATAGTTTAAGCTTCTGAAAAAAAAAAAAAAAAAAAACCAAGTCATTAAAATCTCTGGCTCATTAAGGTATTAACTGCCCCAAAGAGGTCGATAGTATCTGCTCACAACTGGGTTCCAAGTGGGAGCAAAACCCAAATCAAGTTGAAGAGTCTCAAACAAAGGATCTCCTGCTGGAGATAAATGGATATAAGCAGTGACTGTGTTGATGACTGTGCCCTCCATCAGCCAATTCCTGGGTGCTGCCAAGTCATTCACAAGGTTTAGGAGACACTTTTATCCCAAAAAAACACCAAACTGTGCAGGCAGGATGAGCCAGCAGTGCCCAGAGCACAGACCTGAATGCAGCCATGGAAAACCAGACAAAAAAAGGTCTCAGGTATCATCAGACCCCCCTGCAGGGCCCACTGGGAGTGCCACAGGAAATTAGTGGAATTCTGGGGATGGATTGCAGTGTACCCATGGAAGAGAGAAGAACTCTGCAAAACTCCTGTCTGTACATCAGACAAATTTCTAGCATGGAGCAGCAGCAATTATGTGGGATTCAGAAGATTTATCACAGCTCTACTGACACTCCCTGATTTCTGCCTGCTCTTTTTAATCTGTTCCTCCTCCTGGTTCCTCACACTGCTGAATGTTTGCCTTCTTTCCAGCACGTGCCTCCTTCCAAACACATTCAGGTTTGGTTTTAATATTCTGTTAATGGCTGTGATAAGGTTTCACCCCGAGAATTTTCTTCAGTACTGAGAAATGTGCACAGACAAAATTCATGGTGTGAGGAGACCGAAGAGAAGAAGGATGCCCAGGAAGGGCTCTCCAGCTGCAGTCCTGAGCTGTGGGGATCAGCCTCTGGTGGGATCAGGGAAAATGTGACTGAGGGCATGAGCTGACAGGCTGCCAGCACAGAGAACATTCCCTGGCCTTTGCACTCAGTCCAAGTGGCTGGAAAGAAGCTCCAGTGTTAATTAATCATCTCTATCAACCAAGAAATTTCTTCCAACTATACAGCTTTACTCCACTTGAACGCTTGCATACAGATTTCTAATAAAAACAGGTTTTCACAGGGAATTCTACTCTCAGCAAAAGAGCCTGACAAAAGAGCCTTTTCTCTTTCACTGGCTCTTCCCTCGTGTTGAGCTGGTTGGCCATGTCTTTCTTCTGCCAGAAAGAATTTCATTGCACAGCCCTGGGAGCACACCTAGAGCAGAACATGATGGTGCTTCACACAGGGATCCCGCTGGTATGGCAGGAATTTGGGCAGGAAATTTGGGCAGGAATTTGTCCTGCAGCTTGCATAAGACACAAGTTTCTCAGAGCAAGCAGCTTGTGTCAGATGAGGGCAAAAATCAGATTTAAAACAACCATGCAGAGCTGTCACGAACAGTTCTAAATGCATTAGCCTGCTAATAAAAAGTACAAAATATCAGATACAAAACTGAAATATATCCTACATCTCCCACCTTCCTCCTGTTTAACGCTAAGCAAGCATTAAATCAAATCCACTCAGGATAAAAACTTAGGGAATATCAACCAACAGTGTCTCTTCTGCACCCGTGGCTCAGCTCAAACCCACCCCAGCCAGCCCCAGGTTCTCCCTTTGTCACAGCACAAATGCTGCTCTAGTTAAACATTTTCAGATTCAGATTTCAGAGCTGAAGCCCAGTTCAGGGTTGGAGAGGCAGGGAAGCTGATCCTCCCACAGCCTCACACAGATTTGTGTTTCTCTGACACGCTAAACATAGGTATAGCCATGTATTTTCATAAACACATCCTCTTCAAGTTAGTTTTTAATTCTGGAAGCTCCCTCTTAATGTAACAAGAATTTGCAAAGTCTGCCTGAAGGAGAAAGCTCAAATTTATTTCAGTTACATGCTTGGGCACCTGCCTGGATAGAAATTTAAGGGTTAATATAAAAATGTTCTATATGACATTACAGACAGCACTGGGAATTAAGTGAAATTCCTCCCCAAAGTTCAGGATATCAATTAATACAATGTTCTGTATTTTTATTATTCTACTCATCTCATGCCCTTCTATATTAATGAGGTTATGAACATACTACCATGCCATGCAATAATAGTTGAAATATTTTAGTAATTAAGGGTAATTATTAAAAATCTTTTCTTCCTTTCTGTTTGATAACCAGTTAGCCCTACATGAGAATAGCTGTTTTTAATATCCCCCCCAAAAAATCCAGTCTAATTTAAATATATTGGAAGGAACCACTTCTTTAATAGATAAACTGAGTATTTGATCTTTTCTGTACCTTCTGATGATATTTCCCATCAGTGTTAAACAGTTGTTTCCCACAGTGTTTTTAAAAGATAAACTGACAATTTTGATTTATTTCAGCAATAGCACTGTAGCCTCACATCAGTATAAATGACACGTGGTTTTACTTGTTATATCTTGAAATAGAGTTAAAAATATGCAATAATACCAAGTGTCTTAAAACCCACCCCAGGCTGTATTTCAGTGGGACTGAGATTTTGGTTTCACTGAAGCAGTTTGTGATGATAAACCACTCTGATGGGTGTTTTTCCAATCTGCCTCTACTTCAAAGCCATAAATATTTGACTGGAAGTGTCTGCCCAGGCTGAAATGCTGAACCATGCCTTTCTCTGGTCCCTGAGCAGCAGTGAAAACAAAAGTGAAAAATAAAAATGATCCTTTTGCTGGGTGGGATTGTGCTATGTTAAGGAGAAAAAATATTCCCTCCAGCAGCTGTATGTCATTAAAAATTAAATATAAAAAAAAAGTTTATTTTCTGATGTGTGTTTTTAGCCTAGAGCAGATAGAATACATCAAAGGGGAGAAAATCCTCTCAATCCCTCAAGTGTCTGAGAAAAACATAACATTTTAACAAGAGGCCCAAAACTAGTGAACATTTAAATAGTTTCTTGTAACTTTTAATGGCCCTTGGAGTATTACTAGCCAAAAAATTCCATCATGATTTCCACAGATTTGTTCTTGAACTTTGTTAAGACACTTAATTGCTCTCTCAACCTTGTCACATTTTTAAAACATTAATTTTTGTACTTGCATGTGACATTCAGTAGGAGCAAATATCTTTTGGGCTGTCAAAGTGCATGTGCTACAAACCATCAACAATTTGTTGTTCCTTTCTTCTCCAGCTCTCTATTGATTTCAATTTCCCTGGCAAACGTTTCCTTCTCCTCTTGAGGGAAAATCCTGAATGATTCAGACAAGCACTCCCAAGGGACTTGGTTAATCCACCTAATGAAACACAAATTGTTGTGTTTCTGAAACAAATCAGCTGTTGGGCTGAGCAAGGGCTGGAGCACAGGATTTGAGATGCCCTGGTGAGGGGAATTCAGCTGGCCTTGTGCAGGTCTAACACTGACCCATGGAGATAAAAACACTCTCCAAACCTTTCCAATCCTGAACAAACCCCAGCTGGAAAACTGTTTTGGAGCATACCTCCCCCAGAAATGTATATTATTTATTAATTACACATAGGTGCTGCCATACTAATAATCTGTGTACATTGTAAGATGGAAATACAAAAGGGTGGGATGGAGATGATACATTCTGTCCCCAGCTGCCCCATCCAGCACCATGCCAGAGTTCCCTGGAATGATCCGTGTTTCCACCTGGTCTCGAGACCAAAGGACCCAAGGGATCCAGTCTTTGAATTGGAACTCTAAAGTCATACAGGCATTTTTAAAAATTGCATGAAGCTCAAAAGCCTTTGTAATCAGTTATGTATGGAATCACAGAAACTAAGCCTAAAGGGTTTCCTCCCTAAATGTGGATTATTATTGGAGTAGCCAACCAGCCAAACAGGTAAGTGATCAGCTGGATCTGAGCCTGAACTTTAGCTGCTCCAAGAATTGCTAAAAGGGGCTCTCCAGACTTTCCAGGGCCTTAGCAAAATATTTCAGCTCTTTCTTCATCAGGAAGCCAGGAAACTGCAATCTGCTGATGGGGCTTCCACCTGAGCATGGCCAAAAATGAGGTTATTCCTGCTCAGAAGCTGCCTGATTTCATCAGCCAGTAAGTGTGAGCCTCCAAGTCAACTGAGTAAGATGTCAAGTCATCAAAAGAAAAAAGAAAACTGCAAACCAATCCCTCTTTGCTGGGAGCATTCCATCTGCAGACAGCGTGGTGAGAGAATGGAGTTTGTATGGTGCAGTTCCTATAGGAGAGGTTCTAAAAATACAGGAATCTAAAGGAAGCCAATGCAAATCACACAGTTAGATGAGCCTATAGGAAAAATGGAAATGGCTGGAAATCCCCATCTCCACTGGGCAGCTCCCAGTTCCACCTCACAATAACTGCTGCTGTGACAGGAAAAGGTTTTTTTCTTTTGGAATACTCTTTAAGATAATTGTAAGAGAAGAGATGCACTGGAGTGAGTGGATTCACTCTGAATGAGATTTCTCTTGTTTCCTTCATAAAGCAGTGCAGGCAAAGACAAAAAAAAAATCTATGTTCCTTCTTGTTTATATCTTGTTTCCCAGCAATATTTTCTTTCTGCTCAGCAAATGCACATTTTCCCTTCCCAGCTCGAGCCTCATTCCAATTAGAAATCACGATGCAAATATGAGATTGCCTAAATCCACTTGCCAGGCATCTTACTGGTATTTCTCTTATTCCTGCCAAGGAGTTTCTATTATTTTCCATGTCAAGGCTGAGGTAGAACACAAACACAAGAGTGCAAGAAAACTTCCTTGTGTGTTGTGGGGATGTGCAGTTAAGATGGCAGCTCAGGTGGATTTGTAACAGTGAAATCAAAGCAGATGATGTGCTCCAGCACCTTTATCACTGATTTCCAGCCCCACAGAAGCAGTTTGCACCCACCTTTCACCAAAGTGTGTTTGTCCGTGGGGGAAGAGCGAGCAAGCACCCGGAGCTTTGGCCAGATTTTGTCAATCCGCTCCTGCTCGATCTGCAGGGGGGGAGCACAAAAAAAGAGCCCAAACAGTAAAACCACCGGCCTGTGATGAGCAGAATTTATGTTACTGTGTCAGAAAATTCCCCTCATTGCTTAAACATGCAGCTTTTCTCCAAAAGCACAGAAAAATTCCAGCAGCCATTGATGCTGCAAGTGAAGACAAGACTAGCACTAACAGGGCTCAACTGCTGGTTATCACAGGTAAATTTTTCCACAATACCTAACCAGCCTTTCTTATCATCTTTATGGATAACTCCACCCAGAATCATCACTCTAGGTAAAGGATAGTAGAGTTTCTCAAAGCTGATCAAACCTGTTTACAAGTTTGTTGTTTTACTCCGCATGAGAACCCAAATCCTTCATTTAGCACCAGTAATGGCAAGATTTTCTTGTGTAGCAACAGGAACAAAGCCAAACCTGTTGCATTTATTAACACTTCCAGGATTCCACCCATCAGTGCAGGGAGAAAATGACTGTATCCACTCATTTATGATGGACTCAAGAGCCAGCACAGATTTTACTTTTTTAGAACTGTGTGTGAGCTCCATCTTTGATAAGGAGTTAAAAATCTTCCAAGGGATAGATTTTTCTTTTATGCAAATCATTGCTGTGAGTACATTAGAAAAAGTGGAATAAATTAAAGAAATGAGAGGAGCTGGTTCTCATAATGGATTGCATTTTCAGGAGCAAAATCGCTGTTGAGTTCCTTCTCCTCCTTGCCCTCAACCCACCTTAATGGGCTTAGTTTTGGTTTCTTGTGGAGTAGTGCAGTGGCTCTAAAAACTGCAGAATTAGGCCAGCACTAAACTGATCCTGGAAGGGCGAAGAGCGGAATTTCACTGCTGTTTCAAATTGCAAAAATTTAGTGGGAGAAAGAAGATTTGAAGTGCAAAAATTCAGCGGGAGGAAGAAGAAGGAACTTTTCCAAGCAGTCTGTGGCACACACCAGGGAGAGCGTTTTGGGTGCTCTCAGCGGGTTTCACTCACCTCTCCCTTCTCGTTTCGGATCCTCCTGTTGAACTCCTTGCCCTCGAGGCAGAGGAAGTCCTCTCCCGGGTGGATGATGCCGCACTTGATGGCGATGGCGCGCGCCGTGTTGATGTTGTCCCCGGTGACCATGCGCACGGTGATCCCGGCTCGCTGGCACTTCCGGATGGCTTCTGGCACCTGCAGGCCATGCCCTGGCATTTTAGCTTTTGTGTTTATCAGATCCCGTTCTGAAAATCCCCTACTGCATCCTGCACGCATAACTCTAAATTCCATACGGAGCGTTAGTTACTTCGCATTTTATTCAGACAAAACAGTTCCTCTCTAGGCCTGGGAATGAAGGACACCTCACTGCCTCAGGCCTCAAAAAGTAAAAACAAAAGTGAATTTAGGGGGCAGCAAACTGGGGGTAAATGGCTTAATTTCCTGCAGCTGTAATTGGAGGATTAACCGCTGATATGCGAATGGACCAAACTCATAATTGTGTGAAAAACTCGTGGCCGTTGTGCCCCTTGTGTGCAGCCTCTGGGAGGCTCTGGCTGCCCAAGCTGTGCCTGTGGAAGGCCTCCAATAAATCTCCATTTTATACCCTTAATTTTGTCTGGCCTCTGTTTTTAGGGAGCCACTCCAAGGCATCACAGAAGCAAGGCAAGGGCAAAGAGAATTCCTGGATCAGAGATAAAACACAAGGCAGGTGTTCTCATCCAGAAAAGTTTCAGGCTAAGAAGTGCCTGGAGTAGAAAGAGGAATCAGATGTGTTTTATCATTACTTGACTGCTATGGAGTTGAGTAACTCCACAGGCGAGGCAAACCTTGTATCAAGAAGCACCAAAAATTTCTTTTAGATCAAAGATTTCTTTTTTGAATCTTGAAAAGATTCAAATATCTTTTAGTTCCAAAACTTTTCTCCTGGCTTGAATAAAAATGAGTGCTCTGCAGCTTTATTGATCTTTAGCAAACTTGAGCATAACTACTCAACACGTGTAAATATGAACGGAGAATACAAACATTTTGTGCAGAAAATGATTTTACTTCAAATCCAAACTTTGCTTTCAACAAGACTTAAATAGTTGTTGTGATTTAGCACTACTTAGTTCATGCTTTTCAACAGGTGGAATTCCTAAATGCAGGAGTTTAAAATTAGTATTTTAAGAGTTTCAAAATCATAAAAATGAAACCTGACTTTATGCCTTTTCTCTTATGCATGAGATAAACTTCTGCTTCACAGGAAATGTATCAGGGAGAGAGAATTCAGGGTGCAATAGGGGCTGAGATTAATGTAGGGGCTCCATTCTGACTTGGCATCATACATATCTTATTAAAAAAAAATCCAAGAAAGATTTCAGAAATTAAAAAAAAATTGATTCCTAATAATTAAAGAAAGCTGTTTTAATACAGTTACTTCTGTAATTGAAGTCTATAGAAAGGTTCCATGTCTATAGTTCAATTTCAGATGGGGAAAAAATTCTGTTCCCTTAAATTACATCTTAACTAATGATAATTTCTAAGTAAATATTGCTAAACAATTAATTCATCACATCTCATCACGTTTTTGCATTATTTTGTGTTATTGTTATGAAAGTATTATTTCTTCAAGAGAAAAACAGCAATATTATTTAAAGTGGGAGAATAAGGAATGTGTTCAACATGTCCAGAACAGCCTGGATGTTGTTCTCCAGCACAGCATCACTTCTCTAAATTTCATTTTTACCCACAAGAGTCTAGAGCACCCCAGGATTCATCATGAAGGCTGAAGCCCTTCACAGAGCTACAGGGAAATGAACTGCCCTACTCTGAAGATGGCAATGCACAATTCTTAAAAAAAATACTTTAAAAACTCACAACTATGTAAGAAAAGGGATCAAAATGGATATTACTGTCTGTATTCAGTGCACCTTGCTGACCACAGCCTCCAGCACAGATATAAATGTGTTGTGGAACTCAATGCCAATTTGAGTGGGTTCATCTCATCCATTAGTGCAGAAAATGTTGAGAAAAGGAGACACAATCTCCAACATTATAGATATTTTCATTTCCTCTGTAGCCCCAAGTAGGGGACACTGCTGAGGGCATTAATGGTTTCCCCTGAGCCAGTGTGGCAGATCTTGGGCTTTGAGGGATTTCCTGGGCTCAGGAAGGCTCTGGGTCTGCAGTGAAAACCCTAAACCCCTACAGCACACCACAGATTATGGCTCCCCCAACCTGGAGTAATTTCACACCATGTTTGTGAATATTTATTAAAGGCAGGTTGTGGAGTTCCTTTTTTCCAAAATGCCTCCCTAAACCAATGCCTCAGTGAGGACCAGAGCATCACTTTCCCCAGGATTCCCAGGAAGTTCCCTCCACCCTCAGAGTGTGTCCCCAGGACGTGCTGCTTGCAGGACTCTGTCACCACAGATCACAAAATCAAGGGCAGAATTCAGGGATTTGTCTTCCCATTTCCTCACCTCTGACTGGGAATATTTTCCCCACAAATTGTACACCCTGGAAAAATTATTTAGACCTGAAGGCTTTTACTGATGTGAAATAGGTTTCTATAGGGGAATGTGTGATCAGGTTAAATCTGTTCCTTAAGCAAATGACCCCTGATCTCCCCAGTTTCCACATTAACAATCCTGCCTAAATCCCATTTGTCAATTGGAAATGCTTTTGGTACCCACTGGAGCTGTGGTGACCCTTGTGCATAGGACAGGACAGATATAGATGGAAATCTGGAAAACCAGCCCAGTGGATGGACCATGAAGGAGAAAAATAAATTACAGTGCAAGCAGCAACAAAGGGTTATTCCCATGAACTGTCATCCTATTAAACAAGGTCAGGGGAGGACAGCCCCAGTTACAAACACGTCTCAAACTCATATCTAACTGCAGAAATCATTCTGTTTTCCTCTCCTGTCATTTTCTGGACAGCTGGTGGGTGGTATCTGATTTAATAGTGTGTACAGTAATTACAGTTAAAATATTGTTCATATTTTTTTCAGTGCTGTAAGGGAGAAAGAGTGTTGGCAGACTGAGTGGGCAGAGGAAGCAGATATTTTCCATCAGTTTTGCAGAGCTTACGTACACATTTCACAATCTTTTTGGTTCATTTTCCCTCTGCAAAGCAAAACTTCCAGTGCAAGCACGCATGCACAAAGTATCCAGAGCAGGAATATCTTTCCCAATCAGGTGACAAATAAATAGGAGATATTTGGAAGGGATTTGTGTTCATCTCCCAGAAATAACAGACTGGAGGCGTTTTTTGGCAAATCAGTGTGAGCCAGTTCAGGCTCATTAAAATCAAGCCAGAAAGAGTGTCAGGATCAACAGAGAATCTCTGCAGGAGAAGGGCATCACTCTGCTTGCTCTCTTCCTGTGTATTTATCAAAGAAAAATAAAAAAGCACACCCACAAAATATAAATATCAAGCAAGGAGTTCAGTGCCTGCTAAACCCAGCAGCAGCTGATGACTAAGCTGGTGTCTGAATTAACCTGGAAATATGGAAAAGCCATGGGTGGTGGGCATTCCAGAGAAAACTGGACAGTTGTTGGACATCAGTGCTAAATAACTCGTTCCAGTTGGGTTTTTTTAGTGTATGGGGGAGAGGTGAGTGCCAGAAAGCTCCCTGAGTATCCCAAGAATATCCCTGGAAGCAGGAGGGAGGAAGGACTCCTCCAAAGCTGGTATTCCCACGTGGAATCACTCCTTGGATGGACAGGAGCTCCCTGCCCAGCATCCATGGGACAGCCCAACATCACCTCAGGGAAAAGGAGAATCCTGAGCCTCCCCCAGGAAACACAGGAATGTACCTCAAGGGAAGCTAAAGGCTGCCAGGATGGGGACATTTTTTAATTGGAATTATCTGATCTACCCCTCCATCTGAATAAATCCTGACACCCATGAATACTGAGAATATTGATAAAAATGCGCTTTCAGTAAGAATTCCAGATTTTTGTATTTTTTTTTTCCCTACAGAAAGCACTTTGAAAATGCATAAACTCCAGTGGGGAGTCAATTTAATGAGAAGATTCCATTTTGGCAAAATATTCCCTATAACTGCTCAACATCTTGCTATTTGCATCAGCAATGGGGATTTCACATATGCACATTATGATACTCCAACCAAGTCAGATATTCCAAACCTAGAGAGTTTTCTGAACTTTATGTTTTTCTCCTGGCTCAGGGTTTATTGGTTCATTTCTTTCCCTTATGGTACTGCTTCTTATAATGTGCAGAGCAGTAATAATTTAAAGATTGGTTTAAATATTTTCATGATGTTATTGCTACTCTGAAACAGTCAAAAGGGATAAGGTGAAATAAAACAAAAAACCCAAATCTCAAATGTCCAAAATTTGCTAAAATCCTGAAATTACAAATATTTTATTGTGTGTCTTGCACTAAAGTAGAAATGTTCCTGCATGTTCTGGTGTTAACTTACAAGAAATTCACTACAATATTTAAATGTTTATTTAGAAATAAGATGTTTTCCTGCCTTCATCTCTTTGATTCTTTACACAGAAGTCAGATTTGCCCTCTATTTTTAGCAGAATTATTCACTTTTACCTCAAGCTCCCAAAAAATTATTCCCTGCAAGACAAGAGCAGTTTTCTTACAAAACATCCTCCTAATAATGACATGAAAGGAGAGTTTGCAGCTATTTTCCATAATAACAGTAAATCCCACTGCTCCCCAATCCCTCAGTCTGCCACACCACACAGAACCTGATTTAAAGCTGTTTTTTAACGTGGATCATGATTTCATTTAGGAGAGGATTGATTCACAGTTCCAGTGGCCACCGACAAATTATTTCTGAAAATATCTATATTTTCTGCAAAATATTTTCTGTAAAATATTTTCTGCAAAATGTCCATATATGTGAGCTGGAACATTAAATGAGCACTGCAGACACAACTTCTAAAGGACATTTTCCAACATTTTGAAAGCTTTGCAATGTCAGGCATGGGGACAGATGGATTAGCAGCAAGAGACCATCTGATGGCAGATAAAGTGGATGCTGTTTATCTGCTCTTTGTGGAGATAAGGAGTTTATCATCCAGTTGTCACCTAAGCAAGATTTACTTTGTATTTTAACCTTCATATTGAGAAAAAAATAGAAAAAAACAATCAAATCCATTCTGAGGAAAGGCACAGTTGTGCAGTTGAGGTTGTGTCATGTTAGTTCCAAAGTTACTGTCACCATTTTCAAACTCTTTATTAATAACTCTCCATTAATTGTCAAGCACCAAATAGAGAGATCAGAATTCTCTAACTCAACCCTTTGTATTTCTGCAGGAATGTGATTTACAAGTGTAGAAGCAGGGATGTTCTTCCCATGTGCACACCTACTACTGATTTACTTAGGTGAGTTGAGCTGAAATTTTACATGTTTGTGCAATCCACGTAAATGTGATATCCATGACAACTGCAGCCTTTCCTTGTTCAAATACAACATTAAAAACAAGTTTTCCTGAGTAGTCACGAGGTACAATCTTAAGAAAAGTGACAACTATTACAATAAATGGCAAAACTCCAGTTTCTCTGGAAACTGCCATTATAATCACGACAATTTTAATCACTGCACTTGTCTTCCCTACTTTCAGAGTTGCACATCACTGCACTGCTTCAAGGAAAGTTCTTTAACGTGGGAGCATGACAAAACCTCTGCTGATCATGTCAGTCCTGCAGTGCAAAAAGCCGTATATTCCTTTATTTAAATAACAGCTGACTGATAGTTGAATTTTTTCACCTTAATTATTTGGCTTTTATCAAGTCAAACCCATTTCTAAAGCTGATTTTCAGCTTCTTTGAAGGAGATAATTTAAAAAAAAAAGAGATAAAACTTGTAAGAAACCTACCATTCAAGTTATGTCCAGTTTTATATAAGATAAAAATTGGATGTACCTCTGGTCTTACTGGGTCCTCAATGCCAACGACACAGATGCAGGTCAGGTCGGATAAGATGTCGTTCTCGTTGTCCCAGTCGGGCTCGGGGCTGCTGGGGAAGTCTCTGAAAGCCACACAGATGGTTCTTAGCCCATCACAGGCCATGGGCTCAATCACCTTCTTCACCATCTCGTCCCTGTCGCGGGGCCGGAAGATGCGAGGTTCCCCAGCTGCGTTGAGGATCCTGGAGCACCTGGGTTGGGCAAGGAAAAAGAATAAAAACTGAGTGTGATGCCTCAGGGCTTTAGCTTTTGTATTTTTCATGTATTTGCAATCCTGCAGTTCTTTAGTGTGTAACTCTGAACTCCACACCCAGTGTCAGCTGCTGCTTTCCCATTCTGCTCAGACACAACAATTCCTCTCCAGCCTGGCAATCAAGGACACCTCAGTGCCCCAGACCCCAGAGATGGAAACAAAATTGAATTGAGGGGAGCAGACTTCATTACCTGGAGCTGTAATTGGGAGATTAATCAATATGCAAATGGACCAAACTTATCAAAGTGTGAAAACCCATGATCCATCATCTATTCTGGGTGTAGCCCAAAATGTACCTGAAGGCCCTTCAATAAACATAACTGCTTTTTATTCCCTTAATTTTATCTGGCCTGTTTTTAGGTATTCCCAAGAAGGCATCAGCCTCTCCAAATGAGGTGTAGGTGCTCTTGGCAGTCTCAGGGTCACACTGGGCAACTGCAGCTTCCAGAAAGAGTTAGAGAGGTTTAGATGACAGCTGTGTGTTTTTCCTATTTGTCTGTTCTCCTCAAGGTCACTGGAGTTGCTGTTACAGGGATAGGAAGGGTCTGTTCCACTCCCTCTATTTCCACAAATCATTTTTGACAGTGGGAATGTAAGTCCTTTTTAAAATGGCTGTGCTAAAACTTGGGAAGTTTTGTTCTTGCAAGAAGTGACAAAAAGCAAGATAAACATAAGGTTATTAAGGAACACATCTGAGGAAGTGTTTTCTGTTCATTTTCAAAGAAGGCAAAACAATAATCACAGGAACATATGTGAACAAAAGTTGTCTTGATTTGAAATGCTAAAAAACCTGCATTGATTTACATGGGGAGCACCAGATTGAGACAGGCTGAAGCAGGAGATGGGATCTTGTTTTTTTAATCCCCAGCCTGGTGGAGTTGCTCACTGCCATCAGGAGTGGGCTGGATCTGCATTTTGTGATAGCATGTGGGTTAGGTGCATGCAAATCAGAGACGTGGGCTCTGCTTTGATCAGTCTTGCTTAATTTTCTGAGATAAGCTTGTATTTTTGTTTTTTGGGGGTTGTAGTTAAACATGCAAAGAATTGACAACTCCCTTTTATTCTGGAGATTGTTGTGGGGGTGCTCTCTCTGTAAGATTTCTGATTAAAAAGAAACAGATTGGGAGATTGGTTAAAGTTATTAGAAGTGTGGTAGTTTCAATTCTCTGACGTCTGATTTATTTCAGATGGGTCCATGAAACATGACAAAGAAAACCAAAGCTGTTGCAGGAGGTGTGAGTTTGCTTCTCTAGGAAATATGTAGGAGTTGATGGGTGTGAAAACCTTGGAAACAACTGGATTTGTCTTTTGTTTACTTGCACATTTCAGGTGTTATGTCAATGCAGGGGGTTTGATTCAAACAGATTAATCGTGGGAATCCCTGTATTTAAAACTTATTTTAAAACTTGGTACATCTTGAACACACCAATCCACAGATATGGCCAATAATATTACAGGTTAATAATGTTATGGTTAATAACTTTGGCTGTTTGAGGCATGTTCAGCACTAGCCTGGATCTTTGGAGAATTTGTTAATTCCTCATTGCTGCTTCTGCCTGTAGAGGGAGAGGTTTAATTTTATTGGTCCATTGGATGCCTCCACATCTCTAATGCCAGAATACGTTTCTTTGGGAATCCTTTATTGTGAAATATTTGTGGGCCTGGTGTCAGAGGGAAGGATGTGACTTTCCAGCATGTCTGGGATGACCATTGGTGACAAGAAGAATTCAAATTATCAAAACCATTTGGGTTTAAAAGTCGGAATCAAAATTGCAAACAACTGAAATTTTTGTAGGTGTTTATGTGTTGTCCCTGAAAGGGTTTTGAGCCCAACAAATAAATAAAGCAATGTCCCCTGGTACCAGATGGAGCCTAATAAATGGGAGCAGTCAGCTTATCTTGGTGTTTTGGGGGGTATTCCTCCCAAGCATCTCAAGATACCTCTTCCAGAAATTCCCTTTTAGGTATTTATTGATGCTCTAATAGAAAAAGAACACAGGATAGGATTTCATTGTCAAATAATCACCTTATGGTCAGAGCATTCTGTGTTGGATCACTTTTTGAGAGGTAAAAGCAACAGATAGCAATTTCTTTTCCAGAAACTTTATTTAGATTTAAAAAGGGTGAAAAAACATGCAAAAATATGCTGAATTACTTATGATCTCAGCATCCCTGGAGTAGCTCTTCTTACAAGAACACTTGTTGCTTTTACTCTTTTAATTTTCAGATCTGCTTGGAATTTGAAGTCACAGGTGTCATTCCTGGTGAATGCATAATTAACAGCACTTAAACTAATTTAAACAATGTTCTAATCTCAAATTGTTAATGGTGCCTGTTGGCTGAGGTGTTTGGGTGGAAGTCATGACACGCTCACTCCATCCCCACTTCCAAACCCAGGCTTGGCCTCCTGAAAAGTGTTTGTGGAGTTTGCTGAAGGTTTTAGAATTTGGCATGTTCCCAGTGCCTGTAGTCTTCTGACATGGAAAAAATCTGTGGGAAAATGGGAAATTTAGGTTCATTTCCGTATTGGTTTTGTTTAATTTGAGAATTAAGCAGAAATCTCAGCTGTGCAGACAATATTCTAATAATGAATCTGCAGAATTATTTTCACAGTTTCTTTTGCTGACCATTAATTTTTGTGGTGGTTTTGAGTAATTTCTTATTTTACCTTCCCAAATTAACTCATTATTTATCTTGCAGGATAAATACAGGGACAACAAATTATCTACAGAAGCTTGATTGCAATATGGTTATCCAGTACTCAGAACATTCAACCACTGAAATATGTGCATGAAGAAATGCAGACTGCCCCCATGCCACCACAAAATTCAAATGGGACCAATTAATTACCAATTTTTTACAACAAATCTCGGTAAAGAAAAAAAAAAAACAACAAAAAACCAACAAAAAAACCAACAAACCCAACAACAACAAAAAAGTCACCAAAACCCCTGAAGTAAAAAAAAAAAAAAAAAAAAAAAAAAAAAAAAAAAAAGAAAATTCCAGATTTTAGTTTGAGTTGGCAGCTGGTTAGTAGTTTGTGAGTCAATGGTGGTGGTGTTCCAAAATGGAAGATTTCACTGGGAGCACTCACTGACAGCCCCTCACAAAAATACCTTTTCAACTCAATTGTCTCTGCTCATCCCCACCACCGTGCTGAGGAGATGAGGAGGGAGCTGTTCCCAAAACAGACAAGTAATTTGCTGGAAATAGATTTTAGATCAACACATTTGATTACAAGGAGAAATCAAGCTGAGCTCGTGCACTTTGTGCAACACAGGTCTATGTTCTCTGCAAGAGCCATGGTTAAAATCAGCAAACAATCCTGCTCTGTAGCAGCTGAGACATCCAGATGGTCTCAGTTTATCCCTCATTAAAACACACTCCAGTGTTCCAATCTTTAGATAAAAACAGGCTTCAATAGCTGTGGCAAGGCCCATACCCTAAAGGAAAGGTCATGTGCATCGAGGCAGTTACAGAAAGTACATCTCAAAGCAGCCCAGTTGTGTGCCAAGGTCATGGAATCATCAAATCCAGAATGACTTGGGTGGAAAGGGACATTAAAGACCATTTAATTCCACCCCTGCCATGGCAGGACACCTCCCACTGTTCCAGGCTGCTCCAAATGTCCAGCCTGGCCTTGGGCACTGCCAGGGATCCAGGGGCAGCCACAGCTGCTCTGGGAGAATCCCCACCCTCACAGGGGAGAATTTCTTCCTAAAATCCAGTAGAAATCCATCCTCCTCCAGTTTAAGGCCATTACCCCATATCCTGTCCCTCCACCCCTTGTCCCCAGTCCCTCTCCAGCTCTCCTGGAGCCCCTTTAGGCTCTGCAAGGGGCTCTGA